>NJDC01000390.1:9954-23830 GCA_002245475.1 Calephelis virginiensis
GGTTAAGTATTTCATTGTCAACAAATCGTGTATCTACACTTGTCTACGTTTATGTTTGTTTCTGTTTTTTCCTTTTTACGGGTCAGCTGGGAGAAATCTCTGTAGCTGGAGATAAGCTCGCCCATTGTACTGTATTATCTTTATGTTCATGTTTGTGATAACGTTTTGTGTACAATAAAGATATTATTATTATTATTATTATTATTATTACTTTTTATTTCAGGAAAAAGCATCCAAACCGAAGTCAGTGGAAAAAGTAAAACCTAAGACTCAAAAGGTGCAGAAAATAAATTGGTTCCATCACTTACACACAGACCATAATGTAGAAGAATCTTTGAAGAAAATAACCATAAACTCAAAGTAAATATATAAAAAATGTTATTTCCAGTTTCCAGTACACTATAAAGCTCATAAAAATAACAATATAATGCCTACAATGGATACATGCTTTAATATTTTTCACTGATTGACTACTTAGTGTATGCTGAATATGAACATTATTAAATATTTATCTTTGTATGTCTATGAAGACTATGTCCAAACCACTTTTCGGCTTTATATGGACAGGCATTGGTACACATAGAGTATTGGTAGTCTACACATATAATAAAACTTTAAAAGGGGAAATTCTGTACATTGCAGATAATAAAAAAAAGCATGTGTAGGCGTTTAAAAATTGGCAGCAGAACACATTTTTGGATTTTTTTGTCTGAATCTGCTGAATCGATTGTAATGAAATTTGGCTTATAGGTACTCTATGTTCTGAGGAAGGCTTTATTGAAGGCTACGTTTTATTCCGTTTGCTAAAAGGGTTCCCGTGAGAGGAGTAACTAACAAAATACATTTAATGGTCTCGTTGGTTGAGTGGCTAGCGTATACGCCGATGAACATTTATATGTCTGGATTTCCGGGTCTGGGTGTTTATTAAATTTATTCTTGTATCTATTTAAGTATTTCTATGTATTACAATCGTTGACTAACACCCATAACACAAGCATATAATTTGCTTACTTTGGGGTTAGATTCAATTTGTGTAACTTGTCCAGATTTATTTATTTATTTATGTATTTATTCATTCATTATGTAATGGTTTTGTTCTAAATCACAAATTTTGTGGCTTAAAAATTACAAACATAACAACAATCAGTGTGAAATGACCAAATAAGTTGAAATCTGAAAGCTGGTGTTTTAAATCGGGTTAGTGTTTACTGCAGACAGTCGTGAACGAAGTCACGTATACTGATAGTAATATCTATGCTGGATCAAGTTATTATTGATAATTAATAATATAAATCAGTATACGCCCTTATCTTCAAGCCAAGTCCCTAACGGGACTTGACACAGAATATTGAGTGCCAAATGTCATCGGTCCTTGCAAATCTGCCTACTGTTGAGTTATATTTTAGTATAAATAATGACATTTTAACATTATTACAAAAATAATACTTTAAAGGAATTTTATAGAGAAAATGCAAGACTTAGTTTACGTGTTTAGAGATAGGAATATGTACAGTTGCAATTTCTGTATGTGGCATATTTTTTGTATGTTTTAGCTTACATCCAGCTATTGTTAAACTCGGTGTACAGTTAGCAACGCGTGTTATAGTCGGCAGTAATGCCAGATGTATAGCACTGTTAGATGCTCTTAAGCAGGTGGGTTGTTCGGTTACTTATGTTATTACTTCTGGAATTAAATTGTGTCTGTGTGTGCGTATGCATGCGTTGCGTGTGTACGTGCGTCGTGCCTGAACGAATGAAACGATTTTACTATTATTTGTGTTAGTTACTATTAAGAGAAAATGAAAAAGAAATTAAGTGTAGTCAGTTATTTTGTTAGTTTGCACATAAAGAAATCTGGCTTTTTGTTTGGTACAAATTTATCATCTATTGTCACATAACTGTCAGTTTATTGATATTCGAATTCAATGTTTATAATTAAGTAGGACAACGTTTGTCCTATCAGCTAGTTTGTAAAAAATACCTTAAGTAACCCTAAAACCTTATACAACAGTTTACTTCTTAAGGCTTGTACCCGAGCGATCATAGGCTACTTTCAGATTCGTAAACATAAGCCTATTTTCACGCGGAAAATGACGAAGCGGTATATAACATTCGTTCTCATTAATAAAGGGCCTTGCAATGTTTTTTAATGGGATTGAAAAATAAACAGACGTGATCCCCAGTGTAAGTTCGGGCTCCTTTGCAGAATAGACCATCTGGCATCCTGCCTCGTAAAAGGCGAGCATAAGCTTATTGTCATTTACTTCGTGACTTGTGACTACATGGTAGAGTTTCGCAGCGACTCGCCCGTACCATCGCTTTATCTATTCCTGCTGCCATCTAGCAGTTCAGGTGTTGAGTCCAACACCTGAAGTGCTAGGCCACAGAGGCGATTGAGTAGTTTAGTCTATGTTTAATATTAAGATGTAGATGTAATAACGGTGTGTTGCCAACGTGATATGTAGATATGTCTGTGTCAATTTGTTAAAATTGTAAATTTGTTGATTAATTTCATAATTTAATAAAGTATTTAAACAAGTTTTTTTAAATTAAAGTAAGTTTTTCGTAAACAGCACAACAATTTTCAGTCAGTTAAGAAACAAATTTCCCACGCAATGTTTTTCCAAAGAGAAAGCGCGAGTAAAAAATATGAGAGCTGAATGCGGCCCTGTGAGAATATGACTTCTGTCAAAGGTGGTCAGAGACTACAGCCTGCCGGCGCGCACGGAGTTCGGTCGCGGGCTGGAGGCGGCTCTGTCGCGGTGCGGGGCGTTCCTGTGGCAGCTGCGGGCGCCGGGCGCGGCCCAGCTGAACGCTCTCGCGATGGTGCGGAGACAGCTCACGCAACTGCCGGCCGACGCACACGAGTTCGACGTGAGCTTTTCCTTTGTCTTTCAAAAGATGGTCGAAGTTGTTTCAAAATTATCGAATCTCTATAGGTCTATAACTATAGACACATAGTGAGTGAAATTAGTCAAATTTGGTGGCATTTGATGCACAAAAGAAATAATCATGAAGAAATTAACGTATCGTGTATTTAATTTTCCGCCTAATCGCACTATATGAGCTTGAGTAATGAGGCCACCGCTTAACCCAAAACCCTGATATGACACTGTCATAAGTTATGACTAATTATAAGTGAGTTCCGATTTTCACTAATTATTTGACTAATGACAAAATGCTAACATTAATGCCAAAACCTAAAGAAAGAAAGAATCGCATACGGCATACGCAGATACGGCTATTTTTGACACACCACCATACGATACCGTGTGGCGGTGACAGTACTAAGAGTACTTGGTCAACCCGAAATTAAAACCTATGTTCATATATTGACCTTATTTCGTTGAGCTGACACAAACTGTATATAGCAATATGTTTACAGGCGAAAAAGAAATTACAGGAAGAAATCGACAGATATATTCGTGAACAAATCGACATGGCGGGAGAGGCAATTAGCATTGCTGTGCGCAACAAAATATCTGATGGAGATAGTATACTCACATACGGGTGGTGAGTTCTTTAAATATTGGCTTTTTAATCTATCTATGCCAAAACTTTGGACCTCTTTTTACGAAAATTGCGCGAACGGGGGTGTATGAAATTTGGCACACTTATAGTTTTTGTGTAGGAGAAGTGTAGAATGCTAATAGTTTTCAATAAAAATGATTATAAAGTACATTAAATCAATAAATAAAACATCACCCACACTACCATGCATTTGACACACACAAACAAATATATTGTGATAACGATAAAAGATCATAGATGGCGCACTAAAAAGTTTGGTCATGAAATGAAGATGGCGTTCTTATCAACAAAATATTAAAATTTATTATGGTCGAATTTCGACCAATGGGCGACCACTAGTTTATTTAATTAGGACAACAACAACATAGAGGTATATTTTTACTTAAGTTTAATACAATCTTACATAACATTACATGGCTTAAATTTGTAAGCCAATAAGAGTTATCCGTTTTTAGGATTCAATTTGAACAACGTTTTTTTTTATCGCAGCAATCAAACATCTTTAATCACATGGGTCATACAAGTGATACCTGTGAGCGTCGACATGTTTATAAACTACCACCGGCTCGGAATCGCTCCTACACACTGAGAAGATCCGACGAAAGAAATTACAAATTGCACATCACATTATAACTTACAGTGCGAGATTAAAACCTCTATTCCCAAGCATGTTTGTCTTCCAAATACTCTGAGACCTCATAATAACCTTTCTTACATAATTTTGCTTTTATACATTATTTAAACTTATTTAACACGCTCAGCGACTAGCGCTAAATTTCCAATACAGGGTATAACCTAGAGGATACACGTAGCGCGGAAAGGATCAAAGGTAGATCTTTAATACCACCAGGCAGCTTATTGTAGAAACTAATATATTGGCCAAAAAAGGGATTAATTAATTTTATAGAGACAAATTTTGTATACTGCTAGATTAGTTTTATTTCCCGTATTTACATCGTGAACATCACATTTCTTAGTAAACATACACAATTTTTTTTAACATACATTAGATTTTCATAAATATATGAAAAACTCAAGATTAAAATATTTATTTCTTTGAATTTTTCTCGGAGGGAAAACCCTTACATTAAGATTATAAATAGCTCTTTTCTGTTATACAAAGATAGTACTTAATATCTGCAGAATTTCCGCAAAGAAGAATCCCATAAGACACTAGACTACGAAAAAAGCTAAAATACACTATTCGGACTGTTTCAACATCTATCAATGTTTTTATTTTTTTATGCTGCTGAGCTAAGCTTATTTACCAGCTTCTCAATATAAAGGTTACATTGTAATTTATTATCAGTTGTTGTACCTAAAAAGACAGCAGATTCAACCAAATCCAGTTTAGATAGCAGATAGTTTTATGTAGCTAAAATTGTCATTTAAAAATAACTGGGTACTTAAAACTCAGGCTTCAGCCAAACCAATGCGACCAAAGCGAAGCGAATAACGAAGCAGGAGCGAATACTGTGCGCGACACACTGCCACAGTGTAAATATAACGCGCCTTTTACAAAACTTCTGTTGATTCATTATACAGGATGACATTTAAAGCACCAGTCAAATTTTGAAAAAGGCTTCAAAATCGAAAACACCTTCAATCTGCGAAGTCATTAAAAATGTAAAAAAAAATGAATTTATAATGTTTATCCTAAACAAACTATTAGATGCATGGTTATAACGAAAACAAAGCTTAAAACTGGTTCCCATCGACCGCAACTCGCTTTCGCAGGCTGGTGCCGTCATGACTCGTACAATTGAAGCATTTTTGCGGACTGATTAAAATTAATGTTTGTAAAAGTAAATATTTCAATTTGACAATTACATTTAAAATCCTTTACCATTTATGCCTTTTACCTTTTTTATATTAAAATTTGGCCGGTCCTTTCAATATATCTCTGTATAATTCATTTTTTAAGTTGTAAGAAAGTGATCAAGCACGCTGCTTTCTTGGCGATAGAAGACAGATTTCACTGGTCAGAAGCTGCTTTGTGCGCAGGATTTCGGGTCACGTGTGATGTCTATAAGTTATGCGTAGAAGTGAGGTGGTGTTGTTGTAGCTCCTCGCTGGTGGAGCGCATCCTGTGCGAGGCGCACTTGGCCGGCAAGCGGTTCCGCGCCGTGGTGGTGGGCACACGCCTGCAGGTGGGCGGCCGCGAGCTGCTGCGCCGGCTCACTGCGCGGGGACTGGTCTGCACCTACCTCGACATCTCCGCGATCAACTATTTCATCAAAGACGTACGTGCCGCGCACTTCTTGCACTGCCTTAGGGTTGCACGTAACTGCCGATTTTGTTCCAGCTAAATAAGACAAGCAGACTTATTCTTTGCCAGAACTTTAAATAATTTGCGTAATTTCACCGACCATGATAGTGACTATGCTGGTGAAAAATCTAGCAATCGTTAGAACGGAAGTCAATGAATGATAATTAGCGCTTTGGGTCAAACCTGCGCGTCAAAAATGCGGGAAGCGGACACAAAACGGAAGCGTCTTAAAATCAAAATCAACAGGCACATCTGCGCGATTGCAAGCTACATTTATCTAGTCGAAAATTGACTGTATCATAGCGCACAAGCAGGCGGTTTTTCTGATAGCAAAATACAACATACACATGACGATGCCACGTATACCTATTTCGCCTGTATAACTTGGCTTCTACTGCACCGATTTTGATAAAGTCTATGTCACTCAAGGATAATGTAGCATTCTAAAGTTGAAAAAAATTTTGAAATCGGTCCAGTAGTTTCGGATCCTATTCATTTCAAATAAACAAACAAACAAAAAAATCATACCTTTGCTCTTTATAATATTAGTATAGATAGACGCCATACCGACTACCTTACTTCCCAACACGCTAGCAATACTGACATTACGACGATAGGATTAGGTAAGGCAGCGGTACCAAACTAAACTAAATGAACAATTTGTATGATGGAAGAATCCAACGATCATTAGCAGGAGATGAGGTCGGTGTACACTGTACGGTATGTGCGGGGCAGGTGAGCAAGGTGGTGCTGGGCGCCGAGTCGCTGCTGGCGAACGGGTCGGTGGTGGGCGCGGCCGGCTCGCTGTCCGTGGCGCTGGCGGCGCGCGCCTGCAACGTGCCCGTGCTCGTCGCCTGCGAGACGCACAAGTTCAGCGACCGCGCGCGCGCAGACGCCTTCCTCACTGACGACATGGGTAATGACTACACGCACACACACACACACACGCACTCAATAAATTGGAAGGGAATGCACCGATCAAAATCAGCCTTATATTTGCCGACATCTTGGAAAATCGTGAGTGTTTTTATCGAATTTTGTTTTAATACAAACAAGTATAGTTATACTTTATTAATTCAGTATTATTAAAATAAAATAGACCAATTTGGACTATATGAATTTGGAAATAAAAATACTCAAGGGATGGCTTTAATATTTGTGCATCCTTTTTTGCCTGTTATTATTTTATGTTAAATAATTTTATTTAATATTCAATGATAGATATTATTTTTTTATTTCAGGTGATCCAAATGATCTGATTGACAAGAATGATGAAAACTCTCCCCTAAAAGACTGGCGGTCGAACCCCAACCTCACCCTGCTGAACTTGACGTACGACGTGACACCGCCCGGCCTGGTCACGGCCGTCGTCACGGAGTTAGCCATATTGCCTTGCACTAGTGCACCCGTAGTGTTGCGTTACAAAATGTCCGAGTATGGTATATAGTAAACAATGAGTCATACATGAAATTGGCACAAAATTATCTCAACTCTTGTCATTGTTCTTCCTAGTTATTCACAGTGTAATCTTAGCCATTTTAGTAAATTTATCTTCATAGTGTATACAAGAAATTCCTAAAAAGTAACTTGCCAGAGCCTGAAAGTTTATTTTCAAAATTATATTTGTTTATAAGCAAATACAGTGAAACCTGTTTAATTGGGATCTCAAGGGACCAAGGATTAGGAACAATTTATGAAGGTTTTCTTTTATCCGCTTTTCTAATTAGACTGATTTAAAAATTAGTTCTCTTATTTACAGAGATCTCCGCTTATAGACCTACCTAATATTTTTTTTTTTATACAGGGAGTTGAGCTACATAGTCCTAATAATAGATGTGAATCTCATTTAACTAGGTTCAAAAAGTCTCTAAACAGTTTCAATGATTCGATGCAAAAATGTCGGAACCTTATTTGCAGTTCTCAATAGTAGTGGTTTCTCACTCATCCACGTCCCACTTATCAGGTTTCACTGTACTTTTTTTCACGAACACTAGTTCAAAGTATGTGTGCAATTGAAGATGTCAAGCAGGTGTTTATCGCCTTGTGGACATTGCCACTCATGGCTTGTGTTATTACATTAATATATTTTAGAACAAACGGGCAGACACAATGACCAGACTGAGTGGCGATTGCCTTCTAATTGGTGATCCACTTGTTCCTATTCTATTAGTTTAGTAAGATGTCTTTTGCTTTCTATATTTTTAGTTTATGTACATTGTATAACTTTTATATTATATAACTTCCATTCTCGTTTTAATTTTATATCTTTGTGTGTTGTGATTTGTATTAGACAAGCCATTAACCTTGTGAATATTTAAATTAATGCTCAAAAACCTATATTTGTACAGTAGTATTTAAATATTAATATTAAAAATAATATGTTTCCATCGTTTTTCTGTTTTGAACACAGATTATTAATTAAATACCCTTATTGCCTAATTTGACTACCAATATATAGGACTAAAAAATTGGAAAAACATATAACACTCCTAAGGAGTTATTAATAATTTATAAGAGATATTTAGAAATAATTAACAAATACATGTGCTTACCGAAAAATTAATGCTTTTCTGCAAGAATAATAAAATATTTGAGCACAGCGAGTAAAGGTCTCTGTTTGTATTTTTTTTTAAGATATTGGAAGGCAAAAAAGCAGACTGATTTCCTGATGGTAAGAAATTCCGGCTGCCTAAAGACACCAAAGGTGGTAATGGTGCGTTGCCAACCTGAGGCCGGGATGTTAGGCCTCGAGCAAAAGTAAGTTTACTGGCTACCTTACCCTCCAAACCGGAACACGTCACAACGTTATGGCGGCAGGAATAGGTAAGGCGGTGGTACCAATCCGGGTGAGTCGCTGCAAAACTCTACCACCTAGTGACGGTAGGCCTATGCTCTCCTTTTACGAGCTGCCTTGCAGGAAGGCAGATGGTCTATCCTGCAAACAAGCCCGGTCCAACATGGGGTTAACAAAAGTGGTTTTTGAAATAGACAATAATGCATAAATTATCATGTCCCCTGATGATGTCTTTGTTGATGATGAAAATCAGTTCATTTTGGCCAACTAATCTTACAACATACAAAAAAAGTCAAATTGATAACCTCCACCTCTTTGGAGTCACTTGACCTCAAGAATTCGGTGTAGAAGCTCTTCTTAATTGGTTTCACGACTTTGAATATTTCTGCTGCTAAAGCTTCAGTGATACCTAGACATTATCATGTTTGGTGGTTGAAAGTGGCAGTAAGCCTTTTATTTATTTTTTTATTGACTTAGATTCCAGCCATGAGATAATTATGCACCAGTAACATCTATGGTGTCTAGAGGTGACAATGGCTCTCAAGAGAGAAAGATAAGACATTGTTCACTGTCTTATACTATGAAAAGACCGGATGTTGTCTTTTCATTCTTTACTTTAGTTCGGCATTAAGTGACCCAAATTATGTTTTGTGGAGCCCAATTATTCCATAATTTTTTGTTTTAGCCATAAAAATGGAATTAGTATTTATTTATAAAATAATAAAAGTTTTTCGTTTTAACTTTATTTTTTAAGCTTAATAATAATTGAAGGTGACAATATTATATTATTTAGGATTGTTCAAAAAATAAATACATTGAGAGAAATATAACTTAGCATAAAACTTTCACACTACTCCTTATGATGATCAGACTTGTGAATAGAAAAGTCTAGTCTTACATATATAATTACACATAAAAATAATGCATACAAGAAACCAACAACTAACAGGGGTTCCTGTAACATGAGGAGACGAGGGAATGTGTAGCGGAGTTGGAAGTCTTGGATATGGTTCTCAACAACATTTTTCTTTGAAAATGTAATAACAGGTCGACCCTTGGTATCCAAGTATGTATAGTGTAGACTGTCTGGTAATCTAGTCACTGCATATGGGAAGTTAACTTTTATACTGGTTGAACCTTCGGGTAATATAATTTTGGTAGTGACTTCATCTATTTGCATATCATCAAAGACATGGTCTACTGTTCTCATTTTTAACAAGTACTCATTACCAGAGTGATATAAATATTCATAGCTTGGAACATTGTAGCCAAGGGTGTAATGAGATCTCCAACCACCAAATAGAGGATACCTTGGCCTCAAGTCCAACTCTACTGAGTCTTTTTTAACCTTCATGTTGGATGTGGATATGTTGCCATTACCATCACGGTAATAAACATCTGATGCAGATGCAGGCAAGAAGGTCTTATATGAGCGAACACTGGCTGGTCCACTGTGATGATCTTGTTGGTAATCATACCTTGAGAATGGACCTTTTAATTTAGCTCCAGTATGTTCAATTTCAATTGTTTCTTCTATAGCTATATTTCCCCAGTGAGAAACTTCAATAAGTCGCTCCAAACGGGTTACTGTAAGGAATGGTGAATTATTTTTATAATGAACACTTAATTCTTTTTCCCCAAATGCCTCAATGTTAGTATAAGGGCCATATGCAATAGAACCATCTTGTTGAGATACCGGTTTAACTTTTGTATATGATTCCACTGACTTGGTGTTGACTATGACATTCGTTTTCTGTGATGCCACTGAATATGGAGTGAAGAAATAGAGATTACCGACGAATTTGACTAGCTGATCTTCCTGTTGGGTAATAGCATTGGGATAAGGTATAATAACTTTAGTGAAAACTGCTTCGGTGGTAAACGAAGCTACAGCAGCAGGCTTGATAGCATCTTTCAAATCAACACGCCAGAACTTGAGATTTTCACGACCAGCAACTGTAGTGTCTGCGAGTTTGAGGTCGTTATTGTTACTATCCTTCGCTCCAATAAACGCTAAATTGTTAATTTTAGAACTTTCTACACAGAGCAAGAAACTTTTTAGCGGCGTTTCACCTGTGTTTTCGAGGGTTACCTTAGATACATGTTTAGCAAGTTGAGAAGATATATCAATTGTCCTATCAACATTTTTTATTTTTACATCACTTGATATAGTATCTTGTTTTACGCAATGGCCTACAAAGGCAATACTTATTACAACAAACACATAAAAATATACTTTTGCCATCGCCGGCGATTTCTTGGCTCACTTTGACATTTGTAACCGGAAGTACACGCCAGCAAAATAGAAGCGGATATAAAGTCGTGTCTAGTCTTCTTTAGTCTTTGGTCGTATCAGTATTGCTATTTCAGTCGAGTAAATTCGATACTAAGTACTTGGCTTGTTACTCTTTACCACGGTGCTTTTGTGACATTTACCTATATTAATAAATTTATATAGTATAATATCATATCGATGTAATGCAGAGCGTTAACACAATTGTAAATTATATTTCAAAAAAATGGACAAGTTAACAAACCCGCCATTTTTTTCCCGCAGATCTTCTCATTGAGAGGCACCATTACGATCCGTTTATAGATTTTAGAATTGGCAGAGCTATCGGCTTGTTTAGAAAAAAAAATGAAAAATGCATTTTAATAATATTTAAAACAAATCAAAAAGTTAAATATTGTTTTTTGTTGACAGTTGTTTACTTTCTAGTGTTACATGTTATATATTAATTGGTTATTATACGTACATATTTATTGGTTTATATTAGCTCTTGAGACTGAGAGATAATTAATACCCAAAGTCACTTAATATGTTTATTGGTACTTTGCAGACAACCATTGCGAACAAGTTTTGTAGAGTGACTAACTAGAACACAATAATATTTTTCTCTACTTAGTGACCAAAATAGGGAGGTGATTGAATGATGAAATTATTGTGCAATTACATCTCATAGTTACACATATGGTACGTATTTGGGTAGGCACAGTTTTATGTTTTTTTGTTTTGAATTTTAAATTTATCTATCTTAAATAGAGCCCGAACACGGGAAACAAGACCACTTGTCACTTCCTACGCCAACTTTGGTCGCGGTGGTGGGAGGTGAGAACTTTAGGTAGGGTTGTTACCATAAAGGTTGTTACATGTAAAGAACGTGATAATTTATATTGTTTCCGAGCTCTTCCTTTATTCGTGTTCTGATCGCGGAGGTGGGTGGTGGGAACGTCAGTTAGGCTTGTCACATTCTGTGTCGTTTGTTGCTTATTTTATTGCCACATTATTTGCCACAACAGTTACACTGCTTACGCGGAATCAGCAAAATAAAGGCTTGTTTTACATCTGCTTGTTTTCCTTCCAATACCAAAACAATAAAATAAAAATTTTAACAATACCCGTCTAATTGTTATTAAAAAAAGTAAAGTTTAATAATAATGAAATAAGAACTAGATGCACAATAAACCGAAATAAATGGCAACACAATTCACAAACTGAAGCCATGCATGTCTATATTTGTCTTTCCGTTGGTCTAAGTTTTATTTTATTTTAATTAAGTGAGTATTATTATTAACAACATAAGAGAATTTATTGGTACCTCCGCATAAAATAAAATATATGAACAAAATGTCATAGATATGATGTCATTTGGCTTGGCATTGTATATTTATTCAATTTCTTATGATAAATACCTAAAGAAAATAAAAAAGGTATTTTATTTTGAAAATGTACTTTGAAAATACCTAATTTGTATTTAGCATTTGAAATACATATCGCAAAACTATTTTGTATTTAGCATTTGAAATAGTTAATCTATAAAAGCATTTTGCATTTAAGTGCTTTTTCAAAACTATTTTATATATCTCTCTCCAACGCACCATTACCACCTTTGGTGTCTGTAGGCGGCGTGAATTTCTTACCATCGGGAAATCCGTGTGCTTGATTGCCGTTGCTTGTTTTATATGAAACCTTGATGGTATATGACAATTGATAATTTTTTCACAGTGTGAGCTATGCGAGATCGTATCACTTTTTACAAAATAATATATAGAAGGGGATAATTAATAAAGGAAGTTCTCTCTCTCTATAAACTTTACTGGTGTAAGACAATAATTATAGTGTTTTATCACAACTGAAGAGGCAGAGGCCTGAACAAGAAAAAATATTGAAGAAAAAACTAGAAAAAGAAATGAACTATTTAGATATGAGTTTATTACATTAAATAATACTGGAATAAAACATAGAGGGAAAAAAAAAGATTAATAAAAATACTTAATACATAGTTGTGGAAGTGTTGACGCCATCGTGAAAGAAAATGATTTTGATGTTCAGAATTTTAGTTTTGTAATGTGTGTGTAAATAATCGTAATTCAAGAATGTGACGTACTATAAAAGAAATTAACGGAGAAACATAATATGTGAATTTCAAGAAATTACAACTAAAGAAATATTCAATTACTCAAATAACCTTTGACTTAGTGAAGAAAATTACTATTAAAAAAAGGGGAAGACAATATATTAAGAAACTGAAGAAATGAATTTTGAAATAAATTATAAGAAAAAAAAAATATAACAACTGAAAACGTGGCAGCATAGTTTTAAGCTCTTAGCCGGGCCCAGAAAAACGTAAATTAACCTAAAAAAGTAAGAGAGTTTTGGCGCCATCGTGAATGAAGACGGTCGTAATTTTTTCATAATTATTGAATTTGGTGTTTATATTAAAAGAAATTAAGTAATTTTGGTGGGAATTAGATTAATTTTGTTCAGTGAAAGTGCACAAATGAAGTAATCATGAAGAAATGAGTGTATCGTGTATTTCCTCACTGCCGCCAAATCTCGATAGACGAGCTTGAGTAACGAAGCCACTGCTTTACTCAAGACCCTGACGTGACTTTGTAAATAGTGACTAATGACTGTATAAGAAATAATTAATACGAAAGACGTGGCAGCATTTTCTAAAGGTCTTAGCCGACCCCAAGAAGTGGCAAATTAATTAAAAAAAATAATATAAAAAAAAGTCTTTGGTGAAATGGTAACAATTTTTTAGGAGTTTTGGCGCCATCGTGAATGAAGATGGTCGTATTTTTTTCACAATTATTGAATTTAGTGTAAAACATGAGTAAAATTGGTTAATTTAGGTGGAAACATAGATATAGTATGTACTAGATAAAGAAAGTCAGTTAAAAAGCGAAACCAAAAAAAATATGCGTGAGTGTGAGTAAATTGTTTATATATGAGTTAAAGAAAGGGTTGTTAAAAAGGTCACGTACGTTATCGATAT
>NJDC01000390.1:36158-48962 GCA_002245475.1 Calephelis virginiensis
AGAACTACGGTGACAACAGAATACCATTTGTCTAAAAATAAGCTAATATTAGAAAATTTTTAAGTTAGTTTAGCTTTAGCGGTGACACAACAAAATTGGCACCATTGTTAGAAATTCGTAGAATGATGTGCCCGAACGAAATGTGTTTTGAGAGACGAATTCGTTTTGAATTCGAAACGAAACGAACGTTCGTTTTGCCTGCGATCGCCTTGTATGCCACGTTTCTAGAACTAATCATGTTGTCAATCGCGTTTCCCGTATGCTTCATATTTACTATTCACGTAATTTTAAATTATTAAGTATTTCGTTTTGATTGCATTTTTTTTTCTTGTTTTCTTTGTTTTTATTACGTTTTTTGTACTACGAGTTATTTTTTTGCTCCTCCAGTTTTCTATCTTCTGCAATATTGAGTATCACGAATTGCTACTTATTTTATTTGTTTATTTTTATGATATTGGAAGGCAAACAAGCAAACGAATGTCCTGATGGTAAGAAATTCACGCCGTCTAGAGACACCAAAGGTGGTAGGTAATGGTGCATTGCCAACCTGGGACCGGGATATTAGTCCTCGAGCAAGAGTAAGTTTACCAGCTACCTTACCCTCCGAACAGAAACTCGTCAACGGCAAGCAATGTTTGATAAATTTGGATTTTTTTAAGTAGGATACTTACAAACTCTTTGCTACAATAACCATAATCTAGGACTAATGCCAGATGCTTAAAAAAAGAAATTGACGCCAAGCCTTTGACACATTTTACGTCGTTTTCATAGAGACAAACAAAAAAGTCATTGTTCAACGTCTGCACGATATCGCTTGAAGTCTTGATTATTCTAGCTTTTTAAGAAACGTTGACGTTTTGAAAGGAGACGCATCGTCCAAGCGAAACGACGCGATCGTGCCAAGACGAAAGTGTACATTCTAGCCCCGCAGGCTAATCTGACATGTCTAAAACGTTCCATCTCTTTTCTTTCATTTGAAAAAGATAGCATTCATCTAAAATAAATTTAGTTTGTAAACAGCAAAATTACCACAGTGTTTAGTAAAACATGTAATCAACAAGTGTCTATATTCAGTCAACAATGTTTTATGCTAACTGTGATACGTGTTAGCACGGAATAAAATATATTGAAACGAATAATAAAACAAAGTCAAAGTCTCGAGCACAAAATTTTTCGTAAAAATTTACGCATGCAAAAAAAAATACAACTTTAAATAAAGATTGAGATTTCGTCTCTAGATTTTTTATTCTAGAAAACGCGACGATATCAACAGTTGTCAACTTGATTTTGAAGCTCCGTGTCAGATAATTATTTATGGTCAATCTTTTTTATTGTATTGATTTCCAATCAAGCAAACACATTTCCTGATATTAAGAAATACACGATAAATACGCATAGCGCAGCTAGCGTGCCGGTCGGTAGCCATCAGGCTACCAGTGAGTGTCTATCAAAACACTAACTTACTGGAAGGTCCGCTGGTTAATCACACCAATCAACTTAAAAGTTACTCTGTAACGTTTTTTTTTTAAAAAAAAACGTTCTTCTTATTCATTCTAAGTTAAATCAAATCAATTAAAAGACTTATTTTTAAATTTTAATAAATAAAATAAGTACAAATACAATTAAACTTACCCCCACATCTTGCTTTTGTACTTGTCGCCCAGGCGCGCCAGTATAGAGATATAGTCGTTGCGACAAGCGGCATTGCAGTCCAGTATGTGGGGCAAGATGGACACCACGCACAGCGGCTTCTCACTGCACGCTTTCATTGTTTCTTCGTTCACCACCTATCATGCAAAATATTTAATGTAGAAACAATGGATACACCATAATAACGTGACTGTTGGTGGGCATGAATGGTCAACGGAGTCGACAAGATGTATCCTTAAAGTATTAGTTATCACGGTTTCGAATTGAGAGACGAAACGTAATTATGTACCAGAATGTTCTCGGGCAAACGCAAATTCAATTTTCGTTAAGTAGTTCTATCGAAGTAATTCTATTTCGCTCCTTTACTTAGTGTGCACATATGATATCTTATGTGTCTACTTTAAACTGTACTTTTAACTGTGTTTTCAGTCATATTTTAAATTCTTGTGAAGATTCGTTCATAAATACGTAAGACGTTTGAAGACTAATTTAGACCGCTGAAATAAATCTTCCTTGGGCGTCTACTACTGTTTTGACCTTGTTGTTTGTCGAAAATCTCTGACCTCCCAAGTGCCTTTTTAGGTTAGGGAACATATCCAGAATCAAATATCCAGATCAGGTGAATAAGACGGATGCGGTTATAGTTCCAAGCCACAATAGTGATTTTCAGCCATTGATTGCAAGACGTGTTAACACGGACGTTATCTTGATGAAACAGGTCTTTTCTTCTTAACATGTCTGGACGTTTTTCTTTTATTTCCTTTCGTAAACGACGTAGTAAGATACAGTAGTAATCAGAGTTTATAGTCTGACCCCTTTCAAGTAATCAATCATAATCACACCCTTTGCCAGCCATTACCTTATTTGCCGAAAAAATCGCCTTAGCCTTTTTGGTGGATGGTGAACCAGGTCTTCTTCACTGTTTTGTTTTGTTTCTGCGTACAGTAATAAACCCATGTTTCGTCCATTGTAACGAAACGATTCAAAAAATCATCTGCATCGGCTTAAAATAACTCCAAACAGTCACGTGAAATAGCCAATCACCAATCGCGTCCTTTTTTGTTCAACTGAAAGCAGTCATGGAACCCATCTCGCAGACACTTTGTGGACACCCAATTAGTTGACTATGATATTTTATGTTCAATCATAAGGGATTCCTATAATGTCAATGACCTCTCTAATTTTTAATCTGAGGTCTCCCATAATTAAATAAAGTACTTTTTGACCTGACAACGAGCCGGCTGCACGTACCAAAAAAACATGACTCATGCAGCGTTACCTCGTTCTGAGGCGTGCCATTTAAGGCTTGAAGTGCAAGCGAGAGCACGGACAAGCGACAAAGAGGCACAATAGGCCTCCGTTATTATGACGTTGTCACGTTCAACTATCGTCAGTAAACCGACTTTACAGATAACTGCTTTTTTTTAATATTTTAGTCAGTACTGGAAGTCGAAGGCATTCCAGATCGTGGTTCATCTTTCACACTCTCTCTGCCAAGCTTTAATTCTGCTATCCATTTTTTGACGGACGAATAAGACAGAGCAAAATCCCCTAAGCTTTAATGTATTTACCATATCATCAGAGATGGCTGTCTGTCTTACAGCGGTGTTTAATGACGGCGGGTTGCTGGATTTGCTCCATTTGGAAATAGTATGTCTGATTGCAATGTTTAATTAATTAAAAATGTATAAAACCACAACTAATTATTGCACACGTTTCGAACTTCTCTGAACTGAACTAAATAATGTAAATGGATTTGATTTTTAGAATTGAATAGATCTGTGTTAGGCCGAGTACTTTTCAATCCACCCTCGTATAACCTCTGTGCACGCCCCTGGTTGTAATATGAGTTTTATAGATGTTTATATAAAGTCATAAAGTTAGCGTTGCTGAAATAAATATTTTAAATGCAATTTTATTTGAAATCGATTTTGCGGCTTACTCCATAAAAAGTAGTCGTAACGTTTTGTTGAGGTGTAAAAATTTTTACGATCTCAACTAGCAATAAGTGTAGTCAAAATAAGGACCAATTCAAAATGTAATTCTCTATGGACTCGCCACGTCTGTCTGTCCATTCCCATGTTTGTTCTTAATCTAAGAATTCCTAATAATCGAATGTTATCTAGACTTTATGTGATAGACAGATATATAAAATTTGTGGCTAATACACTTTTTTATTTTGGTCTGGAACTTTCTATAGAGTTGACATTTTAAAGTAGCTGTTTCATCTCAATGTGAACTGTATCTGTAAGTAGATGAAATCCTCAAAAAAATACTATGAAGCTTCTAATATTAAAAGTTGGATATTTTTTTAAGTACAGGTGAGGAGCCACTACGGACGATCCACAGCTTTATTGGAACGAATTTCCTTACGGCAGGCTTGGAGGAGATAGGGATTTTCCTGCGCGACCAAACTAAAAAAAAGTGATGGTAAAAAACGTAAGAAAAAACCGTGGAATATAACCGTTAAATGAGACGTGCGCAGGCGGGACAGATGCTGCGCGACCGAACTAAAAAAAATGTGATATTAAAACCTTAAGAAAAAGTCCGTGGAACAAAAACCGTTAAATGAGACGTGCGCAGGCGCGACAGTCGTATACACAAGCGAGTAGTATATAATACCTTTCTCTTTCTCCCTTACTCCACCTCGCCAATGCATAGTATATACTCATGAATTGTGTCGATGCTACATTAGCCAAAGGAACTTCGTACCTACCTATTAATTATTTAAAATTAAGGACACACAACACAAGTTTTTAAGAATTAAAAAATTATCTTTAAAAATTAAAAAGGAGGCTTTGCAGTTGAGCGGCACTTACGTGACTAACATACATTAAATAAACAGTTTATTTGATTTTCCGGTTATTTGTTAGTTTCACTATTTTCTTTAACATTACATATATATTTCCAACATAAGGATTTTCTTAATTTAATAGAAAGATTTGGTTTAATACAACATGGGTTAGGTCAACTTGCAATAGTAGGGGAAGCTGTAATGTTATTTTACCTGTATGATTTCAGGTGCGGGCACGTTCTCAGCGAGTTTCTCGAGGGCCCAGGCGACGATGTCACTAGCGGTCCGGCCACCGTTGTAGTCTTCTACCGAGTCACTGTTCTTCTTGCCGGATGAGAAGAGCTTGATTGTTGGGTACCCTTGTACTTGATAGCGGGAAGCCATCGCTGTGTGGACTGTGGCATCTAGAGCACCAACTTTCACCTAAATAATCATTGAACTAATTAGAATTACTAGGTTAGGTTACTACCATATTTAGGCCTTGATAGAAAAATGTTATCCAATATACATATCACGTTTTGAACTAAAATTCTCGACATTAAAACTTTCAACCTAAAACAATATTATTAGACCATGTTGACCATAACCATTCAAGTTAGTATGTATATATTTTTAAAATTACCTTTTCATCCATTATTAACAAAAAACCGTTCACCTGTAGCAATAGCTTATCGAAGAGTAAGTTGGTATCAGTTGCTAAACTTTTATTTTATTTGTTGGAGTGGATTTCAAAAATTCTTATTGAATTATTAATTTACATCTCACTATGACTATGCCTGCAGTGCTAGTAGCAAAAGTAATATTTACCTTGCCCTTAAGTTCTGTGGCAGCCTTAGCCCAGTGGGGTTCCAAATTCTTGCAATGACCACACCATGGAGCATAGAACTCTACAAGCCACAGGTCTTCACTCTCTAACACCAATTCTCTGAAGTTTTCATCTGTCAAGGTGATCACATCCGACTGCAAAAATATGTGTATTTAGCTCAAATAATAAGATGGAGATAAACTCTTTTTATAAATTCAAGCAACTATAATGCTGTAATTGTATAACCTAACAAATTTAACATACATTTTTTGTTTCTAAAACTGATTCTCTAAGTAAGAACACTAGTTGTGCTTATCTAGCATAAGCAATGTTTGTAGTATAAAGTCTGGTTTAAGTTACAATAATAATAATGTCAGTGCAGTAAAACTGCATCAAATGGACATATCATCGTCTATCGTCAAGGTACGTAAGAGAGTGTACCTTGAAAACCACTGTCAGATAATGGTCAAATTTAAACAACAGCAGGTGTTATTGAAATTTAATACAAATTTTTTTGAGGACTTCATCTTTCCCCTTATCGCTTACCACTAAAAGTTAAGTGTGATGGATTTTCGGTGAAAAAAAAATAATTTAATAAGACCATTTCAGAATGACGGAACCAGAAAATCGATTTTTTTATGTAATCTAGAAGGGAATACAAAAAGCTGCTTGCTCTCTGCTTCCAATGTTTACAAAACCACACTTTTAAGCCACTATTGCATATACATGTACTCAGGGCCGTCTTAGATTAGGCTGGGGCCCTTGGGCACACGAAAACCTGGTGCCCTTTTGGAATATAAAGAAATCAAACTTTACAATTTCTTTCACTATGGTTTGTTGGGTACTCAATTATATTATTACAGTATGCTTATGTCATTAATAATATTTGTAGGCCGCAGTTTTTTTAAGATTACAATAATAATTTCTTTCAGGATTTCTGTTAGGAAAATCTTCTATTAAATCCTCAAATTCAATTTTCTGAAGAATGTCACTTTCTATACGCCTGATTATTGACTAATTACTAAGTCGTTCTTAAGCTGTGAAACAGAATGCTCCCGAATTAGGGCAACGAGAAAAACGTAATGCACCCAACCAAAATATTTTAAGGTTAAAAGTGAGTAAAATGGTCAATCCGACGGGGCCCGGAACCGTAAACATTTGTATCTCAGGTCTTTGTAAAATTTTGCTTATGTTATACTGCTTTTTACAACTTTGCATGTTATAATCTTATAAATACAAAGAAATAACAAATTGAACCTAATCCTAGAGTAAGCAAATGATTGAGCTTGTGTTATGGATGTCAGTCAATGGTTCTAATACATAGAAATACTAAATAAATAGCAGAATAAATCAATAAACACTCGGACCCAGAAATGCAGACATCTTAATGTTCTTCACCCAAATGCCTGTCCCCGTCGGGTATCAAACTCGAGCTTTGCAATTGGTTGATAAAGTTTGACCTGTACGCTAGCCCCTTGACCAAAAAGCTGGTCAATGGTTTTTAATGGTCTTATTTATCAACGGGCTCCATTATGATCTATGAATCTATCATACCCATTTATCAACATTCCTTAACTTGTTTCTGATAAAAAATGGATTCAAACTATTGATCTAAGGACATAATACTTCACCAAATATAAGAAAAATTTACTGTCTTTATGTGAAATCAACATCTAGATTAATAAACTGAAAAGTGTTGTTAAATGTAACATTTAATAATAAAAAGAAAGTAAAGGAGAGATGTTACCTGTCAGTTAATTGTTCACATAAAAAAAAATTTCATAATCACTATGTAGTATAACAGAGGGTTGCTTTCTGTTGTCTACCCCTATGTTTTGATATAATTATTTCTTTGATTGATTTGAGTGATTCAAAAGGTAGAATTATATGTATAAAATAAAATTGAAGGCTGGGATGGGCTATATAAACATTATATAGTAACAAAGTGTTTAAATACATAATTAACAAATATATGATTACAACAATCAATTGACACAAAATGAGCATTGATGGTGAAAGGTGAAAGGCTCACTATCTAAGCATCATCTCTGAATGGACACAAAAACAAGGTCACGGTGATGTGGCCATAAAAGTATTGAGCTCAGAGATGTGTAGGTAGCATGTAGGTGGACACCTTCATCTATTTAGAGAGCTGAATATGTTACAATGAGATTAATTTAAGTGAAATACCATTTATTTTAAAATACCATTTAAGTTTTGCTGCATTTGCAGAATTTTTTTTGCTTTTTTTATGTTAGAGATCAACTAACAAGCACATGGCTCTTCTGATAGATGTAATAGGTGCATCACCATGCTGTGGCCTGAATGTATAACCCATTGTGCAAGTCTACCAGCTACCCTACCCTCTGGGCCAGAATATGATAGTCATTCTGGCCGCATTTCTTAAAAAATATTTATGTAGTTGAAAAATATTTATGTAGTTGAAAAATATTTATTTATTCTTTATGTATCTTCACTGAAAAGGCTACAACTATCATCTATAATAATACACACTTCACGTTTTGTTTAAAATATCATATTTTCAAAAAGTACACACTAAAAAATTTCAAAACTAAAAAAAGAGTTCAATATTTTAAATAAGTTGTTGTGTTTTAATAATTTTAGGTTTGATCTCATTTATGGCCCCAATGCGAAATAGATTTGCTTGTAGATAATTAAATCTGATTTTCTTTATAGACGAAGTAGTGAGAGGTACTTCTAATTGTTCCTTTATTTGTGTTCTCACCACTGGTTTCCACGATATTATGTGCCCAAATATTTTATTAATTTTCTGTTAATCACATGACAATAATTATTTAAAAGTCTCTTAACTCCTTTTTTTGAATAATATAAATATAACACAAAAAATACTATTCTTAATTGATTGCGATAGGAGGGTCCTACAGAGAATTTTATTTAAAAAATATATATATTCAATTATAAATATAATTAAGTAGGAATTTTAAGTTTAACAGAATATAAATTATAAATTTATGAAGTATTCCTGCAATATTGTTTTATTTTAATTATTTACACAATGATAGGTGACATCACTAGAAGCACAAGGAAGCTAATATAAACATTTTTGTTTATGATTATGTTAATATTAAAATCATAGTAAGCATTAAATTTATTGATACATCTAAAATATTTTTGTTTAAGATTTACCTTATCTGAAGATGAGCTAGACTTCTTCCCAAGACTAGCATATGCCTTCTCTTTAGCAGCATTTATAGCAGCGTCGACAAATCCCTCTGCAGTTCTTGCACCATTATATGGAGTATGCTTGCTGCCCGTGAATACTTTGATTGTTGGAAAACCTGAGACTCCATAATTTCTCGCAAAATCTTTGTGTTGATCGGCATCTAGTGCTCCAACTTTTGCTATACCCTAAGTAACAAAAAAAATCTGAACATGTATTGAAATTCAAGGATTTCTGAAAACTAAGACACCTGACATGGTGTACCGAAGAGGAGCACTACATTAGAGACTAATAAGTCTCTGAAACAAATATTTGTATGGTAAGAGTTAACATTATGGGAAAAAACAAGTCAGATTCGTGAAAGGGTATATCGTACCTTCAGTGCTGTAGCTGCTTTTTTGTATGCCGGAACTAAATTCTTGCAATGTCCACACCATGGCGCATAAAACTCTACTATCCAAATATCATCAGATTTTAAAACTTGCCTATCGAAATTGCTAGGAGTTAAATCAATAACATCTGAAGATGAATCGTACAAGGCATTAGAACCCGTGACAAATAGAAAAATACCTGTAACAAATGTGATATTTACAAAATACCGGCATAAACCGTGAATACGAAATTAAACGCTTAATTAACAAGAAATGTTTACCTAAGATATATGAAACTATCATTTTGATAGGGGTTTTCTTAGATACGCTATTATATTATAACACTTCTAAATAAAAATAAGATTTCGGTTAATGAACTATAAATTACACCGAACATTAAACAAACACGTCTCAATTCAACTAAACTCATTGAAAAATTGTGACAGAGGCAAAAAATCGGGATGATATTGTCAATGGATTTCGTGGATTTATTGGATTGGTTCACGAATCACGAGGCACAGACTCACACAACAATATTACCTAGGTACTCACAGAGACTTGATAAATCATTGTCATTGGGGCGTATTATACTGTCAATATTAATGTTGATCCTAATATCGCGATATCGCAAGTATTGAAAGGGGCTATTACATTTGTCAATAATATCATCATCAGTATACAGTTGAATGTACTAGAGTGATGTTGTGTTTCACATTCGATTAAAATTAAGTTAATCCGAATTCTACATAGATAACAGTAGAAAAGCAGATATGGCAATAACAATACTCGTATTAACGTTGAAATCTAAAGAGAAGAGAAAGTGCCGGACTTCTTTGCAGAATAGACTATCTGCCTTTCGGCCAGTCAGCTCGTAAAAGGCAAGCATAGGATTCCTGTCACTAGCACCGTGACATCGTACTAGGTGATCGAGTTTCGCAGCAACTCGTTCGGATTGGTACCACCGCCTTACCTATTTCTGTCGCCATAGCGTCAATGCTTGCCGTTGATGTGTTTCGGTTCGGAGGGTAAGGCAGCTTGTAAACTTAATTTGGGTCGAGGCTTAGCATCCCGGCTTCAGGTTGGCAACACACCACTACCGACTTTGGTGTTTCTAGACGGTATAAATGTCCTACCATCAGGAAATCTGTCTGCTAGTTTGCCTTCCATTAAAATATAAAAAAACACACCCAAATATCACACAAGAAATGACCTTGGGCGATGATGTGGACGATTTCGGCAATTATTTTAAAATATTCATGTTTAGGGTTCCACAGAGCTGGACACGTTTCATTTAAGAGAATAAATTCCTTTAAATCATTATTTCCTTCGTTTTAACATTATAACGTCAACGACACAGCGTATGCGTATTTTGTCACACATCGTCATTACTCACACGTTGTTCCGTCATCGCTGCAAGCGAATACTGACATAAAATATCTCGATGCGCTACATTTCAATGTTATTGAAGCCACGCCCCCTGAATATCGTGGATTTCAAGATTTCCAGAAATCTAGTGATATTATCACTATACCGCGATACAGCATATTACACTATCAATATTATTATGGTATCGTGATATTATTGATAATGTAATACTACCCACTGACATACATACTGACACAAAACCTAAAGAAAGAAAAAGACATACATACTATATATAGGTAGTTTAGATTATTATGTGATTACTGAGCTTGGTACGCACGTTTTACGGTTAGGTTTGGCCATAGAAATAGGTATACTTAGAGGACAATGGGCTATAAAGCAAATATTAATGGCAATTATAAAGAAAAGCACGTTTAAGGGTATGCGCGCGGGGTGCCTCGCGGAAATCTGCCGCGCAATGATCCGCGGTCCGCCCCGATGCGGCCCGGCCCAGTAGGCGTTGCTCCATACAAAATGTATGCAAGCGATCTAGGCGGATTATTGCGCTGCGATGCGGCCCGTCCCAGCCCGTCCAACTGGGCTTTGTTTATTATTTTTGAAGTGAAAACTTCGTAACCGACTATGCGCACTTTTTTTGGAAAGTGTAATAAAATATAAATAAAACTTCTAAACTCGCGTCAGGACATGGGGGGCTGATTATGTATCCCAGTGGCAAACTCAAAAAGGAAAAGTGTACATCAAATAACTGTCAAATGACGTCATTTTTGTTTGCTATCTCTATTGTATTTCCGTTGGTCACTGGAGATAGCAAATATATAACATGCCATTTGACGTTTTTTATACAGTATTATTACTAAATTGTAGGGTTAACTGCAATTTAGCAATTTGAAAATAAAAATAGGGATGTAACTATTTAGAAGTGAATTAAAAGTTCACAAACGAATTTTATTTAAATATTTTAGGCTTATCGAGGAGTCCGGATTATTCAATGAATCGTCTGATTCAGAAGAGGAACGTATCATGAATAACCGACCATTTCCATTTATTGCAGCTGAAGTACATGCACTTATTCCAGATAATATATCCAACGTGTCTTGTTGTTCCTACACAGACCAATCTCAGAGTGCGCTTTCGATTATTGATTCAGTGATTACTGAAACAATTGGGTAACCACCAAACAATAAAGTTTCGGTACCACCCAAGCGAAAACTGAACCCGGGAACTGGACTTTTTGAAATTGATTCGGAAAACGAAGATACTTATATAACTATTGACTCTACTAGTACTAATACAAAAAATCTAAACTAAATTATGAGACCGGAATCTTTGAGACAGATTCAGATAATTCAAGTGGTCATGCTGAAAAAGAGAATTTAAAAAAGGGGAGGAAGCGAACTCGAAGACCAGAAAATTGGGAAAAGCGCGTCAAAGTAAAGGGCCAATTAATGAACCAATCTGTTCTCAAAATTTACGACTGTCGGTATCACTGCCAAGAAAATCTTTCTGAAACAGAAATAAATACAATATTTCAAAAGTTTATAAATCTAGGTAACCATACAGAGAAAAATATTTATTTGCAAGGTTGTCTATTTGACGAAATTCCAAAACGTTATCGTTTAAAAAAATATCTACTCAGCAAGATTTTCTGGCAGTTCACGGCATTAAAAGAGACCGATTGCAATGTGAAGTTAAACTTCCAGAAAAATATTATATTACTGATGGCCGTGGTCGTCTTCCAAGCAGGGTAGTCTACACAGAAAATATCATAGAACGAATTCATGATTTTATAGGAAAAGTACCCGCACGAACTTCGCACTATTTGTAGCCTTGATTCTCACCTCTCGATCAAAGCACTTCGTCGCAAGTTTTTAAATGAGAATACTGACTTAAACTACACCGTCACCTATGAAAAGTTCCGAAATATATTCAATACCGACTACAATATTTCATTCGCAGTACCTCGCAAGGACACGTGCAGTACATGTAATAAATTTAGAATGGACATACAATCTGCAGAAATCTCTGATTGAAAGACACATACGTAAAGTTTGTAAAAGATAGCAAACTTTTAAAGAAGTTTGAAGTAGTTTTCATTGAAAAACGTTTACGTAAATCATCTGATGGTGAAAGAGTTATATAGGTGAAAGATTGTAAGAAAATGTACCAGAAATACATCAAGCCATCTATACTAGGCAATTCTACAAATCGGCGACTAACATTCGAAAGATTTTCAACTCTTCAAATGGTAGCACCATGAGTGGAGTACAGAGAATACAGAGAATTTAAAATATTGCACCGGGGAAAATTATTGCCCCCGGTATTTTTTTTTCCGGTTCTTAAGAATAACCGGAGATTCTCCGGAGATTTCACCATTAGCCTGTGATGCATCGCGTGAACAGCTAGGGCTCACTAAATAAGCAGGTTACGTCACAAAATTTTTACGTCAGTCAATTGTCTATCTTAAATGCCCTATTTTAGGTTTTCAGGCGACTCTTGAGGGATTAATTAAATTTCTATAAAAAGCAATCGTTTGCTGTTATTAGAAGTACTTGTAATTAAAACAAAATCTCAAAAGTTTAAATTATTAATTTGAAACATT
>NJDC01000390.1:55661-79072 GCA_002245475.1 Calephelis virginiensis
ATTGTGTATGTGTAGTATTTATCATTTTATAGCTTTTTCCTGGATTACTTCCTTTTCGTAGATTATATTTTTGACTTAACTTCAATTTTGGTGGCTTAAGTAAGCTTACTCGCAAAATTGTAATAACTTTTGCCAAATTGATAAATTTTAAAAATCTGTTGCAATGAAGCAGTTTAATAATAACTTGGGTTTACGAAAAGACTTACTTTAGATTCAAGATCTATGAATTTTATAATTTCAAACTGTAAGTTACAAATAAAATGAATATGTGAGTATGTATGATTATAAGAACAAAAGATACGATTTTATCTACATAATTATGATTATTTGCTGGGCAAATATTATGTAATTGATTTTATCATATCTGCTATGAGTTTGTATGTGTGTGTGTTTTGGGTGGGTGGTTGTGTGGGTGCGTGCGTGCATGTTATCATAATTTTTGAATGTGTGAACCAATTTTAATACCGATTTTTCAGTTTCACTCATAATAATGGTAAACAGAACTTTACAGTTTACAGAATATAACAAAAATGTGCTGGTATAAAATATAACACTAATTGTTATAAGATATTAAAACTTGATAAAATAAATGCATACACTGTGGCGTATGTTATGATTGTCATTTTTTGCTAATAATTTATTATTAATCAAAAATAAATTAAATCAAGTATCAAGTTATGAAGGTATTACCAAAGCAATATTTTGTGTTTGTGTACGTCCTATGAGGGCTTTAGGGAGTATTATTTTAAATTTCAATCAAATTTAAAATAAAAACATACAATTATACCATTGACTAAAATAGGTCTCTCATACTGACTTCTTGACACTTGGACGCTCAGCTACAGATTTTTTTTAATTGTACGACAGTTTTAAAAAATACTGTTCAAAGCAGCCACAGCATATTTATGCACTATATGTACGTCATCCATCAATAGAAAAAAGTAATAAATAATTCAAAGTTCAACTATATTTCTTTTTTTATTCTATTATTTACATGTAGTTTAAATGAGACTGGTGGTAATTTTGCTGCTAAATTTGGCACAGACTGTACCTTATTTTTCATAAAAAAATTGTTTTCATACATCTGAGACAAAATATTACAACACAGCTATTATATTTTAAAGTTAGACTTATTGGAATGATATTGAATCATATTTATCAATCAATAGCTGACCCGATAGTGTTTGTGTTACCTTAACAATGAACATTGGATTCTAAAATATTATGAATGTTCCGCGTTTGTTGATTAATTCACATTTAATTCATTTTTCTAAAAAAGAAACAAAAAGGCAAACTAGCTAAATTGATCCATCCGTACATACAAGCGCGATATGAACGATGGTAATAGAGATAGGTATATATTTATTTAGACATAAATATGGTTTATCCTTAGGCATTTTATAATGATAAAATAATAATTGTTGAAAAATAATTCGAATTTCATTTCGTTGCTGCTGGCCGTTCACTACCGGATCTCAATGTTGTCATTTATGTTTTTAAGAATTATTTTTAGAAAGAACTGTGCTTTAAAGTTTCACTTTTGGCTTTAATCTTTTCTTTGGTAGTGCACTTTTAAGTAACGATAAAAGATAACGATGGACCATGTTGAAGAACAATAATTAATTATTACTTATATTCTTAATTGCTATAAAAATATTTATTTAAACATTTTATAACAAGCAGATAGTTATGTTTATGTGCACAAAAATGGAAATGTTTTCCGCAAAGTTTTAGTTTCTGCACTTATTTAGAATCACAACACAATTCTAAAAACTTCGAATGTACAAATCCACAATATCATTACTTTTATATGTACTTAACCAAAGCCAAAGTTTTTTAAATATTATTTTCCAACAGTATTAGTAATGCAGTTTTAATACTTGTATTGTGTTTAATTGAAGTTTCAATTATAATTAATAGGCTGTCTGACGTTGGCCAATGGCACATTGAAAATAATTCGAATAATTTGTAACTAGGTTTATGCATTTATTAAACAATAAAGTATAATTTATGTAAATAACTACGAGCCTTTCATTATATAAAGCGTGCAAGGAGGATAAAGGAGGTCGCTGCTTCATTTCGACCGCGATTTGCATTCGCAATCGATAAACCGATCGCATTCGCGACAGCGGCATCACAGAAAAAGAAAAAGTTAGCATAAATTGAAAAAGGACATGCTCCTTCAGTTCGTATCTTGGAAGGAAAGGCACATAAAAAATTAGCAAAACAGATATATACCCAACAGATGATAGAGACCATACAAAAGATAATAGAGACCCTACAATAGGTTATAGGTTATAGGTTTTTTTTTTATGTTATAGGAAGGCAAACAAGCAGATGGATTTCCTGATGGCAAGAAATTCACGCCGCCTAGAGACACCAAAGGTGGTAACGGTGCGTTGCCAACCTGAGGTTGGGATGTTAGGCCTCGAGCAAAAGTAAGTTTACCGGATACCTTACCCTCCGAACCGGAACACGTTATGACGTTATGGCGGCAGGAATAGGTAAGGCGGTGGTACCAATCCGGGCGAGTCGCTGCCAAACTCTACCACCTAGAAAGACCTTACCCAAGAAGACCTAAATTGCCATTACACAATCAAATCGTTTTGAGTTTTATCCAACGGTGGTGACAAGTCTCCGAAACCGGCCTGTTCGTATAAAAAGAGTAATAAAATTTGGACGAAACTCGGCAGGTCTGCAAGGATTTATTGAGGATTATCCTAGGAGCACTAAAATGAGCAAATAAAAAGTATGTCACAGGAATACCAAGGTAAATATTTATTTCATACAGACCACAATCTCGTGACAAAAATAATTGACGTATTTTATATTGTGTAGGTAGACATCGTTGACAAAGCAGATATACAATGCGAATGTGGATGGATGTAGGTACCCGGGGAGACCTAGGTTGACATTTCACGATCAGATCAATCGGATATTATCCGAGGGTGGTGTCAAGAGTCTCCGAAACCGGCGTGTTTGTATGAAAAGGGTTATGAACGTGAAGGAAGCCAGAGTTTGTAAGGTTCGTGAGGTCTGGCACTCGATACTCTCTGCCTGTTCCGTAAGGGACTTGGCGTGAAGATATGTATGTATGTACGAATTGCGTTAATTATCAGTTTGAAAGTACTTACTATAATTTATGTGGTCTCACTCACTTTCGTTCGAGGTTAGGTAATTTACTACACTATATTAAGGTCTATAAAATAGATTTGTATTTGATTTTAGGTAAAAAAAAAACGACGGGTTGCACTCCGGGAGTGCCGGCAGAAGTGAAAACTTGAATATTAACGTTGTGCATTTTTGATATTTTGTAACGGTTAGGGAATAATTTTGCTCGAATTGCTTTAATTATCAGTATGAAAGTACTGCTATTGAAAGCACTATTTATTGCGCTATCGTACACAAACATGATAACACGAATATTCGCGCTATTCACTTCTGAATACTTGAATATTAACGATGTGCATTTTTGATATTTAGGAAAGGTTAGGGATTAATTTTGCACGAATCGTTTTAATTATCAGTATGAAAGTGAATAAAAACCATAAATTTATGTGGTAGAATAAAGTATTCATTTATAGCGCTATCCTACACAAACATGACAACACGAACATTCGCGCAAGCACCCGACGTCACGAGTCCTGACGCGATTTAAGAGGTTTTTACCCAGTCCAAAAAAGTGCGCAAGGTCGCCAAAGAAGTTTTCACTTCAAAAACTTTATTCACATGAACCGTACAAGTGGTACTTTTGCGCGTCGACATTTTTTTTTAATTACCACCGGATTGGAATCGCGGCCACATATTGAGAAGATCCTGCGAAAGAAACTCATCGGGTTTGTCTTTTTTCAATACTAATTGTAACATTTTAAACAAGATAAAAAATACAATCTAATTTTAACTTAAGTAATAGTATCTTCACGCCCATATCCCCGAAGAGGTACTACCAGGGCACCCACGACTAGCCAAAGGCACTAATGGCCGATTTTACCAAGAGCCCCTATACTTTAAGGGACCTTTTAACGTTACTTACGGGGCTGTTTCAATATAAAACCGTCCCCTAAAACACGTTAAAATGTCCCCTAAATATAGGGGCTCTTGGTGAAATCGGGCATTAGTCCTTCAGTGTAATAGGTGGCAAGCCTATCGCCAACCGGGCACATATCCAATCAAGACCAACTGTTTTTTTAGAAAATTGGAAAAACCAAATTTTCTTTTTGTTGCTCAACCCGGGATTCGAACCCTGGAGCTCATACAGTCAAGTCCAACGCCTGAACCACTAGATCACAGAGGTGATTAAAACTTAAATAAAAAGCTTGACAAATTACATTACAAATTGCAGCGCGAGATTGGTATTGATATTGATAGCTTACAAACATCATATAAATAAACATCAAAATCAGTTAAAAAAAACACCAAGTGATTTTGGCAGTATATTCAATCTAAGAGAAATAGAATAAATAGAGTATTTAGAAGGGCAGCACATCAAGGACGATGAGTGTGCCAGGGAGTTTGAGATTTTTTTTAAATCTGTATATAGCACGGAGTCGCCTCGACTGAATGCGCGAGAGACGAATGCGGAGCTCGTATATTTGCGTATCCTGAGCCTCAGAGAAGTCGAAGAAGATCTTAATAATCTGAAACCGAAGCATTCATCTGGTCCAGATGGCTTACCTGCGTTTCTTTTTAAAAATTGTGCCATGTTGCTAGCTGAACCGTTGCTTTATATTTTTAATACCAGCTTGGAAAAACCAACGTTCCATGCTCGTAGGAAAGTAACGCGAGTAGTTACTGTGTCCAAGGGTAAACAGGGTGACGCGCAGCATGGGGTTCGACCACGGCGCAGCACCGCCTCGAACTTACTTCACTTCATGGCGCGGGTAGTTCCCGCTATTGACGCGGGCGTGCATAGCCTACTTTGATTTCAAAAAGGCGTTTGATAGGGTGGACAATGATGTATTGTTGAAGAAGTTAGCTGGAGATGGATTTACACCACATCTATTAGAATGCAAGTACATGCAAGATAGGAGTGGACTGCATGCATCATAGGAGTAATTTGGGGCCATTGGAGTTGATCATTATGATAAACGACCTGCCGAAGGTAGTTAAACACGCTACATGTTTGTTGTTTGCAGATGACCTCAAATTGCTGCTGAAGGCTAAGGATAAGACGGATTGTCATCGTGTGTAGGAGGATATAAACCGAGTAGTGAATTGGAGTCGCGACAACAAGCTTCATTTCAATATCTCTAAATGTTCGACGTTCACTCGCATGCGAAACCCAGTGCTGTGGGGATATGAAATGGAGACTACTCCAATACAACGCATATCTAAGATCCGAGACTTAGATGTGTGTATTACGCCGGACCTAAGTTTTCGTGACCATGTGTTCCAGATATGTAAGAGGGCATATAGAAACTTAGGTTTTGTACTAAGACAATCGCAGGATTTCACAAATGTTACTTCGCTCAGAGTATTGTACAATGCGCTGGTCCGCAGTCACCTGGATCACAACGCGACTATTAGGGGTCCACATGAGGCGAAATACAGTGTTATGTTGGATGGTGTTTAAAAATGGTTCACATAACACTAGTATTTCAAACTTTATGGAGTACATATACACATTTTACCCACTGATGTACCCTACCCTATTTGCGTTAGATATGATGGGGTACAATAAATTAGAAGTGCGGCGAGATTTTGCGCTCACAATGTATGTGGTTAAGTTGCTACGAGGAATAGAGCACCACTCGGAGCTCCTAGGGGATGAATTTGTATCTCAGTTGCCAACGAAAATGGGAAAGTGTACACCAAATCGCTGTCAAATGATGTGTAGTTGGCAACTGAGTTTTAATCAGGGTCTGATTATATATCTCAGTTGCCAACTAAAATGGAAAAGTGTACATCAAATAGCTGTCAAATGACGTGTTTATATTTGCTATCTCCAGTGACCAACAGAAATACAATAGAGATAGCAAACACAAATGACGTCATTTGATGTACACTTTTCCATTTTAAGTTGGCAACTGAGATACATAATAAACACCCTGTTCAATGTACCCGACCGGTACGTGTGGAGGCGGCGTTCAAAGCGGCTTTTTTTTCGAAATGACTACTGTTGTGTACCGTGTACGTCTACCGACATTTACAATGTCACCGGGCTAAGGGGCGAGCAGAGTGCTCAGCCAGAGATTGAGTTTTGGGTGGGGCCTTAGACCCCCCTCCCTAAGGGTGTCTCCTGTGAGACCGTACCTCGGCTTAGGGTGGGATCTTGGTTCGTTTCGGAAGAGGATATCGTGGCTGTGTTCCGCCTAGGGCGGAACACGGGTCTTCGCCGCCCCCGACGGCGGCGGTGTCGCGAGTTTGTATGCGTGTGTGTAGTGATGTACGAGGCGTTTGCCTCGGTGATAGGGTCATCTGGGTCTAGGATCACGTGACGGGGCCTCCGGCGAAGCGGAGGTGGGTCCGTCTCGGGAACATAATCAATGGCTGCTGCCATGAGAGGGTTCGGGTGATTTTCTAATTTAGAAAAATACGTTAGGGACCATTCAAAGCGGCGTTGTCCGCCGTTGCTAGTCGTGCCTCGCGCCAGGATTAACCAAACTGTTATTGGAGACACATTGTTGACATTATTTCTTTTCTTTCTTTATGTTTTGGCAATCTCGTTAGTATTTTGCCATTAGTCAAGTAGAAATTTGCATCAAATTTTATATCAATTATAATTAGTCATCAGTATTATGTCGTCATTAAGTCATGTCAGGTTCTTGGGTAAAGCGCTGGCCTTTTTACACAAGCTCATGTAATGAGATTTGGCGGCAACGAGGAAATATACGATACGCTAATTTCTTCATGATTATTTCATTTGTGCACTTTCACTGAACAAAATTGTACAAAATGGCACCAAAATTGACTATTTTCAATAATTATGAAAAAACTTCGACCATCTTTTCTCTCGATGGCGCCAAAACTCTCTGTTGACATTGTTCATGAGCAGAACATTGCATGTCCATTCGTGTATATAATATAATATAAAATCAGGTATTTGCCTGATAGTTTCAAATCATTGCCTCTAAAAAGATTTCGGAAAAAGCTTTTCGACTGGCTTTTAGATAAAACATATTATAGTGTAAATGACTTAGGTACTTGCAGAAAGAATTCATTGATAATATACACATATAAATATTAACAAATATAAATATGAAATGTCTTGGTTGCCGAGGAGTTTGTTTCGCCGTTTCTTCTCCTGACTGGCTAGGGTTGGAAACGATAGTAGTGTATGGTAGATAGCGTAAAACTCGATCGTTATAATTTTTGATTAAATTAATAAGTGCTAGCCTAGTAGTAAATATATTTTAACGAATTTATATGTAAAAATATATTAATAACAAAAAAAAAACTACAATTTGTTTATAATTAAGTTAGATATTTGCACACCACAATGTGGTAGAATATGTTGGTACGAATAAGTATTCTGTAACAACTTTTAAACACACATATTCCGCAAATAAATAAATTTCATTTCATTTCAAAAGGGCTTATTCGGGGGTCACTTGAGTGAACTCACAAAATTTACTTTGTGTGTATTATGCTCTGTCAGCTAATAAGTGATAATAGTAATTATTGTTTGTCGCTTTTTTAATAAGACATATAATAACTAGTTTAGTTTTAAGGAAAGCTACGCTATCGCATTAGGCTAAGATGGCCTGTAATGGTAGGGTAAGTTTATGAATAAATAAAAAATAAATAAAAGATTTAATTAGGGTGAGGTAACCAAATAAACTCGCGTATCACTTTCCTGTTGGTTTAACACGCAAAGTATCAAGCATTACATACAAGCTCTTACTCTGTTTAAATTCAATAAATAATATTAAAAGATGGGTTACGAAGTTCGGCAGGTTAAAAAGTTATCTGTGCAATATTGTGTCAACATCAAAGACTACAATACATATTTCCTCGTTGCCGCCAAATCTCATTACATGAGCTTGTGTAAAATGGCCACCGCTTTACCCAAGAGCCTGACATGACTTACTGACGACGTATGACTAACGACTAATCAATGGGTACACAGTCAAAATAATGTCAAAATTGTATGAACAGCAGCGACTCTATCGTCAGATGTCGGAGTCAAAATGACATCTGATTGTGACGTCAAAGATCAAAGACTACAGTGATGGTCATAGTATGTTATCTATAGTGTCGATTACTGTCAATTTTCAATCTCGTGTCACACACATCCAGGTGTTATCGTCATTGTTATTTACCATTAGACTGTTATCCTTTATGGACAGTTACTTTACTCTTTGCGACTAATTATAATTGATATAAAATTTGATGCAAATTTCTACTTGACTAATGGCAAAATACTAACGAGATTGCCAAAACCTAAAGAAAGAAAAGAAAAAGGTTGGCGGGAACGGTCGGAGGGGGAAGGCGCGCTTTTCGAGGGTTCCCTCCAATCTTTAAGCTAAAAATGTGTAATATAATGTAAAAATGTATAATTTGTAAATTAATTAAAGTGTAAATATTACTTAGTTGTGTGTAAATGTGATTTAGTAAATAAACTATACTAGTGAAAGACTATTGTAGAGTTTTATCACGACAGAAGAGGCAGAGGCCTGAACAACAAAGAAATTTGAAGACGAAACTAGAAAAAGACATGAAATATTAATATATGGGTTTATTACATCATATAAGACTAGTATAAAATATAGAGGTAAAAAAAAAGAATATTAAAAATACTTTTTGCACTGTCGTAGAAGTTTTGGCGCCAACATGAAAGAAGATGATTTTGGTGTTCAGAATTTGAGTTTTATAATTTGTGGGAAAATAATCGTAATTCAAGGATGTGACGTACTATATAACAAATTAACGGAGAAACATAATATGTAAACTTCAAGAAATTAAAACTAAAGACGTATTGAAGGACTCAAATAAGCTTTGTCTTAGTGAAGGAAATGACTTTTAAAAAGGGGAAGACAATATGTTAAGAAACTGAAGAAATGAATTTAAATTTTAATATGAAAAAGAATTTATTATTACGGAAGACGCGGCAGCATGGCCTAAAGGTCTTAGCCGGCCCCAGAAAGGGGCAAATTAACTTAAAAAAAGAAAAACTTCAATACTCTAATGTCAATACTCAATTGTCATTCTCACAGGTGTTTACAAACTGATATTTTTAATTAGGTCAAATTTATAAATAAATATTAATTCTATTACGTATGATTAATTAAATTCATAAAATTGTGAATAATGATATATATTTCTACTTCTTCTGTTAATATAGCCTAATTTGTGATGAGTTCTTGTTGTGGAAATGAGTTAGTCTTCAATTCCGCTATCAGCGAAGTGATAACTAGTAATATTAGACAAATTGTTAATATAGCAAATACAGAGAACTTTAGTTTTGCCATTATCACAATTGTTATTACTTTATGTGTTTTGCTAGTAACTATAACGCGTAAAAACCGTATCAATACATCAACAATAAAATTAACATCTCATCAGTAGAACGGAAAGTAAAAGTGATGATTTTGAATATCAATCACAATCAAGATCAGTTCTGTTAAGGGTAAGTGAATTTTTTTCTCTATGTGTACGAATGTGTATGAATGTGCAATTATCTTGATTTGTAGCTCTATAATTGCAAAACACTGAATGTATGTAAAAAACCATACACGATTTTTGCAGAGTGTGCATAATTCCATCTTGTACAATGCCAATTATAAATTTTAATGCTCTATTTAAATTTTCTGCCTTGTTGCCGATTTACATACTTCTGATATAATACTCTTATCAAATTTATTAAGACTCAAACCCCTAAAATCCTAGGCCCTGATATAATTCAGGGATGACTTATGCTTGGAATACAATAAATAGGCGACGATTGAATGGTTTACAGATTGGTTGGTTGTACAACCGTTCCAAGCCCTAGGTGATATCAAGATTTCTACTAGACATGGTGATTATAAGCTGTTTCCGGGTGATAGGATCCCATTAATAAAAAGCATGTACTATATGTGTTAATTAACTAGTTGTATTGGTCTATACTTATTTTCATTTGTTGCTATAGGGATTTGATTCTTTCTCCTTTATGCCAAGAGATCCAGTATTTCTCAAGAACAAGTACATAATAAACAATTTTCAAATAGTCAATATTTCTAATCTTATCCATGCTACAAAAGTATGTTATTAGATGGGTGTGTGTTTGTTAGTTGATCATCTAGCTTGATACATTTGATTGACTATAATTTAGAGTAAAAAATTTTTGATCTGAATTAATAAATCCTGGCTTACATTTTATTGAGACAAAAAGTTTTACTACTAATTTAAAAAAAAGAAAAAAAGTATCTTCACGCCCATATCCCCAAAGAGGTAGGCAGAGGCACAACCAGGGCACCCACGACTAGCCGAAGACACTAAGTCCCACACTAATTTTACTATATTAATTTTAATAGGTTTTTAAAAAATTTTGTTAATCTGAAACAAACTGTATTTCACAAAAGAAACTCTTTTGTGAAACAAACTGTATTTCACAAAAGAAACTCTTTTGTTTTTCATTTACTTAATTATTGAATAAAGTTTAACATTTAAATAACGACCTCTTTGCTGCTGTTATATAAATAGTAAACAAAGAAAACTTAGCAATATGTGGATAAATTTAGTACAATTATATATTATATATTATTAGTATGTCATTTTCTCTAATTTCAGTAATTGGACCATGAATTATTTACTTTAATTATTCCTTTTTTATTTTAGAGGAATATGTTGTACTACTTGTCATAATTATTAAAGACCGGTTGTGAATAAAAACCATTATGCAAAACAATGTAATCTGCTTATCATAATATAGGTTTCTAAGATAACACAGACTCATGTATGTGAATGATAAATGGGGCACAACACTTCTTTATTCTTATAAATAATATCTTCACTTTATAGTGAATTTCAGTGTTATATGCACATTTTCCTTACTCTTATATTCAGATTATGACACCAATCAGACCAAGACAATATTTTTTATACTGATAGGAACAAGTATGGTGTTTGATGTCCACCGAAATAAGTTCTGACGGAACTATTCTGCTTCGTAAGTGGTCTTGTTGTCATCAACGCACAGACATTTATTACAAGGCAGACAGGAAAATGTTATTGTTAATTACTTTTTAACAGCAACTTTTTAAAGCATAGTTGTGTCCATATTAAATGTCCATATTGTAAACACTATTATGTCATTATGTCTGTGTTAATTTTATTGTTTTTTGGTGTTATGGCCTTATTGTTGCTATTTTTCAATCAATTATTAGTACCTAGCTAATAAGATTTGAAAGAAGCAATTGCTTAAAAAATTGCACAATTCCAACCGCTTACTGTGGAGTTCAGTGTAGGTAGGTACCACACACCATTGAAAAAACATGACACTGGGTGTTGTTTTTGCTATGCTGTTTTGCAGTAGTTGATTTCAAATTTATGAGTCTTATCGTATTTTCTTGACTAGTCCCACTATTTACATATTAAGAGTGGTTAAATAAAAAACATTGATTTCTTTGTTACAAACATTATTATCATGTGATACCAATGTTACACAACTAATGATAGAGTTATAATACGATGATGTTAGTGTTTATAATTGTAGTGTTCTTTTTTAAGGAAGTTGCAGCTGGTATATTTACTTACTTTATAAGCTTAAAATCACAGGATCAGGTAGGCAACAACTCTACAATGTCTGGTGTAGATGCTATAAAGTGAGTGTATTAGGAAATTCCTTCCGTTTTTGCATACCAATTTTACAAAATGATATTTTATGAATTGTGTAAAAAAGAAATGTTATGAGAACTATATTACAGTATGATTTCTCCTTTTTTAAATGTTTCATCTTCATGTTCACTTTCTTCACCAGCAAATTGACATTAGCACCTACAAACCCCGCGTTGGCCAAGGGTAACCACTTGCTCAACCCTTTAGCCTACATGGCTAACTCCACTGACCAATCGTGAAAATAGAGTTTGACTCCCGAATGGGGCAGACCTTGATGCCTTTATTTTCGGGTGTGGATAGTTATTAAATTTGTATACTGAAATTTATTAGTATTGTTGACTAACACCCTTGAGCATATAATTTGCTTACATTGGGGTTAGATTCAATTTGTGTAAATTGTTTAGTGATTTTTAACTCTAAAAATATAGTCTTCTAATATATATATATATATATCTTCACGCCCATATCCCCGAAGAGGTACAACCAAGGCACCCACGGCTGACCGAAGACACTAAGTCCCACAATGTGGGTGTGGGTAGGTGGCAAGCCTATCGCCAACCGGGCACATTTCCAATCCCGACCAACATTTTTTTATTAGAAAAATTGGAAAAATCCAATTTTCTTTGTGTTGGCCGACCCGGGATTCGAACCCGGGACCTCATGCAGTCAAGTCCAACATCCGGACCGCCAGACCACAGAGGCGATATAGTCTTCTAAAATAAAAGTAACTATTTCTTATTGATTGAATTGGCTATGAAATGTAAGCTACTAATGAAAAACTGATGGGCTGACCGACACATATTCCTGCAAACATTGGCGTACCCATAGTGGGGCAAGGGTTCGAAGCTAAAAATAGATTTTTTTGGTTGATGACTATATTATACTATAATGACTATTTGGAAGTCATTTCAAAGTTGGTATTTATAAAATGTGCGCGAGTTGGAGGGCTCGCAGATGCGCAAACATAACGCATAAAATACTCACTACTTTCTACAAATAGTACTGTTATAAACTTACAAAATATGTATCAAAATAAAATGTTTTTGAAGTGAAAACTTCTTTAGCGGCGTTGCGCACTTTTTTGGAATGGGTAAAAACTTCTAAACTCGCGTCAGGACACGTGACCTGATCGAAAATTCGTAAGACGGATGGAGAGTAAACAGCCGGCGCGGCGTAGGAGAGGAAGTATCCCCCTCTCTTTCTACGGCGCAGCGAAAATGTATGCCTGCGCCTGCTGTTTCGTTTAGACGGCGCAGTGTAAGATAGCGTACACGTGTGTGTAAGATAGCGTAATAAATTAATATTGTATTCTACCACTTAAATGATAGTTTCCATTCACTTTCATACTGATAATTTAAGCGATTCGTGCAAAATTATTCCCTAATCTTTCCAAAATATCACAAATGCACAATGTTAATATTCAAGTTTTCACTTCTGCCGGCACTCCCGGAGTGCAACCCGTCGTTTTTTTTAACCCAAAATCAAATAAAAATCGATTTTATAGACCTTGTAGTGTGTAAATTACCTAACCTCGAACGAAAGTGAGTGAGACCGGGCGGTGTGGCTCTAACTTGTCTACGTCGCCAAACACGACACGTTCATTTCACTTTCCTAGGCAGAAAGCGTAAACTGTTGTATATACATTTTTTAACACAGATAAGGCTTTAATGTATTGACTAATGCCTCCGGAGGTCAATTTATATATCCATACTCTGTTGTATCCCACATATATCAATTTATATATGTCAGTTCGGACCGTAGCCTTAAACTTAAATCATTTTCTGTCGCGCCTAGCCTGTTGTAACTAAGGTGTATACCACCTTAGACAATCCACATTCTTATTATTCTTCTAGCCAGGCATCTCGTAAAAGGCGAGCAAAGGTTTACCGTCACTAACACACATCTGACTAGGCGGTAGAGTTTCGAAGCGATACGCCCGGTTTTGACCGTCTTACCTATTACTGCCGCCATAATATCATGACGTGTTCCGGTTCGGAGGGTAAGGTAGCCGGTAAGTATTTTTCTTTAGATCTACCGCCACTGCGAAAACTAGGCTATTCATCCTCGTTTTCGTTAAAAGGAACATGACGACATCATGAACTGACATTACTACGACAGGAATAGACAATAGCATATGGATACCAATAATTACCAGTCGTCACAACTACCACTTTAGAAGTCACAGGATTGATACATGTGTTTAAGCTCGTCTCTTATATGAGGTGCCATGGGCATATCTTCTAGGGTACATAAGCTCGCGTTTTCGCATTCTCTTCACTTTGCGTTTTTTTTATGTTAATGGAAAGCAAACAAGCAGACGGATGTCCTGATAGTAAGAAATTCACGCCGCCTAGAGACACCAAAGGTGGCAATGGTGCGTTGCCAACCTGAGTCCGGGATGTTAGGCCTCGAGCAAAAGTAAGTTTTCCAGCTACCTTACCCTCCAAACCGGAACATGTCATGACGTTATAAGGCGGTGGTACCAATCCGGGCGAGTCTGCGAAACTCTACCACCTAGTCAGATGTCACGGTGTTAGTGACGGTAAGTCTATGCTCGCCTTTTACGAGCGGCCTGGCAGGAAGGCAGATGGTCTATTCTACTAAGGAGCCCGGACCAACACTTTGTCGCTAACCCTTACAGTTACGGAGCTGCAAATAATTCTCAGTTTTTTACAGTATGAATAACGATAGATTAACGACATGATGCCCAAAAATGGAAACAATTTTATTTTATTCCAATGTCTACCTTAAATATTAATGTGCACGGTGAAATGCATAATTACAGGATATTGTATGAGCGTTCCCACCATTGTTTATTATCAACGTGGTAACATTTAATTTGTATTTTAAATAGCTTGAAATTTTTGTGTCAAGGTTAATGCGTCTGCCATGTTCCTTGCTCTTGGGTGTTAACTGGTTTCGAAGACTGTTCAATAAATTTATTATTTTTAAGCGTTTAAATTTAGTAGCACTTGAATATATCATTTTATTTTCATTGTATGGGAAGGTAAATCAGCTGATAGATTTAATTTTGGGAAATTACCACTGTATGTAACCCAAAGATAAATTTATTAAAATATGACAACATGAAAGTTTTAATTTAATTTACTTGCGTAAGTTTTTCTGATCTCGAAAGTCCATGGCTATGATTTAATCATCTAGCGACTAGCAAATTTCATTTAAGCTCACTCGACTTCTGATGTTTTTGCTGCGAGTGTATAAGGGACTGAAAAATTGTTTACAGCAATCTATTTTCTTCTACATTTGTAACTGTCGTCGTACAAAATAGCGGTTCCGACCTTTATATTTGAGGTGGCTTCGACATGACCGAATATTCTTTTTCAGAGTTTTGTATAAAACCATTGATTGTTTACTTCATAATAATGAAGTAAACAATCCTTCCCCCCCTTCCAATCCCCTTTGTTGTGGCATAAGACAGCAAACAAGCATACAGCTCATACAGCCCTGATGGTAGAAGTGATAGCCTTGACCTATATACACCATGTTTATATGTGTACCATAATTGCAGAGATAGAGTTCTGCGACATTTCGCGTGTACAAGTCCACCTTACATACGTCATACACCTTAGACAACATGAAAGCAAGGACATTCAGAATATTTAACTCAAGAAGCATATTTTGATACCAGAAACACATTTCTATATCTGAGGGTTAGTTGGTAAGGAACTATTCACATGTTATATGTTCTTTTAAAAGTTATATTTGTTATCAACAAAAAAAAAACGACGGGTTGCACTCTGAGAGTGCCGGCAGAAGTGAAAACTTGAATATTAACGTTGTGCATTTTTGATATTTTGTAACGGTTAGGGAATAATTTTGCTCGAATTGCTTTAATTATCAGTATGAAAGTACTGCTATTGAAAGCACTATTTATTGCGCTATTATACACAAACATGATAACACGAATATTCGCGCTAGCGCTCTGCGCCGTCTTACGAATTTTCGATCAGGTCACGTGTCCTGACGCGAGTTCAGAAGTTTTTACCCACTCCAAAAATGTGCGCTAGCCGCTAAAAAAGTTTTCACTTTAAAAAGCAGCGATCACATGAATGTACCTGCTGGAAACTGCTAGTTTATAAGTTGAAGTAAAGAATCAACCGAGTGTGAACGTTGATTGAGATAGATTGACATTAAACAATTGTAAATGACGAATTGATCGTGGTAACTTTTCGCAAAGGCGTCCTCAAACAAGTGTATTGGCACTGATTGATTCGCTGTATTAGTAAAATTAAAGAGGACGTTTACAAAGTTAAATGTATTGATTTCTAGCGGTCACACGAGCTTTTGTACCAAGTAACACTTCTGCAGTATCTATACCATAAATTAGCAAGCAGACAAACCTCAGACAGCTGTCTGAGAAGCTCGTTTATAATGATTGAATGACATGACTTCACGCTTTTCATCATGTCATGGGAACCGCTGACGGAAGTAAAAAATCTACCCTGGATTTTTGAAGTGAAAACTTTTTAGAGGCGTTGCGCACTGTTTTTGGAATGGGTAAAAACTTCTACACTCCCGAAAATTCGTAAGACGGCGCAGGGCGCTTGCGCGAATGTTCGTGTTGTCATGTTTGTGTACCATAACGCAATAATTAAAGAAATTCGTGAAAAATTATTCCCTAACCATTCCAAAATATCAAAAATGCAAAACGTTAATATTCAAGTTTTCACTTCTGCCGGCACTCTCGGAGTGCAACCCGTCGTTTTTTTTATTGCTGCGCTGTGACACATAATCTTACGTTTTACTCGCACTTAAAATGGTTCTAAGGTTTCATTAAAATAGAGCGATTGCTTCCTTGGCAGGCAGCTCGTAAAAGAGGCGCTTAGGTTTATTGGTCCTTTCATTTTAGTAGATTTCTAAGATCACCCACGCGGCTTCATGTTTTTGCCGACATTATGACGCTGCTCGACATTGTCATGTTAGGTTTGGGAGGATGTTTAACGTGTTAACTTACGTATGAAGGGTAACTTTCTTGTCTCAGTTTACGCCCACGTCAGGTCTGACGATGAAAGATACTATTATATTTAGGCTAAAAATTTTACAAAACCCAGAGAACCTCTTTAGATAAACAGCCGGATAATAAATTATATATGTTTAGGTATAGCTTTCTTGTCTCTGTCGGGATCGAAATTCGAACCAGAACCGATCGATCGGCATTGTTAAGAGTGTATGTTAATTGTAATGTCATCGAAGTTATAATTACATCTTTTACCTTAAATGATCGTAAAACGCTCGTCGAAGACACTTAAAAAAAACAGAGTCGAAATTGGTAACCTTCTTTTTTTGAAGTCGTTAAATTATAATGGTGTGGCCTTATGAGCTGTTAGCTTTAAAATAGTATTATTTTGTTATTAGTTTATTCAAAGCGCGTAAAGCGTTAACAAAAACCTGTAGAAAAATATTTCGTTGGGGACGTAAGGATCCCGTCGCCTGCTGGTAGGTATCTAGCAATTTAGGTTACTGGATTATTCCAGTCATATAGTCAGTCATAGTTTCAAGGTAGCTGGTAGACACGTACCCCAAGACTCCTGCTATAAAATAGCAACGCTCCAGTTACGTCTATACTGCTGTCTATTAGCCGACGGTTCTCTCTTACCATAAGGAAAGCCGCCCGAAACACTTAACGGAAGTTACAGTTTCGAGGAAATTCGATCAAGTCTATACTTTGTACCATATAAATGTATGTAACCCGTTTCCACTGCAAATAATTAAATAAATTAATGTTACCAATTCATCGAGCTTTAATTAAGTATCGGTATTTTAATTCGCATGTATTTCATACTGTGAAGGGTATTCAATAACCTACTCTTACGCTTGCCCCATCACGTCTTTATAGCAAAAAGATAATAGGGCCAAACGACCAACTACAGTATTCAGGCCAGATTATGTTTTATTTCTTTAATTTTATATTTGGTGTAATTTATAGCTCTGTCGAAGAAATTTTGAAGGGCATTGGAAACATAATAGTCGGTGAAAGATAACTACCTGTAGTAAATAAATAATTAAAATTACTTATTTGATTAAAACCTGTTAAAATATTTGCACATCACAAGTTGGTAGAATATTCCAACATAATATAACGCTTCAATAATTTTGTAACATCTTTGTAACAGTCATATTCCGCAAATAAATATTTTTTCTTTTTCGCGTTTAGATTTTAAAAAATTAAGCCTAGTAAAACTTTAAAAACCGACTCTACCTATTTCATTAGTTATCACGTCGCAATTTGGACTTTCTTTTTTTAAAGATAGCAAATGATTCCACACATATTTAAGGAACAGGTGGAAACTCCGTGTACCTAACCAAAACTTAATATTCACAAATGTAATATATATTGCACATCCATTTATATGTATATACGACCAACTTCCTGATAATCTTAAATCACTTCGATTTAAATGATTTCCAAAGAAGCTATTTGACTAGCGGTTAGAGAAAACATATAGTGTTAAACATTTTCTTGCAGACATGCATACATGATAAAATGTTTGTAATAATGATCCCCGTTATCCCCGTGTTGGTCCGGGCTCCTTTGTAGAATAGACCATCTGCCTTCCTTGCCAGGCAGCTCGTAAAAGGCGAGCATAGGCTTACCATCACTAACACTGTGACATCCGACTAGGTGGTAGAGTTTGGCAGCGACTCGTCCGGATTGGTACCACCGCCTTACCTATTCCTGCCGTCATAACGTCATGACGTGTTTCGGTTCGGAGGGTAAGGTAGCCGGTAAACTTACTTTTGCTCGAGGCCTAACATCCCGGCCTCAGGTTGGCAACGCACCATTACCACCTTTGGTGTCTCTAGGCGGCGCGAATTTCTTACCATCAGGAAATCCGTCTGCTTGTTTGGCTTCCTATAACATAAAAAAAAGATTAATTTAATATAATTACAGAAACTTTGGTTGTCGCGGAGTACGTTTTTACCATTTTTCGCCTGCCTCGTTAGGTTTTGAAACGGTGGTTGTAAAAGGCAGTCAGGTTATGGTTCTGGTTGCCGTGGAGTTTGTTTTTAATTTTTTAACGACATCTTAATTTTAATTTTTTTGAATTTTTAAATTAAAAACTGAACGGGTGGAACAAAGTTCGCCGGAATAGTTTGTTTTGTACATAAAGGAGTTAACTACATGTAAATACCTACCTGTGTTTTACACACAGGAATGTTCAATCCACATTGTATTAAAACTATGTTATGTGTTCATCTCCCTGCTTTAATGTAGATATTAGGCGTGGAGGTGCTTACAAATGGTGTCGCGGCGGCCGGACGATTTAAATTCAGCATTAATATTAACACTATACATTACGTCACGGACTATCTGAAAAGGAGCCCTGTGCCATGTTTTGATTTTCCAATAATTTAAATACATGTACTCGAACAGTATATTTACTTGTATGATTACTTTTGAAATAACAGAACATTTTTTAGTAAAAAAAGTATCTTCACGCCCATATCCCCTAACTTGTAGGTAGAGGCATAACCTGGACACCCACGACTAGCCGAAGACACTAAAGTCTATCAATGTGCACTGTGCCATGTTTTGATTTTCCAATCATTTAAATATATGTGCCCCCTCTGTGGTCTAGCGGTCCGGGTGTTGGACATGACTGCATGAGGTCCCGGGTTCGAATCTCGGGTCGGCCAACACAAAGAAAATTGGATTTTTCCAATTTTCTGATAAAAAAATGTTGGTCGGGATTGGAAATGTGCCCGGTTGGCGATAGGCTTGCCACCTATCACACTATCACTATCACATTGTGGGACTTAGTGTCTTCGGCTAGTCGTGGGTGCCTTGGTTGTACCTCTGCCTACCTCTTCGGGGATATGGGTGTGAAGATATTTTTTTTTTTAAATATATGTACTCGAACATTATATTTACTTGTGCTTACTTTTGGAATATCAGATTTTTTTTTAATAAAAAAAAGTATCTGCACGCGCATACCCCCAAAGAAGTAGGTAGAGGCATAACCAGGGCACCCACGACTAGCCGAAAACACTAAGTCTAACAATGTGATAGGCGGCAAGCCTACCGCCAACCGGGCACATATCCAATTCCAAGCAACATTTTCTTTTATTGAAAAATTGAGTAAACCAAATTTTCCTTTTGTTGCTCGAACCGGGAATCGAAACCGGACCTCATGCAGTCAAGTCCAACACCTTGACCGTTACACCACAGAGACGATTATTTTTAGTACCCTGTTTTAAAAACACTATTAAACATGATATATTATTATGAGTACAAGTTCTTCGATGACACGATTGGGGGTACAGGCAACTCAGCTTTTTAATTTAAATGTTTACTTATTTCCTTATTGCACACAGTTTATAATACAAGTGAATACGTTCAATTATTGAAAAGGCGAATTATTTATCTCTATAATCATTTTTATTTTTTTCGGCAACCCTAGAGAGTAAAGTCAATGCTTAAGACGTCGAGAAGTGTCAAATCCATTTTCATAAACCTTTTTTGGTTTAAATTTTTTTTGGTATGGTATGTTTACTATTGCCGCAAGGCTCCTTGATATTAAAAATTTTATTAATAATAAAAATGAACAAAAATACAGAAATATTCTTGTAATGAAAATAAATAGGGATTAAAAATATTTAATTTGTCGCCTCTGTGGTCTAGCGGGTCAGTTGTTGGACTTGATTGCATGAGGTCCCGGGTTCGAATCCCGGGTCGGGCAACAAAAAGAAAATTGGGTTTTTCAAATATTCTAATTAAAAAAAAATGTTGCTCAGGATTGGAAAAGTGCCCGGTTGGCGATAGGCTTGCCTATCACATTGTGGGACTTAGTGTCTTCGGCTAGTGCCCTGGTTGTGCCTCTGCCTCCCCGTCGGGGATATGGGCGTGAAGATACTTTTAAAAATATTTATATAGTTTATGTTATGTATTCCGACGAGTTCCGACTTCCCTCTATATGAATTCATATTAATAATTAATATTACTTCATATGTGTAGGTAATATATGATTTTTGCACCTTACATATTAATTGACTTAATAGTTACCAAACCATTGGAGATGGAGACAAAGCCGACAAATCAAATAACATTACAATCAGTCTAGCAGTTCTCGAGTTGTAAGTATTGTAACAAGCTGGACCTTGTTTTATGTACAAATACATGCTTAATTTGGATATATTATAATAAATAAATAAATATTCCTGGACAAGTTACACAAATTGAATCTAACCCCAAAGTAAGCAAATTATATGCATGTGTTATGGGTGTTAGTCAACGATACTTATCTGTATATTAATACGTAAAGCAAAAAACTTTGGACCCTGTTTTACGAAAATTGCGCTGACGGAGGAGTATGCAATTTAACACACTTATAGTTTGTGTGTAGGCGAAGTAAAGAACGCTATTTTTTTTAATGATAATGTTTATAAAAGCAAAAAAAAAAACATTACACGTACTACCATGCATTTGACATACAAAAAAATAAATTGATGATATCGATAAAAGATCACAGATGGCGCACAGACTATAATAATACAGTTTGGCAACGAAGGAGTTGGGCTTGAGAAATGAAGACTGCGTTCTTATCAACAAGATATTAAAATTTATTATGGTCGAATTTCGACCAATGGGCGAACACTAGTACATATAAATACTTAAATAGATATCATAATCAATTTAATAAACACCCACACGCGGAAATGCAGACATCTACATTTTCATCACATAAATGCCTGCCCCCGTCGGGAATCGAACCCGAGCGTCGCGGTTGATCGGTGTAGTTATGCGTGTACGCTAGCCACTCGACAAACGAGGAAGTCGGACGGCCAACATTATCACAATATACTAAGAATTCCGGTAGGTATTTAAATTTTCGCACTTGCCCCGTGCTTGTCTTAACGTGATTTTTTTCTTTCTTAAAGATTTGTAGAGATACTAAGAAATAGGTTAGTTTATATGCAACTCTAGTTTCTACGAAGAATTAAATTTTGACATAAAATCAATTGAAAATATTTTAATGCCAGAATTTTCCACTGACCTACAATGATCTTGAATATAAATTTTTGCCTGAAGTGCTTACATATGTCTGAACGAATTGACAAGTTGTATTTTCATATTCAACAATATGGTGAATATAAAAAGATTTGCGTCACTAATATTGCATTAAACAGGAAAATGAAAAACATTGTTTGTGTTCAAATAGACATTTCTTTAACAAATATGTCACACAATCGCAGCATCTCGTTGGCTTTGGTCCGGGTTCCCTGTGTAGAATAGACCATCTGCATCCCTGCTAGGCAGCTCTTAATAGCCCATCATTATCACCAACAAGACTACTTGTAGTCGAGTGCTGCGAAGCAACTTGAGTAGGGACCTACTTATCGTATTTCGATCCGAAAGGTAGGGTAGCCGATAGACTTGAACATTAGGTTTAACACCCTGGGACAGGTAGCGATGGACCTTAATGTCTTTGATGTCTATCGGTCACCGTTTGCCTTGCCACCAGGACAGCTGGTTACTTATCCCATACAAGCCATGTTATTAACCTTTTACTTATAGTCTCTAAACTGCTCGAACTCGTATGTCACAAAAATGTTGCTTCACTACATAGTATAAAACAAAGTCGCTTTCTCTGTCTCTATGTATATTTAATCTCTCTCACCAACAGCATCATACGGACATACTATTGCTGCTGCGTAGAAATGTTTTTTTGATTTGTGCAAGATGTAGCGTAAAAAGTATTTGATTGTATGACCATCCATGAGACGGTGAAGGCTTTACTAATTGTGATCAGCGAACGAATCATCGTGACTAATGAATAATAATTTGCATTTGTTTGGTATTTTTGGTGTCAGTCAGCTCGTTGGCTATAATAAGACTTATAAAAAACTATGTTAAGTTAAAAAGTATATGAAACAGTTCAAATTCGTACCTATAGAATCTACCTTTAATTAATTTAATATAAAAAAAATCAGTAAAACCGTTTCGTCGGCCTGCGACCTTCGTAACGGTTCTAGTTTGTTTGCTTGTTTGCCTACCTATAACATAAAAAAAACCACAAACATAACGACAATAGTTTTTTTTATGTAATGATTGATTGATGACGATTATAAAAATTATTTTTTATTTTATAAGAAACTATCGACTAGGCGAACTTCTTATTGCTTCACGTTAATAATAGTATATGGGAAAAATTTAAGTAAAAATTGATTTTTATATTTTCTAGTTTTTTATCTTCATAAATTACTTTATAAAAGCCTTGACCTGACCATAACTAAAACAACAAAAAAAGTAGCAAAATAGATCCATTCGTTCAGTCGTGATGTGATGACCGCGCGAAATGGTGATTCATTTTCATATCTTCTCTTACATATAAAAATTAATAGCATAATGAATATATAAATATCAATAGCATAAATAGCAATGCACCATTACCACCGATGGTGTCTCTAGGCGTGAATTTCTTACCATCAGGAAATCCGTCTGCTTCTTTGCTTTACAATATCATAAAAAAATCAATTGCTGTTCGTTAACTCGCCAAAACTCGAGAACGGCTTTACCGATTTGGCTAATTTTGGTTTTGAATTGTTTGTGGAAGTCCAGGGAAGGTTTAAAAGGTAAGAAAAAAGGAAAAACTGAGAGGAAACTATGAAAAAGACAAATAACAATCCAAAAA
>NJDC01000390.1:79249-96820 GCA_002245475.1 Calephelis virginiensis
ATAAAGTTCTTTAAACCTAAAAACATCATTTTAAGTTTGCCCATACAATCAGCGTGCGGAACGGTAGAATATAGATTAATTAGGCGATATCCGAAACTTACCGAATTTTTGGCTCGTAATGTAAAAATGTGATAAATCAATATCCTTGGACAAAATACACAAATTGATCTAATCCCAAAGTATATATTCGTATATCATGGGAGTTAGTTAACGATACATATAGGTGCATAGCTTGTAGCTAATAAACGCTCGTACCCTGAAACGTGGACATCTAGACGTTCATTTAATAATTAAGTCTTTACAGACCAAAACCAAAAAGTTAATGTGGAATGTAAAAGAAAACTCGTGTTGTGTGGGGATACAGAAAACTGTTTGCCATGTATCTTCGTTTATGTTAATTTTGACATATAAGCTTAAAAAGGCCTCGTAATAATTACACAGCGCTTAATTTTTTATTAATATTGTTTTCATTCTTTCTCATAGTCCGCAAAAACTACAGTATGGATCAGGTCTTTGACCACATTTACTATGTAACAGTCGAGACGAGGCAAAAAGTGGTTTAGTATTCGTGTCTCTAGATAACTCGTCTAATACGTCTGGTTAGCCGGCCATAATTCTGCTGTACTGGCACTGCAAATATCTTTTGGTAAATTCATACCTTCCGATTTATCGTGTACATTTTGTTATTTTCTTAAATTACTTTAATATGAAAACCTTGTGTCATAGGTACCTTTTGTTTTCTTTGTGTATTGTTGTTGTTCAGGAAATAAAAAAAAATGAAACTTACGTTATCTTTTTTACTAGTTTCATGTACTTTTAGTTAAAATTAAAACAAATTAATACAATGTAAAAAACTCAGGTGTATTTAAAATATCAACTACTTAAAATTGCTTTCCTCGTTTAATAGAGAAAACCGTTAAACACAATCGTGCCGGCCTAAAAAATTAGTTCTTAGACTGAAAATTTCATGGTTGTTACTAGTGTTCATTTATTTAGTATGTAGTACTCTGACACACTGCCGCCTCGTCCGTATTAGAAACAGATATTCTTTTTCTTGTTATTTATTTTCAGTTCACTTTTTTGTACTATAGTTATAAAGTAAGTGAGGTTTGGTGCTTTAAAACACTATACACTTATTTGTTTTCAAATAATTCACATGTTCACTTAAACTGAAAAAAATTAAACGAAATTCCACCTAAATTGACTGATTTTACTTATAACTTACGCAAAATTCAATAATTGCCTTAAAATCTCGACCATCTTCTTTTACGATGGCACCAAAACTTGTACTCTGTCTAGTTTGTAATAGCTAGACAGAGGTACAACTAAGGTTTACACGATTACTCGAAGTTACAAATAAATTATCTTTGTACTGCTTATTGTTATTGCTAATCGGGCACTACGGGTGCGGATTTTGATAGTTATTATTTAATTCATGTTTTTTGGTGATTATCGGTTATTATATCGGTTCGTATCCAGACCACTTTGAAAATCTGATGTTAATTTAAATGCGACAATTTATCTCGATTACGGAATCAAGACAAAATTTAAATGTATCATATCTTTTATGGCGAGAACGTGTTATGTCGCGTGTTGTAAACAGTCCCTATAAATTCTTATTACGAATCAGTTATCGTATAAAAAGGTTCAATTCGGTGCAGCACTGACGCAGTTGGACATAAATCATTATGGCTGCAAACTTTACCGGATCTATGTTTTATGGATATGCAACTCAACTACACGCGATTTTTTTATTTTGTAATAAAGTTGGTGTCTTGTGCGCTTTTAAAATGTTACTGGATGTTGAAGGGATGTGATGATTCCGTTGCCTGCTAGTGGAATAGCGTATAAATCTAATTATCTGGACTATTGTTCTAGTATCTAGGTCACAGGTACAGTGCAAGATTTCGTCTGGACTGGTACGACCTATCTACCTTTTATAACCGTCATAATGTCAGTGAGTTGTAGGTTATCCGGGAGTAAAACACACTAGTAATATTTTTGTCGTTTAAAAGTTTTTTTTTATTTTAAGAAAATCTGCTTATTGGTTAGTTCACATAAAATACAAAAAGACATAATTAACTACGATAATAGGTGTATGTTTCTACTTTCTATAGAACTGAGCAGATAGTGATAAATGGTGGCTAAGTTTGTCTTATACTTGATCCTATAAAACTGAACATGATAGTTACAAGTCCTGAGCCTACGGCTATAGGATAAAGAGGACGGACATAAATCCATAATAGTTAAAAAGTAAAGCTCTGCTACTTTTACGAGTTTTGTTCAAAGTAGCTGAGGCAATTAATTTTTTTCTTCTTCATGGGAACTCATTATGTTAGGACTGCCTCGTTCTCCACCGACTAATCGCGATGCTCTGGTTCGATTCCCGGCGGGGGTAGGCATTTGTGTGTTGAGCATGCCTGCATTTCCGAGTCTGAGTGTTATTTAATTTATTCTTGTATCTATATAAGTATTTCTGTGTATGACATTCATTGATTAATATAAGTAACAAACATATAATTTGCTTATTTTGGGGTTAGATTCAATTTGTGTAACTTGGTCCAGAGGTATTGATTTATTATTAAAAAACCCTCTACTCCGCATCTCTACTAATACGGCCTAGTAGTAACATATCTTTACACCGAGTCGAGGTAGGCAGTGAGTATCGTGCGCAAAGTGTCATGATTCCTATGGATCTAACTAGCTTCCTCTGCATTCATTAATCTCTATATCGGAGGCTCCAGATACCATCCTCGGTAATATACCTAAGAGATTTTCTTATGGAGTATCAATGTGTAGTGATAGGCTGAAAAATACATTTAAAACTTGCAGAATTGTAAGGTTTGAAGCCATCGAGAGAAAATATAGTCCCATTTTTTTCTTTATTGTTGAGTTTCGTGTGCATATTGATTTAATTCTCAATTTTGAATTTTGATGGCATTTTTACAATTTAGTCCAACTAAAGTGTGCGAGTGAAGATGAAATTACAAAGAAGACTGAAATACATGAAGAACACATTAATGTATCGTATGTATCCTCGGTGGCGTCAAATCTCACTAAATGAGCTTGAATAAGCGCGTCACCGCCTTACCTAAGACCCAGTCATGACTTTCTATGATGACATATGACTAGTTTTGAATAGATTAAGCCCGATTTTGTTCAACCGGGTAACTTAAACTTAGATAATGATACATGATGATGCCCTTGCCAAAAACAAAAAAAAAACTTGCAAAATGCTTTTCTACCAGATCCAATAACAAGTTAAGGTTATATGGGTTGTAATGTATTGTATGGTTATAACCAACGATGTTACTGGTGAAAAAAATATGGCGGCATGCGTCCTCTCTGGAGACCCGCCCTGGAAGCTCCAAGCGCGTGCTCTTGCTGACACATGCCTCGCGGTATCGTCGGCGAGGGCGCGCGGGGAGCCCCTGTCGTGGGAGGAAGTGAGGCGCATGCAGAGGCAGGCGTGGGAGACCACTTTGGAGCGGTGGAAAGAGGACCTTGCCCCACCTGTCCCTGGGCAGGCGACGGTGGAGGCAATCCGACCGGTCCTCCGAGGCTGGTTGCAGCGGCGGTTCGGGTCGCTGACGTTCCGACTTGTGTAGGTGCTTTCCGGGCACGGATGCTTCGGGAAGTATCTTCACAAGATCGCGAGACGGGAGGCGGCCCCCGCCTGCCACGAGTGCGGGGCGCCACAGGATACGGCGTCCCACACGCTGGGGGAGTAAGTCGCTTTTCACTCACAGTGGCATACTTTCTTAGCGGTCGTAGGAGAGGACCTCTCGCTGCCTAGCATCGTCAATGCCATGCTCGGTGGTGACAGGTCCTGGCAGGCGGTGGTCTCCTTTTGCGAAGAAGTCATGATGCAAAAGAAGACTGCAGAGCGGGCCAGGGAGGACGATCCCAACTCAGACCCGCTCCGACGCAGGCGGACCGGGGGCGCGAAAAGGCGATTCCTTCGCCTTCGAAGCGCCTCCGATGCGGGGCTGCCCGGGGGAGTCGGGGGACTCCTCTGGCCAGCACAGCCTCGCACGCCTAGGGGGCGACTCCAAAGGCCGGAGTCGCTCCTCTTACAGCGTGGGAGGAGGCCCGGTAAGTACCGGGCCGTAGCCGCGGAGCGAGATGGTGAATGCCAACGCGACCCCATCTCGCTCCTAGCCAGGCGGCACGAAGGTCATAGTGTGGTTTTTAGTTGGTTCGAGTCCAACATAACCCGTTGTTCTCCCCCGAGAGCAGCGAGTATCCGGGGGCATTTTCCACACTTTAAAATAAAATGATGCAAAAAATATCCCAAGCTCTCAGCTTTTGGTTCTCGGTTATAACTTTACAACTTTAGGTTATTAGTCGAAATCGCACAGTTTGTTTCGGTTAAGAAACGTTAACTTAATCTCCATGTTGGTCCTGGTCAGAATAGCCTAGCAGCCCGTTTAGCCCAAACCCGAGGCGGGTTATTACCAACAAGACAATTGGAGTAAGAGTGTTGTAACTTGTGCATCACTTGCACTTGGGTATGTTACCCAAATTGTACTTTGACCCTAACTCTTCCGCTACAGGACAACGACGCATCTATAAAATATATGGTGTCCGTGGACCTTCAGGAGACCAGTGTTCGCTGTTTTAGACTATAAAAAAATAACCATCGACTTCAAGATAAAGTTACAAATGTAGCGAACATGCAGAAAAGTATCCATATTGTGGGTAGAGATAACTGTCAACCTGCAGCCGTGACCGTGTTAGGCCTTATGTGCAAGCCTAATCTTGAAAATGCGACACGAAATTTTCAAACACTACCGTATAGATAAGTACGATCTCTACCCGAACGAGCACCGCCAGTAACTCAGCTGCTAGTGATACCATGTATAAAATTAATTACCGCCAATAAAATGTGACTAAAGCTTTCCGCGCTTTTTAGTAACGGAAACCAAACAAGGGCTTTCTGATATTACTCTTATATACACCATCAACATATTTAAAATGCATTGCTAATTCTAGGTTGGCATAGTATACGTAATTTGGCCAGATATATGACCTCCAAAGTACAACGAGAATATTGAGTACTGACGTTAGAAGAAATAGATAAGGAATTGGATACCAAGTCGAACGTGACGTCGTTGAACTCTTAAGAGTAGGTCAAGATATTAGTGAAAAGCTATGCTTGCCTCTCTCAAGATACTTGGCCGATAGGCAAGTTGCTTTTCGAAACCGCTCGGGCCCCCGAGTACGAGTGAAACCCAACTACCAGTGAAACGTTCCATAGGAACGCCTATGGAATCCGACAATAAGGCTCTAGATGATCTCCGATTATCTAGTTAGCAGTCAGGAAACTAGTGCTAAACTGCTAACATATCATTGGTAATGACGTAAGTGAACGGCGTGGTCTGGGGTTTTCGGCGGCCCCCACCAGCGATTTGTTTACAAGACCACGCCGCACGCCGGCACTCCGCTTCGGCTAGCACGCGAGGCGCGACGCAGTCACCAAATATTCGGAAACTATATCGATTGATAAGTGATAGTGCGTCGCCGGTTTGTTAGTTTCGAAATTGATGACCCTAGAACGCTAAATCGAGGATCCGCAAGGATCAGCCCTGCAAATCGTAAGTTTTAACTAATTACGCAATGGTATAACTATAACCCTTTAAATGTATTCATATTTTGCTATGTATTTGGTTCAGTAATAATATTATTCGTGGAAGGCGCAGAAGGTCTTGTTTAATTTCAAAGTGAGATCAGCGTTTTTTGTACGTTTCTGAAGTTTTTATTTACTCGGGTCTTTAAAACAAATTCGTCTCGCACAGATACTTTATTTTTGTTTGGAGCGCTACTATGTTCTCTATCGAATTTTTGTTTTCAGATTACCACCCGAAAACTTGTATCTATTTTTAATAGCTTTAATATAAACAGACTAATAAGTTGTTTTGAGACAGTAAAATAATTTATTGCTGAAAAAAGCCATTTATTCGTTTAAACATGGTCAAAAAACGTAATGAAAGTGAATTTAACTCAAAATACCTACCTGTACTTATATATATATATATGAATTATAAGGGTGATGTTTATTTGAATAGGATGTATTTTTTCGTAAATTGCTTGGATATTTTGTGTTGAAAACTACTTGAAATAGTAATACAATTACTATTTCAAGTGGTATAAATAAATCTTATCTGCAGATATTTCTCTTCTACGGTCATTTTTCTAATACGTGATTTTCTTTTTATCTACAGTGAAGAAAAGATCAGTTTTAAATATCACGAAACATTCACATTTATCGTGTCAATAATGCACTTTAGAAGACATTGTTTTAAAATAAAAACAGATAGGCATGTCTCTACTGTATAATAGAAAAAGGTAGAATAATAGAAAATATGGACAAACATATCAATAAATTAGCGCGCCTTACAAGTTTTGAAAGAATTTTGTGATTTTTTTTGTATTAATGAAAGTATTTTTTTATGTAAATACCAATATACCCACTAATATTTTGGATTAAGGACATAGAATAAAAAAAAAAACTTCTTAAATACTTTTGTTATTATTACATTAAAAAAATACCAAATTGACTTAAAACTCGTGCCCCATTTCGGACGTAAAAAACATTTTAAGAGTAATTGTTTCTGAATTATGATTTTTAGCAGCTCCTCAGAAACAATTACTCAGTATGCTGATATTGTAGGTAATGTAAAAGTTTGTGAAGATGTTTAGATGTTTGGTTTTTAGGTAATCATGGGGTACGATGATACGTGTGAACTGATCGTGACGGAATCGTATTGGTATATTCTTATTTGGAGTACAATCCGATTTCTTTAGAGCCAAATAATTTTAATAATAATAATAATAATAAACTTTCTTAACGCAGTAATACCGATGATAAATATGACCCATATAAATGACCTACCATAATAAATACCTTACAGCCGAACATCCTTTCAAAATGTAACAAAACTTGTTATTATTGTGATGTAACTAGAAACTATCTATAAGCGTTAATCTTTACCAATTATTATATAATATAAAATAATATATTCCGCAATCCACATAGTCCTTGTGGAAGAGCCGAAACACGACTTCCTAATGTTAAAGTTCCAGTTTTTTGGACCAATCATTTAATAAAAATGGTGCCAAGAATACAATTCTCTCAAACTTATTTAAGGAATAAAGTCAGAAATACGGAATTTGGTTCATTATCAGAAAAGCATAATATTAGTCTTACCCGGCTTGTATTATTTTCAACAAATTTTTTTTTCATCAAATTAAGGCGTAGGCGAAACTATTTTTTTAAGTTAAAAATGGTCTGAATTAATTAACCTTATTTTATGGTTAGCACAAATAAATTTCAGTACTTTTTAATTAAATAAACGCAGGAGATATTTGACATTGCGCTATCAAAACATGGTCTGACTTATGGACTATCTTCGAGCATCTAGAATTTCTATTAAATTTATTTATATCAGAATTTTTAATGATGTAAGTGGGCTATGGCCTTATGAAATAATTCCTTCGTTATAGCCGAGGGTGCCATTTAAGGGATGTAAACATAAACGATTATTGATTCTCAGATGTGATTATCACTTTTTTTTAATTCTTTTTGTTAATATGTTCGAATGATAATCTTGCGCCGCTATGTAAGCTTCCCCTTAATATCACATCCTAGGGATTCAATAAACTTCCCTCGATATGTTATTTAAAACATTGAAATTGTAACATTATCGTTTCACGTGTTTCGAAACTAAACTTACTAAACCTGTTTAGATCCTTTTCGTGTTCATGTTTTGTAATAATATAATATATGTAGTAGAGATCGCATCGCAGGTATTTTGGAGACAAGCCGCTGTCGAAATAATGAACGGGTGAAAATTTGAAGCGTGTGTGGGTTTTGAGTGTTTACTTTGTTTCCTTCGGATCAAAATAGGGACTTTTATTTCAAAAAATAATTATTCTGATAAATATGTTTGTAAATAAATTGCAGCAGTGGGTAGGGGGCAATAGTTGATATTTTTAAATAAATTGTAACAGCAGTTAACAAGTAGTCATTTTACAAATATATAATTTTATTGCTATTATTACAATCTTCCGACAGTGTAGGTTGTTGGATTAAAGTTCTCATTTTAGTACATGTAATGTATGTATGTTTTGATTTTTCGTTTTAAAATTAAGTACCTAAAATTTTTGTGGGCCACACTTGTATAATTTCAAAGCATTATCTATATAAGACATTTTATAGCCAATATAGATTCAGAAAAGCCAGAGACAAATACCTGAAAACTACTTTAGCTTAAAGAAAATAATATGACGTCTTATTATAGTTATAGTTTTTTTTTATAATCTTCAATTCAAAAAATTATACTCATTTTTACTACATTAAAATTAAGAATGTATTCTTGGTCAATACTAATGTAATATTTGAACATTCAAAATATATTTTAAATTAAGAGTACTTTACATTCATAAGTATTCAATACAAAATTATCCACTTTTCATCTGTGGTTAGTGAAAGGGTTTACCACAGCGCACAAAATGAAGTTAAAAGAATACACTTAACTGTTTATTCTTATGTAGGTACTAGGCATTTACATTATTATTGTTATTTATTGGCGTTGATTTTAAATATAGGCACTTAGCATCCACAGGATCTTCATTTTCATACGTCTCTGTTAAGTTAAAAATAATTTTAAAAAGTATGTATAAAGACGTGTAATGATAAAGAGATGGTTGATCTTAATGGTGTATTTTTAAACTTAGAGAGAATTTTAAGCAAGTTTTCTACTTTATATTTTTGCAAATAAAAATAAGACTGCCTCTTAAATATCGCTAAAAATAACCAAAAGTTTTGTTAGTAAAAAGTCGAAAATCAATGATGTGTTAACGTAACAATTATCGCTTAAGGTAAAAGACATACCTTTTGTGGGAGATATCTTATCCTAAGGTTGGTACAGTACATACAAACTTCTGTGTGTATTTAGTTAGAAAATTTTTATAGTCTAAGTTTTTTTCGTATGATTTATCATGGATTATGATATTCAAAACATTAAATCATAAAGAAATGCATACAGACATGTACTGTTCAACAAGAAACTAAACAACGCCATGTTTATCCCCTGGAGTCGGAAAGGTGACCTGTCTGGAGGTCGTCTGAGGGTTGCGAGCTTCCAGACTTCAGGCACACCATCGTGCATCAGTATATACATGCTCAAGTATTTATAAACACTAATTAGGTGTACATGGAAGGGTGATTAAACAAATAATACATTTTTAATTAAAATACTTGTAATATGTATTGAAAAGAATGATAACAAAATGTTTTTTTTATAAAACAACAGATACAGTTTTTTAATTTCAATATGTAAAAAATAAAAAAAATGTTTTAATTTATTTGTTCGTATATGTATTCAAATTAGGTATACATTTTGCACCCCAAATAATAATCGTATGTACACGTAGCCTGCTCGGGCTGGTAGATGTTGGTGTAAGGGACATCAACCTTACTTGACTTTAGAGCATAATGATGAATAGTTATTAATTTTATAGTGCCAGTACAATGATCGCATGTGTTTGGACAGAGAAGGGGACGCGTTGACCGTGCTACGTGTATTTATTTGTTGTTCAGTGCTTTCTACTGATTAAAGATATCGAAGTTTTCTTGGGGTAGGTGTAACAACCGCCCTTTCCCGCTCCTAAAAATAATCCGACACCAGTGTGATCCAATCCAGTGATTGCTGTATTTTTCCACTAATGCTATCTTCAGAATGAGGACGTCTTGCAACGATTAGTCCAGCTTGGTACTACGGATGTATTTTTTCACCATCAAAAAATTCGTCTGCTTCTTTGCTTTCCTATATTTTAAAAAAATGTAGTCGCCTCTGTGGTCTAGCGGTTCAGTTGTTGGACTTCACTGCATGAGGTCCCGGGTCGGCCAACAAAAAGGAAATTGGGTTTTTCCAATTTTCTAATAAAAAAAAAGTTGCTCGGGATTGGAAATGTGCCCGGTTGGCGATATTCTTGCCACCTATCACATTGTGGAACTTAGTATCTTCGGCTAGCTGTGAGTGCCCTGGTTGTGCCTCTGCACAACTTCGGGGATATGGGCGTGAAGGTGCTTTTTTTGTGGTGATTACATTAATTTTAAACATCAAACGGTGCCAAGTATCCCGTACAGTGTAAAAAGTCACTCGTCTGGATGTCGCATAAGGGTGGTGTAATTTTGCCGTCGTGCGGTTTGAAATTGCAATTTATAGGTATATTGTGTGACTTGTCCGAGGATATTTATTTGTATCAAATCTGTCAGTGTCATAAATTAGCTCTTCCTTTCAGTTTATGTGGTGTAGTCTTATTCAAGAGATATTGAATATGCAGACAAACCTGCAATAAGTGAAATCTATTAAACGATTTGGATAAAAAATAGGCTGTGTTCTCACTCTGGTTCTTACGTCGAACTGCACTATCTAAACAAACTATTACAAAACGATTAACGGGATTTGGATTATTTATTGGACTATAATTATGGTGTTACGAGTCTGTAGCCAAAATCAGACCTCAAAGCTCTTTTAATATTTGTATATCTCCACACTCGTATCCATTAAGCAGTAGGCTGCGGTACAACCAGGGTAACCACGATTAGCCGAAGCTAAAGGTATTCTTTAGTACCACAATGTGATCGCAAACCTACTAACAACCATTTACTTATCCAATCTCAGGCAACGTAGTTTTTATTAGTAAACTAGCTTTTTCGGCGAACTTCGTTCCACCCGTTCAGTTTGTATGCCAAAAATTTAAACGTAGTTTTTCCTTGTTTTCTTCGCTGTTGAACGGGATAAAATGTACCCTATGTCCTTTTCCCGGTTCTAAGCTACCTGCCCATCAATTTTCAGCTCAATCGGTTTAGCCGTTCTTGAATTATAGAGTAACTGACACGTTTTCTTTTATATACAAGAGATTGAAATCCATACTTGAAAATCGACTATTCGTATTTTGTTTTTTCTATTCCTGTTACTTTTAGTAAAAAATAAAGTTTTTTTTATAAAGATATATTTTATCTGTAATTCATAATTTCACATGAAATTAACGAAAATATAAATTAAATATACGACGATATTAAATATGCGACGTCGCCTCTGTGGTCTAGTGGTCCGGCGTCGGACTTGACTTCTTGAGATCCCAGATTCGATTTCCGGGTCGGGAAACGAAAAAATAAAAATTATGTATTTTCAATTTTGTAATAAGAAAAAAATACCGTCCCAGATTGGCTATGTGCCTGGTTGGCGATAGGCTTCACATTATGTGACTTAGTGTTGTGGGGGCTCTGATTGTACCTCTGCCTAATTCTAGATACTTTTTTTATTGACATTGTGATTCAGTATTCATAGTTAAGGGAGGACAACGTCTGTCGCATCATCTAGTAATATAATTGAACCAGTAGTAAGTATATTTTTTTATTAAAAATAAATAGGAAATAGCCCACTGAGTTTCCTTCGCCGGGTCTTCTCAGATAGTAGCTGTGTTCCGACCCGTCCGCGTCGGTTGATTTTTGAATTATTAGATTAATTTCAAGAACCGCCTACAAATCCATGTGTAGTAATAGTTTCTATTCATATTTCAGTTTGTGTATCGTCAAAAGTCCTGTTTGTCACGAATATCATAACCAGATAGTCGAAACGGGTCAAGCCGTTTTAATTTATTTTATTGGTCTGTCGTAAGATTTGTTGAGAGAGTTGTATTAATAGAATTATATAATATATAAAACATGATTTTTTAAATAAAACTCGTATTTCTTAGTTCAATATAACCCATTCTTGAGGTGACACGAAATGTACGTTAGTGCTGAGAAATATATATGTATATATTGTTGTAGTTTTATAACTCAAGAACGGGCTCACCTATCCAAACCAAATGTTTAGGCTTTGTTCGGACTATTTAGTAGATGGTTTATGTGAAGTTTGCATAAAATCGGTAGAGCGGTTCTTCATTTATCACATTTTTTGTAACAAATAAATTCAATAAATGGCGGATCATTTTGGTAATAGGAATCTTTCAGATGACAGCACAATCGCCGCTGTCAAATTGAAACTTTTTTCAGTTGTTTTTTTTTTTGTTGTGTTATGTCAACCATACAGTCATATATACGTATAATATCGAAGCACGTACCGGGCCGCTAGTAAGAATATAAAAAAAATCTAATTTATAAATATTTTGTCAAATCCCGCTCCCAGAGAGGGGTCAACAACCGATAGTAACTATTCAGTTATCTTAACGATATTCCTTGAACGGCTTCGATGTAATCGCTTGAATAAACAAAACGCGACTGGTTTTATACTTATCTAATAAACGACTTTAATTATATAATATACACCTACCTACTTCTGTACAAATTTTAAAACAAGCTGTTGTTCGAGGCTTCACACGCACTCCAAAAAGCCGGTAACATTATTTTGAAACCTTGTTTGCCTTCTTTACTCTTGTGCTCGTTATTGTCATGGTCCACTGAGAGCAACTAACAAAAATAATAATCTATTGTAAAAAGTCTTATCCTCTTTGGAGATACGGACAATAATTTACATCTATAATATAAAAATAAATCGCTAAATGTGTTGGTAAGCGCATAATTTTTGAACGACTGGACCGATTTGGCTAATTATTTTTTTATTGTGATAGTTGTTATCAGGAGAAGGTCGTTATGAAGAGAAAAACAGGGAAAGTTGAAAGGAAAATGTGAAAAATAATACTTGATGGTTTCCCATACTGAACGGGTGGAACGAAGTTTGCCGGGACAGCTAGTTTTTCATAAAATCTTTTTTATAAAAGGTCACATATGTACATAAACCAAAATAAATTATTTGGATTTTTTATTTCTTAAAATAATTAAACCCAGTAAAACTGCAAAAAACCGACTTTAAATTTGGAACATATGTGGTTATCTCATGAATGCTAATGTAGACCTGGACCAAATTATAATGGGACCACCGCGGGAGTATAGGCTTTCAATAAAAAAAACAATTTTGAAAATTCGTCCACAAACACCGGAATAATCGAGTAACATACGTACAAAAAAATAAACATCCGAGTCGAATTGAGAACCTCCTCCTGTTTTCGTCGGTTGACAAAACTAGTCGGTCTGTTGGCACGTCACTGTCACACTACACGTACTGTAACTGATTTTAATCGAATTTTTACTATTTGAAGGATAGTGGTCCAACGAATAAATTTAAAACTTAAATGAAAATTCGATGCAGAGATAACGTTTTAGGAAAAAGTTAATTGCAAAGTCGCCGAAGCTGCGGGTGTTTAATTATTATTAGGCCTTATAAAAATAACGTAAGGTGCCTTAACAATTTATTAAATAATTATAAAATCAACAATATATCTACATTCATCCCGTTTCCGGTGGGTGGCAATTTTTATAAAGTTTCTCTGAAATGTAATCTATTCCTTAGTTTGATAGCCATTAAAATTGTTTACTGTTTAAATATTAGAATTTAACATGTTTGTACTTTTTATCAAGGCCAAAGGGGATATAGTGGCCTTGACGGCTATTTTTGTCTATCTTGTGCAGCCTAGTAAAACGTACCGAGTTCTATTTTATTTCCTTATTGTGTATACATATATACTTTTTTTTGTAAATTGTATGATGTTTTTTTGTCCCTGTAAAGTTTCATCTAAATCCAAATTAAGGTTCTGTTGTTTATTGTCTGTTTGATCACAATGCCATCTTTATTTATTAAAACCAACTTTTTTGTTTTCAAACATTATGAATATAGTTTGTCTGTGGTCTTTTATCGTTATCAATATTTTTGTTTGTGTGTGTCAAATGCATGGTAGTATGTGTAATGTGCTATTTTTTGATTTAATGCACTTTATAAGCATTATTGAAAAATATTAGCGTTTTGCATTTCTCCTATACATAAACGATAAGTGTGCCAAATTTCATACTCGTCAATACAACTTTTGGTACTATGTGTAACGTTTTATTTTTTGCTTTAATGCACTTTATAAGCATTATTGAAAAATGTTGGCGTTCTGCACTTCTCCTACACATGAACTATAAGTGTGTCAAATTTCATACTACTTCGTCCGCGCAATTTTCGTAAAAATGGGTCCAAAATTTTTGCTTTACGTACCTATTTATATTATGAAATGTAACATAAGAGTAAATCTCCTCTATTTGGCATCTGCGTCCGTCAAATTTTTTTCTCTCTACGTAAATTTTCCAGCTAACACATAGTTGGTAATAATCATAAAAATTGTTATAAAATTTCATCGCTTCAAAAATGATACACAGATGGTAAGCTTTATCGTTTATAATATTTAGCAAGTTTGTCGGGACGAGAAGGTAAATAAAAAAGATAATAGTTCCTAAACACAATTTTGAAATTAAATCTTATGATGAATTAAAATGGTACAAATAATACAAATGTATTTTTTTGTACACCATCAACAAAGATCAGACTTTCAAATATGCTAGAGGTTAACCATTGGTCTAATCACGAAAATGCGATATCTTACAAACAAGCAATGTTTAAAATAATAGTTTTTAATAAGTCTTCGACTAGTACGTGTGGTCTTAATATACTACAGATATGAATTTAGAAATTAGACGGAGGGTAGACAGGCTCATCTGTCAGTAGATCCTCCTGTCAAAAGTTACAGCTCGCCGCCGCAGTTCCGTCGTGACCACTGCTTATGCAACTAGGCCGAAATATCGACAAATAAAATAAACATATTTTTAACCAAGAAAACACTTGTACTGTTTTACGTATTACTTATAATATATTACTTTGTAAATAGCCTACCGGTTTCGCTTATACAGCATCATCAGGGCTAAAACTTAAAGTTTAAGGTAAACTTAAGCTAAAGTTTAAGTTGAAAAGTAAATTTAAAGTTTAAGTTTTAGCCCTGATGATGATAGTAATGTTACTCGGTTGGTAAACATTACTTATGCATGTTCTTACATTATAAATTTTTAATTAGATAAATCTGCCTTCCTGCCAGGTAGCTCGTAAAAGGCGAGCATAGGCTTACCGTCATTAACACCGTCACATACTAGGTGGTAGAGTTTCACAGCGGCTTGCCCGGATTGGTACCACCGCCTTACCTATTCCTGCCACCATAACGTCCAATGCTTGCCGTTGACGTGTTCCGGTTCGGAGGGTAAGGAAGCCGTTAAACTTACTTTTGCTCGAAGCCTAACATCCCAGCCTCAGGTTGGCATCGCACATTACCACCTTTGGTGTCTCTAGGCGGCGTGAATTTCTTACTTCTTTCATCAGGAAATCGGTCTGCTTGTTTGCCTTCCATTATCATAAGAAAATATACTTGTACATTTAAATCGTTTTGTGTTTGGAAACCCAATTCTTTTGGAAGACTTATTTAATACAACTTAATAAACAATTTAATATAATATAATAACAGTAACAACTACGACCTTCGTTCGGTGTAAACGAGGGTAAGCAGTAAGAAGTGGAGCTTTTTTTTATTCAATAAATCAAGTTAAACAGTTGATCTGAAAAACTACACATAAACCTACAGAGGTTTATCTGTGTTTGTACATGATTAAACGTTTATACTTTTATAGACGCAAGTGTTCTGCATACTCGTTTTAAATGTTTCGATGTGTTGCTATTTTATTGGCTCCCATTGTGTCAAGGATACGCGAACTTAAGCGAAGGTGTATCGTGTATTTTAGGTTAATAACTGTTAAGTGATTTTGTGTAAGTTGATTTGATATTTTGCTAATAACATGTTCCTGTGATTTCACAAGCTTGTCACAAAACGAGTATATTTAATAATGCAGAAATACTCTGTATGGATATCGTAGAATGGAAATCTTAGAGGAAAACGTCATGGAATGGATGTTTGATAATTATTTACGGCTCTGGGGACTGATTATGTATCTCAGTGGTCAACTCAAAATGGAAAAGTGTACATCAAATAGCTGTCAAATGACGTCATTTGTGTTGGCTATATCTATTGTATTTCTGTTGGTTACTGGAGATAGCAAATATAAATCGTCATTTGACAGCTATTTGATGTACACTTTTCTGTTTTGAGTTGGCCATTGAGATACATAATCAGCCCCCTGTTCTTGCTTCAGTGCTTAGTGTACACTTACAATTCTTTTAAAAATGGCCTGATGGACCACCATAGGATAAATACAGCAGTTTCTATAAATGCTAAGGTCTAAGGTTCACCTTTTAAAACCTATTTTACTATACTAAGATGCAAGCCATACCTCCATTTTGGCAGCGCAAAACACAATTACGACTACATATTTTCAAGCTTTTTTTTGCAAACAGGAGTGAATTTAGACATTTTTTAGTTTAACCCACTGCATACCACTGTTGGTGCCTAATACCTCAAATCTTTTGCTCGGTAAGTATGTAGTATTTAATCTTACGGACTAAACACATTTTTTAGCAGTTTTTCGTAGGAATATTCAAGAAAACAGCGCAGTCATTTCCTTAAATGATGGCAACGCATCTGAAATCCTTGTGTATGTATGGGCGGAAATGATAAATTACAATCAGGTGACCCACTTGCCCATTTGCTGCTTCTTTTATAAAAAAACAAAATGGGATTGTCCGAACATCACACATATATTTCTTTCGCTGGATCTTCTCAGTGAAAGGCTGCGTTCCGGTCTATTGGTAGATTGTAGAATTATATAGACGCTTCACAAGTACCCTTTGTATGGTCTTTGTGAAATAATATGTTTCTATTATTATTATTTATTAACATTATGTCTTATTTTATAAGTTAATTTAAAAAGAAAATATGTTAAAAATATGAACGTAAAAACTAGAGTCCCAAAGACTATGGTCTTTCAAACTAAACCGTCAGTTGTTAAAACCTGACAACCGCCAGACTAAGGAATCTCCGCATAATGCGGGATGTCCCTTCTGAATCTGGCTCTTAACCCAGGGTTGCAGAGTGAGTCTTATTATTATTATTACCCGTATCAATCCAAAAATATAGATTACTTATCCTCGCGAGACGTTGAGTATATAGATGCTACGAGGTTCGACTCTGTGTAGTGCCGTACTCTCGCTCTGCTCACTCTAATCCGCGACTAGTAGATAAATTAGGACGCAGCGTTAAGTCGTCTGCAAAGCCGTAAATACTACACAATAGTCATAACTCTTTTATCTCTAACTTCCCTTGACCGGACATGTGAAGCAGCGATAAGCGTATTTTAATAAAATTAGTGGTCGCCCATTGGTCGAAATTCGACCATTTTAATATTTTAATATCCAAATTTTAATATCTTGTTGATAAGAACGCCATCTTCATTTCTTAAGACCAACTACTTTGTTTCCTGAATAGTTAGTGCGCCATCTGAGATCTTTTATCGTCAACATTAGTATGTTTGTTTGTGAGTGTCAAATGCGTGGTAGTGTGGGTAATGTTTTATTTATTGGCTTAATGTACTTTAAAAGCATTATTATTAAAAAATATAAGCGTTCTGTACTACTCCTACACATAAACTATAAGTGTGCCAAATTTTATGCTCCTGCGTCCGCGCAATGTTTGTAAAAAGGGGTCCAAAGTTTTGCCATCACGTATTGATATATATATATATATATA
>NJDC01000390.1:101493-115673 GCA_002245475.1 Calephelis virginiensis
GGGGGACTGCAGTCTTCTTTTCAAAATAATTGTAGTTCATTTAAAGGACTCCTCCCTATGTTTGGCTACTAAAATGTGACGTCATAATGATAGCGAAGAGAAACGTCAACAGCACAATGGTCGTTTTGTAGAACTCTTTACCTAATAGTTTGGCAAATTTATAGCGCTTCTTTCTGTGAAATGAGTTGACCATTATTACGTTTCCAGCTGTCTCATTTGAATTTTAAATATTAATGTTTAACTTTGAAAGTAAAAGTTCACTTTCAGCATTCAAATGAAAGTAATATGCGGGATAACTGGTGCGTATTTGTTACGCTCTCGACTAGTTTGTCTCTAAACGGTTATTTTCTACATATTTTTATTATTTTTTTATTTGACTCAATCAAAAAGAAAATAAGCAAACATAAGGTAGTAGATATAAGATTTTGATTAACAAATATTATTTTACAACTAAGCCAAAGTTAAAAAGATGTATTAAAAAAAACTTGGTTTTTAACATCTCTTGTTCTCCTCGTCGCTCTTTCCTCTTCATCTCCTTGGTTTTATTTCCATTTACACATAATACCAACTATAACGTGATATTATGTAACCTTAAACTTATTTTAGAATTAGGCTATCAGACTCTCAAAGGTTTTTCATTAATCCGACTGATCATTCTGATAATAGTTTTTAAACAAACAAAACATCTATTTTTTATTAGATATAATGTACCAGAACAATGCATAAGCTAGAGACGTTGAGAAACAACTTATTTATAAAATCAAAAGTGAAAGACAGTGAAGTAATTAGAAGCATTAATTAAATTACAAATTAAAAATGGCCGACGATACTAACAATTTGGGGATTTGCAGAGGACAAGAAATGTAATATTGCTTGATCTCTGCAAAACTGCAAAAATCATCTCCCCGTGTTGGTCCGGGCTTCTTTGCAAAATAGACCATCCGCCTTCCTGTGCCAGGCAGCTACCGTGACATCTGACTAGGCGGTAGAGTTTAGCAGCGACTCGCCCGGTTTGGTACCAACGCCTTACCTAATCCTGCCGCCATAACGTCAGCGCTTGCCGTTGACGTGTTCCGGGTCGGAGGATAAGGTAGCCGGTAAATCAACTTTGATCGAGGCCTAACATCCTGGCCTCAGGTTGGCAACGCACCATTAGCACCTTTGGTGTCTCTAGGCGGCGTGAATTTCTTACTATCAAGAAATCCGTCTGCATGTTTGCCTTCCAATATCATAAAAAACGTAACAATGGCACACAGGATCATTGATCATGCTGTTTTGAGATTCCCCCTGGCTCACTATTCATATGATAAAAACAGCTCAGTATTTTTCCATAATAGGACAACCCAGTTTTTGTGTTACTGCTCTGTTAAAGGTGTGAACTTTGTATTAATGAGTTTCTTTATTTGCCAATTTATCATAGTTTCAGTTACCTTAGATGGTAATAGGTTGTATTACCATATAAAAAAAATAAAAAGAAAGAAAAAAAAGTGTTGGTGTTAAAATTCGAAAGGACATGCTCCGCTGCTTCGGTCATGTGGAAAGAATGACAGATGAAAGATTGATAAAGCAGATAAACAGTGCGAATGTGGATGGATGTAGGTACCCGGAGAGACCAATGCTGACATTCCATGATCAGATCAATCGATGTTATCCGAGGATGGTTTCAAGAGTTTCCGAAACCGGCGTGGCATACAAATGAAAAGGGTAATGAATGTGAAGGAAGCTAGACAAGTTTGTCAGGATCTGGATCAGGATCAGGTCTGGCACTCGATACTCTCTGCCTACCTCGTAAGGAACTTGGCGTGAGGATATGCATGTATGTATAAATTATCATATGTTCGTCTTGTTCACGCTTCAACCACTATAATCAGTTTCTGTATGACCCATGTATAGTCTTAAAACTATAGACTGTTTTGTAGTTGGTTAATGTTCGAAAGTACCCGAACATTCATGAGGTCCGAGTTCGATTTTCAATAGCGATTCACATTTGTGCTATAAAAGTAAATGACGATATTTCTTAGAAGCTAGATTTTTATTAAATTAATTTTATGTTTTATTATGTATTAGCGTCGTTGACTCATAAACTTAACCAAATGCAGCAAAACTGCAAAAAAGGACTCCAACTATTTTACTGGGTACCACGCGGTTTGATAATTCATTTTTCGAAAAATAACAAAAGTTTCCGAAATGGTCCCACATAGATTTTATCAACACCCTATTACTAGTTATACTATATATAGTTATAGTATATAGAGTTTTACTTATAAATTACACTGGGTACCACATAATTCATTTTTCGAAAAATAACAAAAGTTTCCGAAATGGTTCCACATAAATTTTATCAATTAGTAGTTATTGAGTTTTACTTATAAATTACAATACATATCCGTGTTCGTGGGTGTTGGTCCGGGCTCCTTTGCAGAATAGACCATCTGCCTTCCTGCCAGGCAGCTCGTAAAAGGCGAGCATAGGCTTATTGTCACTAATACCGTGACATTTGACTAGGTGGTAGAGTTTCGCAGCGACTCACCCGGATTGGTACCACCGCCTTACCTATTCCTGCTGCCATAACGTTATGGTCCGGTTTGGAGGGTAAGGTAGCCGGTAACTTAATTTTGCTCGAGGTTTAACATCCCGGCCTCAGGTTGGCAACGCACCATTACCACCCTTGGTGTCTCTAGGTGGCATGAATTTCTTACCATCAGGAAATCCGTCTGCTTGTTTGCCTTCCAATATCATAAAAACAAAATTCATATCTTTTTCACTTATGTTGACGATCTCATCAATGATGGGGTCGTATAAGGGAAAAATGTATGCAATAAATTAGGTGTAACTCAAAAACCACTACTCGAATCATGATAAAACTAATATAATCATAATAATATAATATAAAAATAAAAAAAATCATAACCTACCTTTCTAAAACACCATCAAAATCGGTTGGCTATTGGCCGAGTAATCGCGTAACAAACATATAAAAAACACAAACAGTCGAATTGACAGAACCTCCTACATTTTGAGTCGTCTAAAATCAATTTATGGCGTTAGTTTTAAATTTGACATCACTACATAGTATAAAACAAAGTCGCTTCCTCTGTCCTTATGTACGTATGCTTAAATTTTTAAAACTACGCAACGGATTTTGATGCGGTTTTTTTGAAATAGATAAAGTAATTGAAGAGGATGGTTTATATGTATATTTCATAACCGTGCGAAGCCGGAGCGGGTATATACGTTTACTCGCAGTTAAATTTCCTTAACACAACCAAATAAATATCTTGTAAGATACAGTTTATCGTTTCTATTTCGGCCGAAGAAGCTATTGACAGTGATTTCCATTTTCGTGGCTGTTGCTCAGGGACGTTTTATTGGACCGTTGAAAATTTTCCGTTATTCGGTGCTACGCTCACTGGCATATTAAAAATTTAACCCAGTTACATTGAATTATTTGGAGCATCATGACGTCATTTTCCTTCAAAAGATTTGACATGAGTTGTTAACGCTAAGATGATATCAATTTTTGAGCCAAAAAATTCACATGACTTGAAGAAGTAATGCAGATCATAATATATTGTTCTAAAGTTGTTTGAGAGAAATTTGATTGGATTGTAATTACTAGCTGCCAGGCGCTTCTTTGCATGTTCGTCTTTAGTCTGACTTGACCGAATTTAGTCAAATAGTTAGACTTTCCTACCGATCCCAGTTTTTGAGCAAACTCCTAAGTAGGGCTTTTTTAACTTAATTTAATTAACTCTGGTCCTATCATGGAGTATATCTGATCCTCTTCTAGCCAGTTCGTCTTTAGCTTCATTTCCCCGTACCTTTATATCTGTATATATAATTTAATTATGTTATAACAATACATGGGGCAGATACAATATTCTAAATCTGGCGTTCATAATAGCTACAACACATTAACTAATAGGTGGTTTTTTCAACTCTATTTATTGCAGTTTAATGAAGAATGGATAACAAAAGGAATTAATAATTTGACAAATATTTGACTGCATACAGCTTCAAATGTATGTATCGCAACCAGTAACTGATATCTTTATACAACATTATCTCCTATTGAATTGATAAAGATAATGAAAAATCATCTGTTTGAAACACAAAGTCATCGTGACCGTCAACATTACAAAATATATTGAGTAGGACTTGAGCACACACGATGCTCAAGGCCCTATGATGAGTTAAATTGTTTACCTATGTTTTTAAGCACAATTATTAATTATTACGAACATCTCGACCAATACTCTATAATTTTAATAAATTTTCCAATCGCTAGGTTTGTCGAAGTTTGTAGGACGTTCAAAATTGTATACTACCCGAGTAGCATTATTTTTTTCGTAGTAGTAGAATCTTCACGCCCACATCCCCGAAGAGGTTGGCAGAGGAACGACTAGCCGATGACACTAAGTAGTCAGATAGGTGGCAAGCCTGTCGCCAAACCGGTCACACTTCTAATCCCCAGCAACGTTATTTTTTATTAGAAATGTATTTTTTCGTAATATGTAATTTTTTTGCCGTAATTTGTAATTATAAGCAAGAAATTAGTTCTTGAAGTCGTTATTAACAATTTAATTGCATCAAATGCATAAGTAATATTCAGAGAAATGGTTTCGCACGCTATATTTTCCATAAAATATATCGCTTGAAATAAACTCGTAAAGAACTTGTTATACGAGTGTGATTTCAAAGCGATAGAGTTTTATGATTACTTACCTACCATTACGGAAACGTTAGACAAGCTAATGAAATAAAGGGAAAATACGTGGTAAAAGCTGTTTAAAAAGTTTATAAAATTGTTTGTCGATTCTATATGTTCATGATAATTTGTATAAACGCGTCCTTTGTTTTATTAAGATTGAAATGAGATTGTAGAAAGAGAAGAAACTTGATTTTACAAGCTTTCTAATTTACAAAATTTACGTACGTGCAAAGAGTATATAAATACTAGGTACGTAATAAGAGGCGGAACTTCCATAGATATATAGCAAACCCAAATTTTGTAAGAAGTTTGGCTTAAGTGACACAAGACACTTGACAGACACGTGGTAAAAAGGTATAACCTGTCTAATTTGAAAGTAAGTCTAAAGGCATTCAGATTTAAGGCAACTAGTGTCAACAACAATGATTTAGGTCAATAAGAAACATAGCAAACTTAATTCTTTTATTTTTTTATGTGAATGTTGCGCCAAACTGGTACATGCTTGAATATATGTGTTTGCAAGATTTAAAAGTTCCTTTGCAATAATTTGTTTAATAGTTGTCGACTGAAAGCTGTTATCGAAAGAGAAATTCGTGTCATCACCGATACTGTAGCTGTGCCGAAGTAAAAGTGTTCCGAAAAAATGTGAGTCGCGAAATTACATTGCGATTTCGTGGTAACGAGGTTACTAATGTGGGTCGAATTACAGCTATCTGCTAGTTGATATTTTGTATTTGCATCCGGCATTTGGTGGTTCATGGTCATTGGAGTTTAGGCTCTCGTTTTTTTTGTGTCCGTTGACAGCGTTTGTATTTCATCTGATTGATGTGTTTTTCTATATGTATTGTGTATCAATTTTTTTATCTTTTTATTTTATTTTTTATGCATAGTTTGTAATTATTTTACATTGAACATCACTATTTGTAAATTGATATAAGAAGGCGTTACTTGACGGAAAGCCATACTTAAATCCATATAAAATTATTTAATTTGCAATTTCCCGCCAAAAATGTATACGTATTATGGCGTGACAAAACATGCAAAATAGTGCATTACGAATGAATTGGACTTACCGGAAGCTAAAACTCCCAAATATATCCAGCTCCACACAACACACACCACTAAACTGTTTTATTAGCACCAACAATACACACACTACTTTTTTTTTTCGAAATGACTACTGTTGTATACGTCTAACGACTTTTGCAACGTCATCGGGCTAAGGGGCGAGCAGAGTGCTCAGCCAGAGATTGAATTATGGGTGGGGCCTTGGACCCCCTTGGGGTCTTGGGGTCTCCTGTGAGACCGTACCTCGGCTTAGGGTGGATCTTGGTTCGTTTCGGAAGAGAATATCGTGGCTGTGTTCCGCCCAGGGCGGAACAAGGGTCTTCGCCGTCCCCGGAGGCGGCGGTGTCGGGAGTTTGTATGTGAACACACACTACTAAAAACTCAACGTACGTTTAAGTATCATCAGGAGAATTCGACTGCACTCCACGAAGGTGGATACTGAAATCAGATAGTATCTGATCTCAGTATTTGCTCGACCTTACTCGCATGTTGTGTTAGTTATGAAAATTGAACTTAAATAATGTTACAAAGCAAGGTACCAACAAGCAAGGATTGTGTTAACTGAATCCTCCAGTTATGACATATTGATACCAAATAGTTCGCTGTTCATATATTTTATTAATTTATCTTTAAATTTCTAGTTTTGCTAGATAATAATGATATCACATAATGTTATATAAATGTAAAACACGATATCTTGTTTACTAGACTACACGTAATGCCTTTTTCATTTTTGTCAGAAAACTTATGCGTAGTATGGACCTGTTGGATTACCTTGAGATCTGTTGATGAAAATACACAAGTCAGATATTGTAGAAAATATAGTAGAGTGAAGATTACAATTTCAAATATAGTGGGCCATTTTTTCTTCTCAGACGGGCAAAGTAGCTATGTTATGTTGTCTTATTTGTAGGAAGAGATAGTTAGACTACTTCTTATCTGAACTGGTTCCCGCGGTGTAACTTAGTAACTTTGATTCGCAAACGTAGCTGCAGGCAACGCTTAGTATGTATGCATGTAGTATATTTTATTGTAATGGTGTTGGAAGGCAAACAAGCAGTCGGATTTCCTGATAGTAAGAAATTCACGCCGCCTAGAGACACCAAAGACTCCTAAGGCCGCGATGTTAGACCTCGAGCAATAGGTTCGGAGGATAAAGTAACCGATAAACTTACTTAAGTTTAACGGTTACTTTATCCTCCGAACCGGAACATGTTAACGGCAAGCACAGACGTTATGGCGGCAGCAATAGGTAAGGTGGTGGTACCATACCAAGCAAGTCGTTGCGAAACTCTATCACCTAGTCAGATGTCACGGTTTTAGTGAGGATAAGCTTATGCTAGCCTTTTACGAGCTACCTGGCAGGAAGGCAGATGGTCTATTTTGCAAAGGAGCCCGGACCAACACGGGGAAATAACATAATATCATTTTATAAATAAAAAAATATCGAAAAATTATTATTGCATGTAAATATGTTTTTTTTTGTAATGATTGCAGATATCATTTTGTGGTGTTGTAGTCCAAAGTCTTTAACCATGCCATTGAACTTCGCAAAAGATAAGTTGATTTGTTACATAGTAACATACAGCAGTACATGTGTGATCTAATGATAAACCCTGTAATCTCTACGGGCGGGTTGAAAGTATTTGAAATTACTCCGAAATGTAAACAATGACCATGTAAGGTTGAACTTTAAGTTAGGTATTCATATAGATGTCAAACAAATAGACGGATGGAACGAAATGGTTATTCTAAAACTTAGCGATGGGATCGTTTCATGCTCATGCCTAAAACGTTCCAGGTTATTTTCGAGCTAGATCAAATTATTGGCTGTAGGTTACATTACATTTGACACATTTGAGTGAATTTAAGTAAGGTCTCTAGTAAGTCCTTCTATATTATGACAGTCTGTCAATCAGCGTGTGTACATTGAATTGAATAAATTATATGAGTATGAAACCAAACGCCGATTTGCTACCAGTTTTGAACACAAGAACGTCGTATTAGTTATACCAGTATTTGTTACCGGTAATCTGAATAATCCGGTATTCTGAATAATCCGGTATTCTATATACCGAATACCGAATTATACAATGTACCGGATGGTATATTGTATAATTCGGTATTCTGTATGTCTACGTAATGTATAGACTTCCTAAAACGTTTGTGTAATTTATGAAATATTAGTTATTTTATACTTCAGCTTCGTCTAGTTATTTTATGCAATACTGCAAAAACATGTATAAGAAGAGAGCAACGAAGCGTTGGACACTACCGTAAGAACTCATGTTCCGGAAGCCTACAGTGATCACTGTGATGTTCGCAATATACTAGCTGTAGCTTTACAAAAAAGTAATGACAAACTTGACTCACTAGGCACAAATAAATGTTTAGACATTGTATTGAAGACAACGGTTCATAGTTTGTCATCAAGAATTACTTAAAAAAAAAGAAGACGTCCCTAATCTAGAAATGATACTCAGTGCAATTACGACTCTGCAATCTACGGGGACAGGTCAAGGATATGTCAAATGTAGATGCAAAAATACTGCGATACTAAAAAGTTGTATAAAATAAGATTTTATGCACTTCAGAATGTTGTAATTGTACCTCATGCAAAAATAGTATTTTTTTTATGTTATAGAAAGGCAAACAAGCAGACGGATTTCCTCATGGTAAGAAATTCACGCCGACTAGAGACACCAAAGGTGGTAATGGTGCGTTGCCAACCTGAGACCGGGATGTTAGGCCTCGAGCAAAAGTAAGTTTACCGGCTACCTTACCCTCCGAACCGGAACACGTCGTGACGTTATGGCGGCAGGAATAGGTAAGGCGGTGGTACCAATCCGGGCGAGTCGCTGCCAAACTCTACCACCTAGTCGGATGTCACGGTGTTAGTGATGGTAAGCCTATGCTCGCCTTTTACGAGCTACCTGGCAAGGAAGGCAGATGGTCTATTCTACAAAGGAGCCCGGACCAACACGAGGAACTTTAATTTCACTTCAATAAAGTTTTGATTAGGCAGTAGATCTATATATAATTTTTACTGAATAGTTTTGTATCTTAGGTTTTTTTATACTGATTATGTATCTACGTATACGTACCTAGTATATAAGCAAATTACATTCTATTACTTAAAGCCAGAATGTGTTGTTAGTTTCACGCTTGTACTTAGTACATGTTTACATGTACATGTGTCTGACGTTTAATAGGTAAGACTATTTGATGTTAACAATTTAAACCAAGATCTATGTAATATATTGTAAATTGTCGGTGGTTCTGTGGTGCGTGCGTGCGTGCGGGCGTGCGTGTGTGTGTGTGTGTGTGTGTGTATGGGTGGGGAATGACTGCGTGTGTGCGAGCGAGCGTGCTTGCGTGCGTGCGTGCGTGTGTGTTTGTGTTGTGACGAAATGAGCTTCTACTTTTGCCAAGATAATTAGGTATAACCACTCCGATCAGAATTGACTGCTTTTCGTACCCTCTAAAGCACGTTAACGACATTGTTGTTCGTTAAATACGTATGTATATATATGCAAAACGTAATATGTGCAAAAGTTAAAGCGGTCATGAGACGACAAGTTGAATTATGTGTCTAGAGAACGCACTTTGTCCAGCCGACTATAATTAACTGAGATTGACACATAGCAGTTAAAGTTCAATACAAGATTCATGTAACTCTTCTTCTTTTATCATGTCTGATTTACCATACAAGGCCAATGTACTAGCAAAATATATTTTCACTGTTACACAAAATAACGATCTTTGAATATGGCATTAACGTCTGGAACATTGCGAAGAACACTAATATATGCATTATTAAATATAACTAGTGGTGGCCCATTGGTTGAAATTTCGACCATAATAAATTTTATTATCTTGTTGATAAGAACGATCATCTTCATTTCTCAAAACCAACTACTTTGTTTCCAAACTTTTTAGTGTGCCATCTATGATCTTTATCGTTATCATCAATATATTTGTTTGTGTGTGTTAAATGCATGGAAGTGTGAGTAATAATAATGTACTTTATAAGCATTATTATTGAAAAATATTAGCGTTCTGCACTTCTCCTACACATAAACTATAAGTGTGCCCAATTTTATGCTCATGCGTCCTCCCAATTTTCGTAAAAAGGGGTCCAAAGTTTTGGCATCACGTATTAATATATAAATAAGCAACTACTTGTCGGATTTATATAGGGGCATGTCTAAATCATGACTAACCTTTAAATAAAATGAACCATCACAATCAATTACTTAGTGGCCGAATAAAGGCGTAACAAACGTCCAAAAAAGAGAACTCTTTCTTTGGAGTGTATTAAAAACTACAAACGAGTGTACAGTTTCCATTTAGCTTGCTATGCTTTCATCTTCGTTTCCTTCTCTCCCCTTTCTAATAAGTGGTTGGTAAAGTATTGGTTGTAAAAACAAAAACTTTTTATACATTCGATCGTTAAATGTTGCTAAGTGGCATCAATAGAACACGGGAAAACCTTGTTAGTATCAAATCAATTCTGCGATTGATTCAATGATATTTCTAAATTCATGACTAGATTGACTAGATAGATGATATAACGTTCAATATTTTTATTGTCTGTGAAATATTGGCTACTTAACAAATGTTAGATAATACGTTGTTAATTTTAAATTGAGATTCATAATTACCCAACATAAAAATGTTGCTAATTTTAAAATGAGATTCAAAATTACCCAAGATAAACTGGTGCAAGCATTAGCTTCGTTTTGTGCAATAGCCTACATAATATTAGTAATAACTTTGTTAAATGCACTCTATTGACACTATCAATAATAACATAGGACCAAAGAACATTAATTATTATAAAATATCAAAATACAGAATAAACACACACTTAGCAAAGAAAGAAAGAAAAGCAAGCTTGGATTTGCCCGTCAAACGTTTTTAACATCATAATATACAACCTAAAGCCAGTGTGTTAACTCGCAAAGCTGCAATTTGACAAGATTTTCACTATTCCTGATTGATTCAAACGGTTATGAAATCTAAACTACTAATGAAAGCCTGATGGGCTGACCGTCACATGTTCCTGCTATTTGATAGAATTATGTCGATTGGTTGCATTTCTGCGTTTTGACTTGCATGATATGCAATCATTGCACACAGCTCCTAATATCAAGGGAATACGAAATAGTATATACACTATTTATTTTATTATTTATTATAAGGCTACAGATTTTTTTATCATCAGGAGAGCGGTCATGTTATTCGTTATTGTATAACCTGACAAATGTTATATTGTTGGGTATTGATTTGCTGATGAAATATTTGGTCTCGTCTATTTTATTTAAAATGCATTTTTTTGTCTTTAGTACACAGCGCTTAATGGTAATTGTGTTTATTTACTACTAGCAGCCTGTCTCGGATTTGCACGGGCGGCCAATTTCTAACTTTTCATAGAAATTACATAACTTATGTTCATCAGCGGTCTGCTTCTAATGGTAAAAGGTTTCTTCAAATCGGCCCAGTAGTTTCGGAGACTGTTAAATACAAACAAACACACAAATAATCAAACCTTTCCTCTTTAAAATTGTAGTGTAGATGATACACCGACATCAGCTCCATCTACCGAGTCCAATTGTATTTTAAACCATACAAGAAACCATCAAAATTCCCATATAAACTTTTAAACTAATCGATTTAACCGTTAACAAACACACATATCTTCACGCCAAGTCCTTTACGGGGTAGGCAGAAAGTATTGAGTGGCACTCAATGAGTGCCAAACCTCTCCCCTACCCCCGTTGCCGTACTACCCGTGTTCATGTAGGAATGAAGCATTTTGCCGCGGTAAAAAGTATCTTAAGTTTATCAGGGATAGTGTGGCCTTCTAATGGAACAAGAATTTTTCGAATTGCTCCAGTTCCTAGTTTCGGAGCTTATTTAATTCAAATCTTTCTTCTTTATTATTGATATAGATTATATAAATTATGAGTACTTATATAAAATCTTTACATATGTCTCTGTCTTTATATGTGTCTCTATAAACTCCAGCGACGACAACACAGCGCTGGCGTCTTATAATTTTCTAGTGCAGATAGGTAGCTATTTTCTTTAAAATAAAGTTTTTAATTTCATAATATCTGTTAAATGGATTGCTCGATTTGATTAATTCAAAAAGTAATCTCTTGGCATTGAAACAGTCTTGAATATAAAATAATTTATCTGGATAACGATTAATATGAAGCTATGGATAATATGGTCCGAAAATTGTCACTATTTTTCTTAACTTTTAAAATGTATGAAAGCAGATATGTTGTCGTACCTATAATATTTAGGCACATGGTTTCGCGATCTTTTTTGTTGGTATTATTAATTTCTTTAATATCGTAGTTAACATCTTTTTTTTCTATTATTAATAGCTTAAGCAGCGCATGCGATGAAATACATTTTATAGCTTACTTTTGTACATATTGTGTTACAAATGAAGAAAGATTTTTTCAAATCGGTCCAGTAGTTTAAAAGCCTGTTCAATAAAAACAAACTATCAAATCTTTCCTCTTTTTTAAAGATGTAATTTTTCTCATGTTTATTTGACTAACAGCCGCACTCAAAGACGTAAAATATGTTTAAATAAGTCATAAATCGTCATTTTTTATACAAAATTGTAACACAATGATAAAATTGTAACATAATGATTAAATGTTAATTGACGTCTCTGAGTACAGCCGTAAATATCAGGTTTTCAATTATTGTAATTTGTTTATCTAAGGACGTTTGACTTTTATTTCAAATTTCCAGTGCTTATGAGGTTTAGAATAGTTTGTGTAATCTCACAAACTGTAATATTACATAATAAATATTACTTCGCTTTGATGAAACAAGCGTGAACATGTGCCATCTTATTAATAAACATAGACTAAAGTACTTCAAGGTTCAACCTGGTATTACAGTCTGTGATAGGGACTACAATATCAACCTAACTCTAGTCTTTGTTTAATAAAAATCCGGGTATAGTTGTACGTCTTAAAAATTTGAATAGTATTGATTGTTTCTTTTGAAAAATAACGACTTGAAATTTTTCTGCACTTTCTTCACTCGTGGTTGTATGCAAATTCTGCAAAGTACAGAGGCGTTGGTTTCTGGTACGCTGTCATCATTATCATTATTAGCACTCCGCCCCTATGTTCCGAATTTCATGACTGCGGCCGTGTCACTTTCACCGCACTATCTTGATTGTGGACAATTTCGATTAAAGTATTATTAACGACTACAGGATATTTCCTGTTCTTCTCTTAGTTAACAACGGCTTCACAAATTAAATTCAAGGGATTAAACCAATAATAGTTTTAATTGGGTTTGTCAAAACAGTATTCTTTTACAATAAAATATACTGAACTGATTTTATAAAACTTTAGACTTGTTGGTTATTAAAAATGAAACAAATATTATAAACCATTGTAAGGTTTCACAATAAGCAGTTATTAATTCTAATATTAGTAGATGTGAAGAATTCTTTATTAATTTAATTCTTTATTGTATACAAAACGGTCATAATATAACTATATGTACATACATACATATCTTCACGCCAAGTCCCTAATGGAATAGGCAGAGAGTATCGAGTGCTAGACCTCACGATCCTGACAAACCTTCCTTCACATTAATTACCCTTTTCATTCAAACATGCCGGTTCTGCCCCCTGCCGCCCTGTAAAATTACAGAAATGGCGAGATTGTATCTCCAAGAGGTTTTTAAAGCAAACCCAATATAGAGCGAACTGCAAATTATAAGGCAAAGACATAATAAAAAAAAATCAAATATTTATCATAATTGTTGGAACTAATGTTCGTCATACTAATTGAAATAAATATAAGTTTTAATCGTTGGAAATAATTTAAGAAAAGCCAAGCTTGCATAAAATTACAGATGCAGTTTTATTAGGCTATCATTGTTTAGAATTTATCATTCTTAATATAACATTCATCGTAACTTACTTAAATTGTAGTTGATTGTAAAGTAGACAATAATAGAATAAAGTTAAAGAAACTAGTCTGTGAAACTGTTTGATTTGAAGGCCAACTACTGAAACTACCTAAACGAATCGATTGAAACATGACAAATCAAAATTCGTAAGTAGCGATACGCTAAAAGTTAAATAGGTATGCAACAATAGGTATGTCAAAGTTTTGAAAAATATCTTAATTTTTTAATACAACTGTTAATAATAAAATGTGAAGAAAAAATAACATTAAATGGGGTAGAGTACACATGAAATATGAAGTAAATTCTGACAGAATATAAAATGTCGTATCTAGGAAAGAGACGTAGTCAGAACGGATGTAAGAGTTTTGGTTGATGATGTAGTGCTGGAACAAGTGAATGAAATTGTATATCTTGGTTGTGCTTTTAGCAGGGATGGAAG
>NJDC01000390.1:116242-128478 GCA_002245475.1 Calephelis virginiensis
TGTGAAGGAAGCAAGACAGGTTTGTCAGGATCGTGAGGTCTGGCACTCGATACTCTCTGCCTACCCCGTAAGGGACTTGGCGTGAAGATATGTATGTATGTATGTAGGAAAGCAAGATTTAGGAAACCAAGAAAAATAGAGATAAAAGAATTAGGATAATACATTAACTATAATCGTATAATTTTCTTACTTTGGGATTGGATTCATTTGTGTAATTTGTCCAGTGATATTTTATTTTATTGAACAACTGTACGTATTTGATGAATACATATTTTTTACCTGTTTTACCTTTGCACCGATATCACTTATTATCAAGGTCTTTAGTAAGAAATTGAAAAATGGATAGTGAAACATTATATTTACATTGTATGTTCAACTTCGAAACGCAAGAAAATTCTATTTATCAATATGCAAATGACCTTAATATATAAATGAATATTACCTTCAAATGTGACATCAGTACCATTGGAGATATTATTAAAAGGTCGCGTGAATATAGTTTCTTCATTAGCACGTTCCAGTTTGTCCAATAATGGAAGTGGTTGGTTCTGATTTATTTTAACCTATTATAATATTTTGTCTATTACGTATTATTATTTATTACGAGTTGTTGCAGAGCTGCGTATGTTACTTTTAAGATCATCGGTGATTGTCATTTAAAAACTAATTACATTGCGTAGAATAATTTTATCTATAAAAACTACGCTGAAAATTAAATTTGAGGTAGTATGGATAATTGACATAATATATTATCATACTATGACAAAATGATCAAGCAATTTTAAGAAAGGCAGCGCTTTACGAATCAAGCAATTCCTAAAGCGCTGCAGATGTCTGAGAAATCGGCATGGCATAGGGCGCCATCTTAATACGTGACCTAGCAGTAGGACCCATTTATAGATAGAGCTGACTTAAAAGATCAGACATCCCGGGTGAAGTAAGAAAATGGCGCAAAAGAATCTGAAAACCCGATCAGCACTAAATTTGCATAAAAAATAATGAAAAGTAGAAGGAAACTTTAGGACATCAAGTTTAGCTTTGACATAACGCTGTCATTATGTCTACAAGAATAGGTAAGGTTCTCTACCAATACGAGTACCAGCACGGCATCCTACAGCCAGGGTAAACGGTGCTAAACGTGAGAAGATGAATTGATGTTCAGGGCTTAAGCTTTCAAGTCATCTAGCTTTGGGAAATTAATTTTGTCCTATGAGCTGCGTTTGGGCTACTCTATAAGAAATAAAAATTTGAGTAACAGACATTGTAAAAAAATAATAGGGATTTTTTTGTGAAACTTGCAAAAGCTGTGGTGCTCGGTATTCATATGATTAATATAATTATAAAACAACTTTCTTGTTTAGTAGGGTATAGGAAACTACACGCAAAAATGTGCACATCTGGTAAAGTGTACCGAAATTTTCTTCCCAATAGAAATTATCAAAGTGATAGGTGAACTTGGTAAATAGGAATTTAAGAAACAATAAGAACTTAGTAAATAGGCATGTGAGAAAGAATAAACGAATAAAACTATATTGAGAGAAATGATCGTAAATTTTGCCGCTTTTCGTTTAGACAGCAATTAGCGAAGCGATTAGACCAAATCATGGCATCGGTCAAACGAGGCACGCGTTTAGTATGTGCGAGCAACAATGCCAAGGCTAGGTTATGTCATATTGCGTAAAGCGGCGAAGGAGAACTTGTCCAGTTAGAGAGCATAAAGATTTGTTATCACACAATACACTAAGATTTTATGGTGTGTGAGACAATACTTTGTGATTGTGATTAAAGAGGAAGATAATTTTCGGGAGTGCGTGAGTACCATTTTTTTAAAATTGTAAGATATCTAGTGCATCGTTGAAATTTATAACCAACGATAATAATATTTAACTTATTTGTTATAGTTTTAATTGAGGCGAAGACAAATTATATTTAGTCTACGCAAAAATTATTATAAAGAGTTAAAAAGGCAAGTGAAGATACGGTTAAGAAGAATATGTTTTTTTTAAAGTACTGTTTTCACTAACCAGTTATAGCATGGTTAGGTTAGGTGTCATTCCTATGTCAAGTAACATATGTGTTGGCATTTAGAAGAATACACTAGAGCAGTGGTTCCCAATTAGTTTTCAACGTATCACTTCAAGAAAGACTTTAAACTTGCGTACCCCTTATGGTAAGAACGATAAATAAAAAAATGAATTAGTTGTATTTTCTATTTATTGTCATCAAATAACATTATAATGGCAATTACATATGTTTTGTTTTTTTGAAGTTATACTTCTTTTGGCGCGTTAGGAAAAAATGATGAGGGTAAATTTTTACGATGCGCGCCCACACCTTCACAAAAAACCAACATGATGAAGTTAGCTATAGATAACATTTTAGTTTTTAAAAAGATTTTTATCTTATTACGCCGAAGAAGTATAACTTCTAACGCGTGTACATAAGTACACACACACTTTTTTTTGAATGACTAACTTGTTGCTAACTTCGCGGTTTTTACAACTTCACCGAGCTTTAATGTTTTGTTGTAGAAAATCCGCTCTCGCAAAGATTCGTATAGCCTGTTTTTTAGTCTCAGAGACTGAATTGACAGATGCTAATGTCAATTATTCAAAGAATGATACCTGCGTTTTTCTTGTAGTGCTGACCTATAAAACCGTTTTTTTTCAAAACGTAAATTACCTAGTGTCGATTTTTGAAGAATGAAAAACCTTATTTATTTTGATATTACAACCCTAAATTCATTAACTACTTTTAACCGACATCAAAAAATAGAATGTTATTTCAAAGATTGTTTTTTTTTACATCCGAGGAGGTGTAGGTCTGCTAATGAAATCGAATGGGAATCGGGGAAAATACTCAGTTTTTGGTGTAATTAGACAAGGTTATATTGAAATCGAATTCGATTGCAATTTACAAAGTTGTAAAGTATGTTAACCTTTCATCCTTCATTCTATTGAAGTGTTCAAATGTGTCCGTTCTGCCTGTTGTGTGCAAGTTATTAATAATTATACTAAGTTTGGTGATTTTGGTTCTGTTGCATTGTTGTTTTACTGTATTGCGTCATGTTTGAAACTAAAAAAATAGCCCTAGAGCCTGGACAAGCAAGTAATATCCTTGTATTAATGGTGCTAAGCAGGGAAACACATAGAAATACATGTACGATTGTAATTTAGTTAGTATATATATTTTCCGAGATGTTGGTCCAGGCCCTCTGTGCAGAATAAGTCATCTATACATCTGGCAGCTCGTAAGAGGCCAGCAAATATGAAACGGGTAATCACCAACAAGATCACTGGTGGTAGAGTGCTATGCAGCAACTTGCTCGGATAGCGATCCATAGTTTTAAATATTCATGCTGTCATAGTGGCAATATTGTCATGTTCTAGTCCGAAGAGTAGAGCAGCCGGTAGACTTGCACAATTGGCCTAACACACCCGCCACGCAGCGATGCATCTACAACATAATATAATAGTGCCTATACGCTACGGTTTTCTCTTACCTTAAAAGAAGCCTCGTGTTTGCACACTGTTTTTTGTCATAAAAAATACAGTTTGTTATTTTGTTACACAAAAATAAGATTAAATTAAATGAATACGAAGCTTTTTTCGAGCAGGGCTTCTTCAAGTAACTCCACAGCGATGGAAGGACTACATAGCCCTTGTGTTGAAAACTAAAGACAAATTTTGTCAACTGGGTCATAAAATCGACGACGAAACCAATAGGTTAATTCGAGTATATATAATATTCGCTATTTCGCGTGGTCATCGGCTCACACCTAAACTAATGGTCCAATTCTGCTAATTATTTTTTTGTTGTGTTGGTTATAGTAGGAGAAGGTGAGAAAATAAATATTTTAACTTTTATTTCATACAAACTGTTAGTAGCTGTTAATAATATCAAGCGATACGAAATTCGACAGGTCGCCTAGTAATAGATATAGATGACAAATCAGATAATATTGAGTATTCAAATACAACTCGTTTCAAATACAATTCATTCGGTATTTTATTGAATCAGGCGTTACTTTGCGGAAATCCATTATAAAAGATGTAAAATAAGCCTTTATTTTGCTAATTCCGCGTAAGCAGTGTAACCGTTGTGGCAAATNNAACACAATACATTTACTACCATGCATTTGACACACTCAAACAAATATATTGATGATAACGATAAAAGATCACAGATGGCGCACAAACTATAATCATACAGTTTGGAAACGAAGTAGTTGGTCTTGAGAAATGAAGATGATTTTTTTAGTGATATATGTGGTACATTTTAGCACAGTCAATAAATGTTTTCCTTATCTCTTTCTTTTTAAATCTTTTATCTGTCAATCTTTCTACATGTGCGGACCAGCGGAGCATGTCCTCTCTCATTTTAATACCAATACTTTCTTGCAATCCCACTCTTTCTCGGATCTCAAAGTTACGAATGCGGTCGAATTGTGTTCTAAGCACAATTTTTCTGATTTGAAAAATGTGAAAAATCTACAACTGCTTGTCTGTACGGCCATTCTGTGTGTATGACTTTTGTATGTCCTTGTCCCGGCCACTCTTAGAAAAAACAAAAAGAAACTCAGTTGTCATTAAAAAACGATATATGCATGAACCAGAATTTAATGTCTTTAATAAATTTTATTCCGTCTCAAATAATAAACTTGAAACCGTAGACGTATCTTAAATCAGTGATGGAGCACGGCAGGGCGTCGGCTATCAGAAGGTGGTTTATGTACCGGAGCCTGATCCGAAGATTTCTCGCAAGTACATTTTAGTCGTAATTTTCCTTCTTTAACTTCATTATAAATTTATCAAATCTTTGTTTTAATAACAAGCCACTGTACATTTTATAAACTAGTTCATAGAAATTTCCAAAAGGATGTGATTTAGGAACCATAACGAAAAGAGAGTACATATTTTTCAAAACGGTCGTCAATCATGGTTTGGCGGTGGTCTATGGGCGGCGGTGTTCGTTTACTATGTGTATTAGCGATGCACATAACATGTATATACTCTCTGCCTACCCTGTAAGGGACTTGACGTGGAGATATGTATGTATGTATGTATGTATGTAGGTATGTATGTATGTATGTATGTATGTATGTATGTATGTATGTATGTATGTATGTATGTATGTATGTATGTATGTATGTATGTATGTATGTATTATGTATGTACAGTAGTACTATTTAAATTATGCGCTTCGGCTATATTTGTCAAGCTTCGTAACTCCGAATGGATTTTAAAGACATCTTTATAGAGTTGTTATTAGATACACATAATTAATCATTTTGCTTAAATTTAGATTAGGTCAGCCAAATTAAAAACAAAAGTATAAAGTGTACAAATTCTAAAGCCGAAGCGCATAATTTAATTAGTAGTACTGTATGTATGTATGATCGTTTACTACTAAGTTTGCCACTTTCCCCTTTGCTTCATCTTTTGTAAAAAAATGTGTATATACACATGGAAACAGAAATAGGTGTGATAAGCTGTGAGAATCAGACGGTCATGCTTATCTCACAAATACCCTTGCCCAACTTAGAACCTTGTCCTTGTTTACCGTACTTGATACGCGATTACGCTAACCATTCGTTCACTGAAACCTTTGCGGTACAGTATTGTTAAGAATTAAATACTTCTTAAAACTATCTGTAGACTTTGTTTAGTGTCACTACACAAAGTCGCTTCCCCTGTCCCTATGTCCCTTTGTATGTTTAAATCTTTAAAACTACTCAACGGATTTTGATGCGGTATTTATCATAGATAAAGTGATTAAAGAGGAAGGTTTATATGTATATTTCATAACCGTGCGAAGTCGGGGCGGGTCGCTAGTTAAATTATAATTGTATTTCATTCCTTTGGCTGCGACAATTTTGTGCTAACTTGTACGCAATAAATTCTATTTCATTTGAATTGCGCGATCACGCTCAAATTAGCATTGCATTCTTACTTACTTATCTTTGCGCCAAAACCCTAAGGAGGTAGAAAGAGAGCATTAAATAAAAAGTATCTTCACGCTCATATTCCCGAGGTGTAGGCAGAGTCACAACCAGGGCACCCACGACTAGCCGAAGATATTAAGTCCCATAATGTGATAGGTGGCAAGCCTATCGCCAAACCGGGCACATATCCAATCCCGAGCAAGGTTTTTTTTTTATCAGAAAATTGGAATTTTGTTTTTGTTGCCCGACCCGGGGTTCGAACACGGGACCTCATGTAATTAAGTCCAACAACTGAACCGCTAGACCACAGAGGCGATAAAGTATTAAATAATATTCGTAATTTGTTAATGCATTTCACACTTCACAGTTATATTATTCTGAGGGGAGATATTTTATTATACGACACGATAATCGCGCTATCACCTCTGTGGTCTAGCGGTCCAGCTGTTGGTCTGCATGAGGTCCCGGATTCGATTCCCGGGTCGGGCACCAAAAACAAAATTTGATTTTTCCAATTTTGTAATAACAAAAAAGAAATTGCTCGGGATTGGATGTGTCCGGTTGGCGATAGGCTTGCCACCTATCACATTGTGGGACTTTAGAGTCTTCGGCTAGTCGTGGATGCCCTGGTTGTGTCTCTGCCAATCTCTTCGGGGATATGGGCGTGAAGATACTTACTTATTTAATCCAACACAAAGGTCCTGAACTTCTTTATTGAATTTGTCCATGTTGGTTTTGGTTTTTTGGGTTTTTCAGATTTTCTAAAAGCAATTAGTTACGTCCTAGCAGTCGTCACTGGCCACCTGGACAGTATTGTCTTAGCTGCTAATTGTTGAACCGCTACCTTGTTGAAAGACGTCTCATTCTTGATATGATAAACGCATATCTCATCATTGTTATGAAGGTGGTTTTGTTTGTGGGCTTTTAATATTTGAAAATTCGTCTTGCTTGACTCTTTTAAGCGCTAGAACAATCTCGGCAAGATTCTGACTTTTTTACCTAAACTGGTGGTCGCCCATTGGTCGAAATTCGACCATAATAAATTTGAATATCTAGTTGATAAGTACGCCATATTCATTTCTCAAGATCAACTACTTTGTTTCCTGAATAGTTAGTGCGCCATCTGTGATCTTTTATCGTTATCATCAATATATTTGTTTGTGTATGTCAAATGAATGTTAGTGTGGGTAATGTTTTATTTATTGATTTAATGTACTTTATAAGATTTATTATTGAAAAATATTAGCGTTCTGAACTTCTCCTACACATAAACTATAACCGTCATATTAATAAACATGGACTAAGGTCGGTATAAAATTAAGTTGATATTATAGTCTGTATCACATTGTAATAAGGACTACAATCCATGGTTAAACCTTGGAGTAATTTACGCCGCGTTTATTAACAAGACAGTCCGTGTGCCAAATTTTATGCTCCTGCGTCTGCGCAATTTTCGTAAAAAGGGGTCCAAAGTTTTGGCATGACGTATTAATATGGATGGATATTTTTATTGCACCTCGCGTTAGTCCTGATATAAGGGAAATATTAATAATAGTTCATATTATAGTCCAGCGAAAAACATATTTAATGAACTTACTTTTCTCTAAAACTTTTTGCTTATTACTTCAAGGTTCGAATTCAATACGTCCTGAATAAAAATCGAAAACAAATCCGCAACAAGATTTGGATACCCCAATCTGTTACGGAATGTTAAGAAAAAGGTAGCACGAAAAGAAAACAATTTAGACCTAGCAAAGGAAAAGTCACCTGTTGAGGTGTTTTAAAATCTTAAATGTATTTCATTATTTAATACAATGGTTACCAAATAGTGTATATTTTATTTAAATTAAGTCAATTAACAAAGCGTGTGATTTCTCTAAACAAGTTTCCAGTAATAACTAACTGGGTCATTTGAGATAGTGCACTTGCAGTGTCTTGTTTGAAACGAATATCCGTCTTTTAAGGATTTCTTTTTAGTAGTCAGGATATTTTCGAAAAAGCGTTGTAATGAAAATGTAAAGTTTTGCTAAATATACCTATATTACACGTCGTGACTGACTGATTTTACTCTGTAATATAATACGTAATATGGTGATCTTTTATAAAGATCTTTTACACCTAATAATTTTAATAATTCACAAGTGTAAAATGTTTTAACATTTATGAAATCACTACATAGTATAAAACAAAATCGCTTCCTCTTTCCCTCTTTGTATGCTTAAATCTTTTAAACTACGCAACGGATTTTGATGCGGTTTTATTAATAGATAATCTGATTGAAGAGGGATGTTTATATGTATATTTTATACCCGTGCGTAGCCGGGGAGGTCCGTTAGTTAAATATAAACGTGTCATATTTGAGCAAAGAATTATATTATTTGTATCCCTATAGTGTACATTAACCATTCTTGGTCGTTAGGCCTCCGATTTTGACGAAATAGATTAATTAACTTTGGAGAAATTATATTTTTTTTATAAGAAGCATTAATTGGTTACTTTTACTATAAAGAATAAATAAAACAAAATTAAAATCGGGTAAATTTGAGTTAGGTATTTGTTATTGTAATTAGCCGAACATAGCAAAATCACAGGTGTAGTGTTGCCCTAAATAAGATAATAATCTACACGACACAGATATTGGAATAGTCTGTGAGCCAGCCACCGTTTTTCAATATTAAGTTCGTCTAGGGTGGTGTTGGATACAGTGATCCAGGTACTTGTATCATGAAACACTTTGAATGTCAGAAACCGCTCCATAGGTTGATTCAGCAGTGGCAACCTGTCACGCAAGGAGAAAAAAACATTTTTAGTTTTTTCCATCGCTTATAAACAACACAAATCAGTTTTAATTCTGTGTCGTTATCTAATGGTTGAAATTATATATTATCCGCCGGTATAGAAAACGACAATGTCGAGAATTGATGCTATGGCAATTGGAATAAGTAAGGAGTTAATACAAAACCAAGTGAGCTAGTACACTCGCCCACCTAGTATTGACTGAATGCACTGCTGCAATAATCTAGCATTTCAAAAGACTAGATCATATTATTCACAGACGATGGGGCCGTCGCATCTCTACGCCGAAAAATACTAATTTACTTTGAAAAAAAAAACAAAGTTGATGTTCACAACGCCTTATAATGGTACAATTCTCAAAATTATTAAACGAGATATCGCCGTAGAGGATATGATTGAAGAAATTTGTGACTGTTTCATGAACTATAATAATATATGGCGAGGACAAATCGGCAATTTAAGACTGACACACTTACGTATATCGTTATCTAGATAGTTGTTTATATTATGGCGTAATAGGAGATTAAAACAACATATGTTGCAAATATTGGCATAATAACTGTTTTTTTATAATATAACATAATATTTGAATTACTACACATTATGTTTTTTTTTTAAATTTATGATTTATGCAACAAAGTTATCAAATAGTTTTGTTGTGTATTTGGGTGATTAGTTAATAATGTTATGCTCTGTACGTACTCTGTATAATACTCTGACATTACTTATGCATATAATATTACAAAGTTGTTTTTAGTTAGAAGAATAATGATGTTCTTTATACTTATATACATTACAATATATTCCCTCCACAAAAACTAAAAAAAGTAAATTCTAAGAATTTCAGTACATATAACAATTTAAGGTTATTAATTTAGTTGAGGCTCTTATTTTAGTTGAAATTCTGGCGTACAAAATTAGAAACTGAAAAATCTAGCTTCCCTATTAATTGGTATTAATAGGGAAGCTAGATTTTTCAGTTATATATATATTTTTCTGTGATATTTATTAATTAAATATTTCCATAGTATATTCCACAATCTGCATAACTTTTAAGCATTTTCCCTGTTTTGGGTTTGCTGATAGAAATCTCTTTTAGAGATAGCCTTTTGTGTCATTTTACTTTTGTGATTATTGTTTCTGTACAACAAAGAGCTAAATAAATAAATTTTTGCCCGCCTCGTTGGTCGAGGAGTTAGCGGACACGTCTAACGCGTACCGTATGCTGACGCTACCGACTAGCCTAGCCGCAAGGTTCGATAAATATCAAAATGTCTGCATTTCTGGTTGTACGTGTTTTTATTAAATTTATTGTGGTATCAATTTAAGTATTTCTATGTATTAGTATACAGGCATGTATAGTATTACTATTTAAATTATACGCTTCGGCTTTACATTCTTTACTCCTTTTACACTTTATACTTTTATTTTTAAATTGGCTGAGCTAATCTTAATTTAAGCGAAATGATTAATCATGTAATAACAACTCTATATAGATATCTTAAAATACATTCGGATTTCCAAAGCTTGACGAATGTAGCCGAAGCGCATAATCTATTTAGTACTACTATAATTTGCTCACGTTGGGATTAGGTTCAATTTGTATAATTTGTAATTTTATTTATGTGGCTAGCGTACATGTGATGATAATATTATGAAGATCGGTTTGGGAAGAATGTTATATACATATATACGTATTATTTAAAAGAAATTGTAAGGTCATGGCTTTTTAGTTATTTAGAAAGACAGTTCTCTTTCTAGTTTCTACCATAACAGTCTTCGATTAGCCTTCATGCTCGTCCATCATAAGTTTTCGTGTCTTACAAGTGGTATGGTTTAAATAGCTCAGTTTCGAGTAGGTAAATGATCGCAGTCATTGATCGTAAAACGTTAAGAAGCAACAGTTCCTTTACATCGCGTGGAATGCAATTGAACTTTATTGCTTGTTTGCCCATAAATGCGACTGCAGCAACCGGCCAGTGATATACAGCCAACAATGTGCTTTATCTGATTTGTGGTCATTTTAAATGCTTTTTATACTGCAGAGTTACGAAGAGATAGTGCTAATTGTAATTACTCATATCGTGTCCTTATAAAGCAAATGTTTTGATGTTAATTAATACAAATGTGAATAACAAAACAACATTCTCATTTTTATTATTCAAATAATATCTTACATTTGTTTTTTTTTTCGAATAACTGGGTGATATGCTTTATAAGCTATTCCTTATCTGCATTTATATCAAAGTAAGCGTTTAATTTTGTGTTTACTGCATGGACGCAAAAAACACACTTAAACACTTCTTTCTGATTTTGAAATAATAAATATTCTTTAGTAATATGAAGGCCGTCGGCGTGTTGGCTACTGTTGATGAGATTCTCATTTGACTATGTCTTAACTGGTAAATATTTTAATTACAGTTTATATCTGGTTTCTCTACCGTTTGCTTCTCAGGAACCTAGTCTTAGAATTGTCTGTAGACAAAGCATAAAATAACCGTATAAAAAAAACGATGAGTTGCACTCCGGGAGTGCCGGCAGAAGTGAAAACTTGAATTTTAACGTTGTGAATTTTCGATATTTTGGAATGGTTAGGGAATAATTTTGCACGAATTGCTTTAATTATCAGTATGAAAGTACTATCATTTATTTGGTGGTCACGTGTCCTGACGCGAGTTTAGAAGTTTTTACCCATTCCAAAAAATGTGCGCAACGCCGCTAAAGAAATTTTCACTTCAATACTAACATTTACATCTTGACTTTGAACTTCTTCCACGGAAACCCCTTCAGTAAACGGGATAAAAATTAGCCGTTGACCTTCTCGGAATTCCGAACATAGAGTAAGTAACTACATACATATATATCTTCACGCCCTTACGGGGTAGGCAGAGAGTATCGAGTGCCAGACCTCACGATCCTGACAAACCTGTCTGAATTCTTTCACATTCATTTAACCCTTTTCATACAAACACGCCGGTTTCGGAGATTCTTGACACCACCCTCGGATAATATCCGAGTGATCTGATCTTGAAATGATGTCAACCTTGGTCTCCTGGGGTACCTACATCCATCCACATTCGCATTGTATATCAGCTTTGTCAATCTTTCATCTGTCATTCTTTCCAAATGTACGAACCAGCGGAGCATGCCCTTTCGCATTTTAACACTAACACTTTCTCGGATCTCTATGTTACGAATACGGTCAGCGAGCATTACACGTCATAGAGTAACTACCTGACAAAAATTTGTTACGATCGGTTCAGTAGGTTCGATGTGAATCACGGCCGGGATATTGATTGCAGATAGACAGACAGAAAAAATCTAAAATTTTTACCTAATTTTAGTCACATCTACTTAGTTTTTTCAAATATTGGTATCCACCTAATAATAATATTAATAAATAATATTACCTATTCCTGCCGCCATAACGTCATGACGTGTTCCGGTTTGGAGGGTAAGGTAGCCGGAAAACTTACTATTGCTCGAGGCCTAACAT
>NJDC01000390.1:128627-141750 GCA_002245475.1 Calephelis virginiensis
CCGAAAATAAAAGAAAAACTTCGAGGAAAACATTTTTTGGACGCCGAAGAAGCAGTGGCTGCGTTTCAAAACGCCGTCGAAGGCCGAGTGGGCAAGGTGCTTTTCTCAATGGCTCCATCGAATGCAGCGATGTTTTGATGTAAATGGACGCTATTTTGAAAAGTTATAATAAAACTAATAACTTGCTAGAATGCTTAGTTTTTGATTTTCTAAGAACTTTCAGTTTGACCCTCGTACTTAAGTTTAGTTTTTATCTATTTTCTATGCAATTTTTCCATTTTGTTTTTACATGAACCTTCTCTTTACAGTAACTAACACCACAAAATAGAATTATCAAAATTTTACGCGTGAGATAATCAAGGTAAATAGGGAAATTATTTTTAAATATATAGATTTACACCTTGTTGTTCTTATTAACAAATATAAAACTTTATTAAACTGCAGTTATAAAATACGTTTTCCATTAAATAACATTATAATTAACGTTAACGGGTTAGAAAGGAATTAAAAATTTCGCCACGGGACTTGAATCCTCAGTAGCTCAATTGGTTAGAGCATTCGTCGGCTTGAGACGAAAGGTTACAGGTTAAAATCCTGTCTTGGGCGAAATTTTTTCTTCCTTTAAAATTTATAGAACATTATAATTATTTTTTATTCTTATTTTGATTTAATCTCGGCATATATATATAAAATGTTTTGCTTTATTAAAGTTGGTGTCCAATACTTGATTGCGTGTTTCTTTTGATTTATTTCAATTTGACCTTCCCATATGATGTTCACGAAGTGAATTATAATAATCATGAGTCTTATGTCCCAAATGCCCTTAAGTTTCGCTTCGTGGCTTCTTATTGGGTTCTTGGTAATATGTTTTTATTCACAATTGTGATATGGGTTGACGTTGGGTTTCTTGATCATGTTATGTTCGATGTTCATTTTGGAAACGTCAGTGATTTATAAGAGATACTAACTGATAACTGATAGAAGCATATCATCGAATATTATTCATTTAATTATTTTACCTACATGTGCAATATTTACTGTGATTTCTGTATTATCTTTTTGCCTGGTGATTTTAATCTTTTGTTTTTGTTATTAATTACCTTAAATTTGTCAATTTTTATGTATACTCATTTGTGAAGAGTTAAATTAATAAATGTTTAATGTCAATTATTTTTAATTTTCTACTTTATTAAATGCCTGTGTATTAAAATTATTTAAAATCAAGTATATGCTTGATTTAAGCATTTTAATGTCCGTTGTAGTTTCCATTACAGGGGGTAACTTACATTTATAATGCCTGTCCCAGTGATCCCATTTTTTTTAAATAAATTTCTTGCACACATTCGGTGTAACTTTTTTTAAAATAAAGAACTTAAAACAGTAGTATATTTAAATATATATATACATACCTATATGAAAATTGATAGAAGAAGGCATTACTTTGCGGAAATCCATACTTAAATCCAAATAAAGTATAATAAGTATATACTATAGTATCTGCTCGACCTTCGTGGAGTGTAGTCGAATTCTCCTGATGATGTTTCGGTTACGAAGCGAAACGTAAGTTGAATTTTTAGTAGTGTTTGTATTGGTGGTGCTAATAAAACAGTTTAGTGGTGTGTGTTGTGTGGAACTGGATATATTTGGGAGTTTTAGCTTCCAGTAAGTCCAATTCATTCATAGCGCACTATTTTGCCTGTTTTGTTACGCCATAATACATACATATTTTTTGGCGGAAAATTGCAAAATAAATAATTTTATTTAGATTTATATACATATATGTATAACTTAGTTCCCAACCAATGATTCAATGCCGTCGAGTCATGATAGCATATTAAATAAATCACCACTGATTGACTGTACTGATTAAATAAATCGTCATTCATTGTTGATTCGGTTTTGACCGTTACAAACTTTGCACTCACTGTAGATTTGCCTCCAATTGAATTCTGTCTTGATATGGAACTGAAATTAACCTTCCTCTTACTTTTGGGACGTCTATGACAATTCAAATCAAATAAATGTATGTTTTGTGATTGGAAAAGTATCTCATGTGTTTCGAGCTCACTTTCATTTATGTTATAATGTTTCCTTAAATTTGCTAAAAAAAATATTGCAATATTGAGAAATGATTACTTATAATTAAACATTATCATATCTAGCCCACTCCAAATATTTGTCGTCATATCTCCTTGTCTGTTATAAATGTTTGATCACTTCAACAAGTCACTTGTTTTAAGCCAATTTGAATTTTGTTCTGCTTTGAGCCTAGCTATGACATAGTTCCGAGTCTTCCTGTTAAACTTATTACATTTTCTAAACATTTTCTTAAAACATTGATATGTGTAATTATTGCAAATCAATTAAATGGATAGATTGCAAGGCATTAAAAAATGTATAATCAATTAAATTCGCATTTAAAATGAAGGATATTTTTATGATGTAGAATATGAAAGCATTATTGCAACAGGTCATTTAGTTAATAAATTTAACAATTATATATATTTTTTAAATATTCCTTCATTTCAATAACATGTAATTATTACTGAACTTTGTCCTTGGCTTCCTCGCAACAATAACACTACGCCCGTAGGAGATATATTTTGTTGTTAAAAGTTAAGAATTTTGTATAACTTAGAGTATTTTTTTTAAATTATCAACCTTTATCATGGATAACAAACTTTTAATACTTTATATTTCTCGTTTTACCTCATGTTAATAATTTGCTATCGATCATATTCCATTAAACATCTGTTGAATATGAAACGCTAACCTGGAAATGCCAATGTAATTGACGTTAGTGCCGTGCGTTACATCATTATCATCATAAAGTCCATCAATTTGGATACAAGTCCAATACTTATTAATAGTCTTTTAGACAAAGTTTTCAGCGGTTTCCAAACATTTAAATTTAGATTAACAAAATACTAAATATTTAATACTTACTGAGATTAGTTATGTGGTTTTCAAACTTTCATTTCACTTTAATTTATGACATGTTTGAAATTTTCACACGCTTCCACGTAAACGTGACGATTGTAAACAGAAAAAATGAATTTGGCAGGTGATCAAAATTTTCCTTTCAAACTATACCACAGAATGGAAGTACATCAGTCTAGACGCCTACATCTAGTAGTTGAGCAGTTCACGCGATAAATAGGGCAAGCTGTTTAAGGTTGTCCGGCCACTAACCCGCATCATAAGTGCTCTATTTGCGAGTGTTATCAGTACCGCGATAGGGTTTGTTGATAGCCTTTGCATTTTGTGTTCTTATCTCAGTTGCATTTACAGTCCCATTCATTAGTGGTTGTGACGATCGTGTTTTGTGCGAAATCCAGCCGAGTTCTGCATTTGGATATACCAAGTCTTCTTCTTAAAAAAATAACCCATTGAGATATAATTATAGTGATTTGGAACTAATGTCATCAAGGTGCGTTAAATTAACAAAAAAATCTAGTTAGAAAGAAAACAATAAATCGCCATGATTAGGACTTTCAGCTAACGATAATTTAGTTGAATAGACAGTAAATGAATGGGAAAATAATTATAGTGTTTGAAATTCCAATAATTAAACACCAAAATTCAGTTGTATTCAGTGTTATACGACAAATAGATAGGTTGCTTCTTTATATTCCAAAAGTGATCTTCAACATTCTCGCTGCGTATGAGGATTTTGGTGATTTGTCAAGCTTTTGCGGTACCTGCAGGGTGTTACTAGTGGTCATCGTCCCAGTTGGTAAGTTTTGCGAATCCTGTTAACCGTACGATTTCGCATTAATATTCTAATGCAGCGTTATTGCGAACAAGCGCCCATGTCCTTATTCTTTCGCTTTGCGTTTCAGTTGCGGATGTGACAATATTATCATAATACTATGTACAGACTCGTAGCTTACGTTTACATAATAATTATTAACAGTTATTGATTTTTTAAACGGTAATCCACCATAAATAACGTCACATGATAATTACAGTATATTTTTTTTGTGATAATGGAAGGCAAACAAGCAGACGGATTTCCTGATGTTAAGAAATTCACGCCGCCTAGAGACACCACAGGTGGTGCGCTGCCAGCCTGAGGCCGGGATGTTAGGCCTCGAGCAAAAGTAAGTTTACCGGCTACCTTACTTTCCAAACCAGAACACGTCATGACGTTATGGCGGCAGGAATAGGTAAGGCGGTGGTACCAATCCGGGCAAGTCGTTTCGAAACTAACACTTAGTAGGATGTCACGGGTGTTAGTGACGGTAAGCCTATGTTCGTTTTTTACGAGCTGCTTGGAAGGCAAGGATGGTTTATTCTGCAAAGGAGCCCGGACCAACATGGGGATTTTTGATTTTTCATATTTGAATTAAATATACACGTACATGTTAGTCAAACATTACGGACATATTTTGCTATGTTTTCTTAACTTGATGGTTGTTGTTGGAATCCAATGATCAAATGTGTGAACGATTTAACATTTTAAAAATAAAAACAATAATGCTTTTACAGTGACGGTTCGGTTTCCTTATAAAATATTATGAAAACACAATTGTCACTACCCGAATTCTGAAACTGCGTAAAGACAGACTTGTATTTGTTTAAGGGTTTTGGTGTAAAAGAATGTGTAATATTGTAGATTGCTAAGTAGTGATGATACTGCGTATGCTGAAAGGAGTGTTGGGCTTATGAACCGTTAACTTCATGCAATCACTATGCATTTAAACGATAGCTACAATAATGTTGACAAAAGTAAGATAAAAACATATCGCAGAGTTCAGACAGTGCATACGGACGGTTTTCGTGCGTAAATACGTCTCGCACAAAAAACGTATAGACGACCAACAAAACCCCTCTGGAGAAGTCAAGGGGAGGGTGAAGCGGGTGTAATCCAGTGGGCCGTCTCTATAATTGCATACTGCACTCAGCAGTCGTTCTTTGTCGACCTGGTTGCGCGCACGCAGCCTTAACATCCCTAAATGAGTTTTTAATAACACTAACATTTTTTTCTCTTAAGTTATTTCTGTTGACATTTCCCCAAAGTGGATAAGCAAAATACTTTTAGTGTTAAGTGATAAGCTTAAGTGAAAAGTAGGATCATAGTTTTTGCTACTTGGGAAAATGACGTAAGTTTTTTACCCAACCTACAAAAGTTAAAATTTTCCATCAGTACTTTTCTCTTACACCGATTTCGTCATACAGTTACAAAATGATATAATTAGTCTTTGGAATTAAAATATTTATGATAAGGAACACATCTACGTTAGATGTTTAAATAAAAACGAATAGTGGTCTAAGATCCGAATTAAGGTTGAGCTACACCGAGCTGATAATGGGATGAAACCGGTTTTATAGCAAATTTAGCATATCAGAAAATATATTAAAAATAGGTTGCCCAAAAAAATCCTAAACCGAATATTTTTAATTATTAAAAAAATGTTTTTAATATTTCCATTTTTTTCAGGCAACCCTATATATCAACTTAAATTGTAATAAAAATTGTAAAAATTGTAATGAAACTGCATCTATTTTGATATATTTTGTTTCCTATTATCCGATCCCGTGAAAGTAACTAGCATCGACAATTATCTGTTTATAACTGGCAATCCAGATAAACAACAGGCAACCCAACAATTGCAACTTCGTCTTATTCCTACTTTAAGTCGGGATAATATCTTAACATTGCACAAATTAATGAATAAAAACATTTTAATAAATTAAAAAAAATGTCCAGGATTTTTTCAGGCAACCCATTTTTAATATATTTTCTGATGTACTAAATTTGCTATAAAACCGGTTTCGTCCTATTATCAGCTCGGTGTAGGTCGACCTAACTTCAGATCTCCGACTATAGTATATGATGTAAGTTTACTACGTTCAGTTTCCGCAACGCCAATTAATTGTAATTTACGATTTATCTTTTCATAGCAGTTGTTCAACATTTATTCGGTTTAATCTTCTAGATTATCAAAAAACGGACTTTCCTCCTAAATTGTTTTAACACATGTTGATATGTTTTGATTTAAGTTAATAACTTAGTTTTAATTACAACAGCAAAGAAAAATATACTCTTTGACTACTTTTAACGTGATAAAACGATGAGGCGTTTGAAGCCGAAAGTTTTCTGTGAGAAGAACCAAGTAACTTATAATTAAATTGCATATTTGCATTTAGATTTCAGACACTAAAATAGAAATAAGTCATATTTTTAAATGAAGAAACACTCGTATTGTTTTACGTATCGCTTATAATTTATTATTTTATTAATAGCCTACCGGTTTCGCTTATGAGAGCATCATCAGGGCTAGAAAGTTTCACCAAGCGCCCAACGTGGAAAATATCAAAAATATCAAATACAGAAATTAGTCCACTATATCTCTTTTAGAGTAATCTAGTTGTATTAACTAAGTATAAATCTGATAGCAACCTGAGTTACAGATGGAATTATTTGTTTCAGGGCATCCGTCGTAGCAACAGTCACTGGGAGTGGGGAGGCGGGTCCTATAGACCCGTTACCCCAGAACGGCGACATGAAAGGCGTCGAAGCCACACCAGAAGAAACAGAACGGTTAGCTACAGGAAATAACAATGGCTCCCTTGATTGTAAATTACCGACACCACAGCAGCCGGAGATCAGATCGGCATTCCATTCGACAAGAGTATTCATGCTGGTGTTCCTATCGGGATGGGTACTGCAAGGCATGTTCCTCACATACTTCGTCAGTGTTACGACGACTATGGAGAAGCTATATAAAGTTGAGTCGAAGACAACAGGGACATTATTAGCTGCGACGGAGATTGGACAGATTTGCACTGCGTTATTTCTGACGTATCTTGCGGGACGAGGACACAGACCTAGATGGATCGCTTGTATGATGCTGGTGCTTGCGGTTGGGGTGATAGGATGTGTTTTGCCTCATATTTTATATGGAACCAGGTTGATAGATGTCCACCTAGATTCTCACCGCGCTGGCGCAGCACCTGTATGCTCTTTGGATGGGAATTCTACTTCGATAACTTGTGATAGCGCTCATGCTCAAAGTAATAAGGATAGATCCTCTATCACGGCTGTGGTGATTCCGTGGTTGTTTATATGCCTGCTCGTTGTTGGCGTGGGACAGACTGGTATTGCCACACTTGGTATACCGTACGTGGATGACAATGTTGCCAGCAGACAATCGCCGTTGTACATGGGTGAGTACTAATTATTACCCATTAGTTACTTATTGCACGAGTTTTTCACTTCATAAAAGACTATACCATTTTGCCCTTTACTATGATATGGATAGGTGCGAGACTTTATAGTCCTATCATGGATTTGGAATTATGTACAAGCTTTCGTGTTATATTTTATCTATTTATTTTATTTAATACACAAAAAAAACTTACATAAATTTTAAAACTAAAAGACTTGTACAAAAGGTCAGCTGATCTCAGATAAAGAGATTTCTTCCTGAAAAGGAGCTCATAAATTAATAACTTAAATGGTAGACTTACAGTACACAATAGATTAAGTAGTGAATCACTAAAAAAAGGAAAGTTGAAGAAAGTTTGTTAAAATCTTGTTAGGATCACTAAGAAGTTAGTTCAGACTTGCATAGGTATCTTTACGCCCATATCCCCTAAGAAGTAGGCAGAGGCACAACCAGGGCACCCATGACTAGCCGAAGACACGTCCCACAATGTGATAAGTGGCAAGCATAGGTGAATTTTACGTGTTTCTTCAGATTGCATTAACAAGTTTAATTTGTCCATAGAGTTTTTGATCTTACATATACGCTTTTTTTATACCGCTTAAAAGAAATAAACGCTGTTCACAAACTAGAAATGGTATTTCTGGGCAGTATGTTTAATTGTAGAGTGATTTTGAACCTGCTTCACAAGTGTGGATTATTGTTTTGTCGTTAAAGTTTCCATAAACCGCAGTTCTCAGGATATAACGACGTTGTCATTCACTTCAATAATATAAGCCAGCGTGTTTTAAACACTCGTGATATTATGTGTACACTCCCTGTGTTGGTCCGGGCTCCTTTGCAGAATAGATCATTTGCCTTTCTGCCAGGCAGCTTGTAAAATGCGAGCATAGGCTTACCGTCACTAACACCGTGACATCCTACTAGGTGGTAGTTTTACAGCAACTCGCCCGGATTGGTACCACCGTCTTACCTATTCTTAGCGCCATAACGTAAGTGCTTGCCGTCGACGTGTTCCGGTTCGGAGGGTGAGGTAGCCGGTAAATTACTTTCTCGAGGCCTAATATCCCGACCTTAGGTTAGTAACGCGCCATTACCACCTTTGAAGTCTCTTGGCAGCGTGAGTTTCTTACCATCAGGTAATCCGTCTGCTTGTTTACCTTCCAACATCATAAAAAAAATATAAACCAGGGTAGTACATTTTTTTTCCTTAACTTAAGATCATAGTAAAGTATTCGAATATAGTCAGCAGACATCCTGGTTTATTATTATTCCTAACTTGTTTTGTCGCCTATAGTTTGTTAGTTATTTTAAGTTATAAGATAGCGTCCAAACATACTGCCAAGAGGTCATCGTTGCCTATAGACACCATTATTTTTACTGGTGCGTCGCTATTTTACAACTTGAATGATAAGCTGCGGGTTATCTTTCGGTCCAGCACGGAACACGACAACGGCGAGCGTTGATGTTATGGTGACAAGTGTATGTAAAGCAGTGGTACCAATCGGAGCACTCTACCACTAAATTATATCTGACTGCACTCGTGAAATAATCCCGTAATTTTGATTGTTATATTATTACCACCGGCATGTGATGGGGTCATCACATTTAGGTGACAAATAATCGTATCTATGTATTTGCGATATTCAGGACCAATGTCCCTACGTGCTCTCCAAACTAATAACTTTCGACTGCCACTGTAATTTTTTTTAACAACTCTTATATTAAAAGCATCTTCACGCCCATATCCCCAAAGAGTTAGGCAGAGGCACAAACAGGGCACCCACGACTAGCTGAAGACATTAAGTCCCTCAATGTGATTGGTGGCAAGCCTATCGCCAACCGAGTACATATCCAATCCCGAGCAACATTTTTTTTGTTATTAGAAAATTGGGAATCCCAATTTTTCCTTTTTGTTGACCGACCCGGGATTTGAGCCCGGGACCTCGTGCAACCTGTCCAACACCTAAACCGCTAGAACACAGAGGTGATAATAAGCAATGACTCTTTAAAGTCTTAATACTCTCTTTAAGTTAGATTGAAGTTGGCAACGCAGCATTACCACCTTTGGTGTCTCTAGGCGGCGTGAATTTCTTACCATAAAAAAATCCGTCTGCATGTTTGCCTTCCATTATCATAAAAAAAGACGTCTCTACAGTTACCCGTGCAATTGAAAGAAAGTGCTCGAGAGTTAGTAGTTACGTTTTTGTATCCGCAATTGATCCTAATTTAGTCATTTAGTCTTTATGCGGTGAATATGAGCCGGTTTATATGCCAATTGTACTTAATGGTCTTTGCAATTGAGGTCTTTTCACTTGTGTGTGTTTGAGATGTACGGGTAGATTTTTTTTATGATATTGAAAGGTAAACAAGTAGACGGATTTCCTGATGGTAAGAAATTCACGCCGCCTAGAGACACCAAAGGTGGCAATGGTGCGCTGCCAAACTGAGGCCGGGATGTTAGGCCTCGAGCAAAAGTAAGTTTACCGGCTACTTTATCCTCCGAACCGGAACACGTAATGACGTTATGGCGGCAGGAATAGATAAGGCGGTGGTACCAATCCGGATGAGTCGCTGCCAACTCTACCACCTAGTCAGATGTCACGGTCTTAGGGACGGTAAGCCTATGCTCGCCTTTTATGAGCTGCCTGGCAGTAAGGCAGATATAGATAGATGATAGATGTAATACTATTGTAAAAAGATATCTTTACGCCCATATCTCCGAAGTGGTAGGCAGAGGCACAACCAGCTTCAGCTTGCTTCTACTTGCTGGCTGGATATGGAAAATATTGCAGTTCACGATAGGCAGAGTTTTAAGTTCTGGTTGCCGTCGTCCCCGACGGCAACCAGAACCACGAACGGGAAACGGTCAAACTCCCTTTGTTTGACCGTTTCCCGTTCGTGGTTATGTTCGGTGGTAGATTAAGTAAGACAATGTAAATAGTAATTAAAAAAAAACATTAAATCTTATTCGATTCTTTTTTGTACGTTAGCACAATGCGATCGGAGCCTCCTTTTAAGTGCAAGCGCACTTGTGTTAGGTTAAGTTAATTTAAATTTATAATTTGATATATGAAGTAATTTTAAATAATAATTAAATTACGGCGTTTGTAAGAAACGTTAACTATTATTTTTATTCACTAGTATTTGCACACCAAAATATTGTAAAACAGTATGTTGGTATGATTCAATGTTTTGGAAAGACTTTTTTCTTAGGACACATACATTAATATATGTACTTACACATATACATTCAAAACTATGAGTTTCAAAAGATTGGTTCTTCTAAGTATTTTTTTTGTGAAGCGCCAGCACTTGCGCTTCACAAAAAACTTTTAAATCGCTGGAGAACGTAATATTTACTTTTTTGTGGAATATATATGTATTTGGAATTTGAGTGATTTCTGAAGTTGTTCAAAAGTATGAAATACTGCTCTGAAAGGTAGTAAAAAGCAGTTTGTACAAATTAAGCATCACGATATCTGTCCGCGAGTGACTTTAAAACTACTTAACAAATTTTGATCAGATTTTCACACAGTGTGCAGTTTCCTTTCAACTGAATATATTGGATCTAGCTTATATCTGAAATTATAGTCACAACATTATTTTAATATTACAAAACGTTAGCTACAGTAATACGTTGCCGGGTCTTCGAGTAGAGCGTATATCAACTAATAGGTATATAATGAACTCAAACTTGTGTTTATTACAAAAATAAGTGTAAGAAACTCCTAGTAGAAGTTAACAAATATGTGATATATTTAAGTCTGTGAGAATGATTCGAGAACTATCAAAAAATCGATTTTAAAACGCGCATAATGTAAAGGAAATAAAGTTTACCGTATCAAATTGTAAGATAAAACATCAATAAAAAATGTGAGTAACTCAAGATGTCAATAGAAAGGTTGATGAACGTGAAAAATGAGATGTAAAAGTTCAACTGTAGCTCAATTCTCACACTCCAAATCCGTCGCAGTAAAATGTAAGCACCTCACAAGGAAAAAGTCATAAAATATAAAAAAAAAGTGAAATAAAAACGACTAGGGAAAACAATTACAATCCCTTGAATAAAAAACCAGACAAAGTGAACATTGAATAATAACTTCAAAGAAAAGAAGGTGAAGTAAAAAAATCAACCCTCACTAACACAAGAAGTCAAAAGCGATAAAGCAAAAAACTTTTTGTCGTGAGAAGTGAACTTAAACTGTAAAAAGTAAAAAGTACAAAAAAATGGAAAGAAAAAAGTATTTGCTTCGGGATGTGTCAAAATTGTACCCCAAGTCCCAACCCGGTATTATCTGTTTCAAGAATGTTGCAGCACTGGTTTCAGTGGGGACAGGAGTCTGGGAACCATGTTGAATATTTAATGATTGTGTTAGGACTTTTTATTTTCCATTCGTTTATGTTTTAAAGAAGTATTAGACATGACATTTTTAAACCTTCTACTTCTTTGTTTTAAAGCATTCGTCGAAAGGAAATTCTATAATTTTAAGATTTTTCATATCTATGATATAAAGCAATTCGCCTGGGTATGTAAGAGATACTCTACCTATAGTAGGGGAGCCCAAAAGGGGATTTTTGCAGGCGCGTCAGGTTAAGATATGGGAGATACACTGTATCATGGTTAAGAACCTCCATTATGTATTAAATCTGCTTAGCTTGAAAATATACTCGAGCATGTCAGATTAAAGTATTGCGGGTTTATGGCATGCCTATAACTGCATGTTTAAACTTTCTGACGATTTGAACAAGACGTACGGGAGTACGAGGATCAAAAACTTTCAAAAACCAAGTCATCTATGTTCGTTATCAATTACGGCGAACTGTCAGATTGATATATTAATGTCATCGGAGACATAATATTAGCAATACAACTAATATTTCATGAGCTCGCCTATGACCAAGTGACTGTAATTGCTCTTTTAGCTTCTAGACACTCAACACACTGCTAAAAAGAAAAACTTCATATGACCTTTTTTACTATCCACTATTTAATATACTAAGTCCAATAGGTCCCCATGACGCTGGAGTTACTACACATTTAGCATCGCTGGCTACCCTACTACTATACTTGTATATGGGTATATATACATTTTTATGAATTCTGTGCCCATATTGTCTATAAGGTACGGTAGGTATTGGGGCAGAAAAGAACATAGGCATTAAAGTGACTTCTTTTCTTACCAGTAAGATACCAGCATCCTGTAACTTATCTTGTACTACGAGTATAAACATAGTTTTGAAGCTAGGTAAAAGATACAATTCTAGAAACAACAACTCTAAGAGCTGTTAATTCAAGAATCGAGCTCGAAGCGGAGTTCTCGTAGGACGTGTTTGTGGGCGTCGCTTGTGATTTATTAACTTTTACTCATTGATTGCATCCGATTAATTTCCGATAAGATATAAATTAATGTTTAACATGAATATTAATGAATTGAGGTATCTTTTTAATGAATCGGAATATTTCTTAGGCGTGTATAAATGTAATGTCTACCAAGTCTTGTATATGTCTATATATTAATACGTGATGCCATAACTTTGGACCCCTTTTTACGAAAATTGCGCGGACGCAGGAGCATAAAATTTGGCACACTTATAGTTTATGTGTAGGAGAAGTACAGAACGCTAATATTTTTCTATAATAATGCTTATAAAGTATATTAAATCAATAAATAAATCATTACCCACACGACCATGCATTTGACACACACAAACAAATGTATTGATGATAAAGATGAAAGATCACAGATGGCGCACTAACTATTCAGGAAACAAAGTAGTTGGTCTTAAGAAATGAAGATGACATTCTTATCAACAAGATATTAAAATTTATTATGGTTGAATTTCGACCTATGGGCGACCAACGTCGCTGAAGCTAGCCAACAAAAAAGATTATCAGCGTAACCCTTTCGCTGCTACTGCAATTAATTAATTATAGTTGAACATCATTT
>NJDC01000390.1:141789-180092 GCA_002245475.1 Calephelis virginiensis
AAAAATGATGTTCAACTATAATTAATTAATTGCAGTAGCAGCGAAAGGGTTACGCTGATAATCTTTTTTGTTGGCTAGCTTCAGCGACGTGGGCGACCACTACTTTCATTTATCACTGTTTCTTACGCATTCAAATAATGAAATCTGAATCTTTTATTTTGTATGCGGAGAGGTTTTTTTTGTATCGTCTATCTCGAATAACAGCAAACGAGAAATGAAACGTCCATTACATATATGTTTAAAAATGATTTGAAGAAAAAATAATAAGGGACTAGATATTTAGGCTAAAGTACAATATTTTAAAAGCAAATCGTTATTCTTAAGAAATGTTTTAGATAAATACGTCCATGCAGACTGTGGGAAAGGGTTAAAAAATAACAAAAAAGAAATCTCTTGAGAATCCATTCTTTCAGGCGTTAAGTGAACTTTTAAATAAGCACGTGTACAAAGTGCGAGCTGTGATTTAAATGCCTGCAGCAGTGCAGTAATGAATTGAAAACAGAGACCAAGTCAGTGTTTCTGCCGACAAAGAAAATATGTGAAGCGCTGCATCGCATTTAACTTTAAGTGAGACGTTCTGTAGAGTTTTTCTGGAAGCGCTGCCATATGATGTTTTATTGTATCATTAAACTATGACCACTCTATTTTACGATCGTAACATGGAAACTAAAGTATGTAGTACATAATGAAAAATAAATAAAAGAGATAAAAATAAAAATCCGTGCGACCCGGCTCCAGTTTTAAAACATTAATTCAATTCAATTCATCTTTATTTGCAGATAAGGTTACAATTGTGTTTACCAATATAATTATTCTTTGGTGAATGATGTTAACTAAACTGTCTAAAGGGAAAAGTTAGCCTTCAGGGAATTCCAGTCTCTACATTTATGATAGGTAGGATGGATATAGCTACCCGGGGAGACCAAGATTGACATTCCACGATCAGATCAATCGGATATTATCCGAGGGTGGTGTCAAGAGTCTCCGAAACCGGCGTGTTTGTATGAAAAGGATAATGAACGTGAAGGAAGCCAGACAGGTATGTCAGGATCGTGAGGTCTGGCACTCGATACTCTCTGCCTACCCCGTAAGGGACTTGACGTGAACATATGTATGTAAGTACATTTATGATATATCATTCACGCGATGATATTCAATATTATTTTAGCTTCAGATACCTATACCAAGTAAATGATTGAACTCTTTATTGTGCAGAATCAAACTTACAACAAAGTAAATACAATTAACAATTATCAACAGCATAAGTTTGTAGTATGTACACAACAGGCGGTCTCGTCGTTAAACAAAGCAATCTCTACCGACCTCTCGGTATCTCTACGACCGCCTCTTTGGTCGAGGGGCTAGCGTACACGTCTTACTCCACCGACTGACTGCGAGGCTCGAGTTCGATTCCCGATGGGACAGACATCTGTATGACGAACATCTAGAAACCTGTATTTTCGGGTTTGGGTGTTTATTAAATTTATTATGGTATCTATTTAAGTATTTCTATGTGTTAGAATCGTTAAATATCACCCATTAACACATATAATTTGCTAACTTTGGGGTTAGACTCAATTTGTGTAAGTTGTATACCAGACAACCTTTAAGTGTTCAGAATTTGCTTGAATTGCTGTTTGTATAAGGAAAAGATTTCGAAATCACCTTTTGCTCTTTTCCAAACATTACACGATTACATGAAAACATCCCATACGGTCCAGTCACTTAGGAGGAGTTAGGTGATAGTACGGTGTACACAAACTACAAAATATATTAGTACAAACTTATATGAGACCAGCAGTTACATGCAGCTGCGCCTGCGTAACTTAGCTTTTACTGCACCAATTTTGATTAAACAAAGCCTATGTCACTCAGGGATAATGTAGCATTATAAGGTTGAAAGAATTTTTGAAATCGGTCAAGTAGTTTCGGTGCCTATTCAGTTCAAACAAATAAACAAAAAATCAAACATTTCCTCTGTATAATAATAGTATAGATTATAAAACAAAATTAGGCTAAATAGCTAAACGTAAATGCACGACCTAGAACTGCTGTACCGATTTGAATGGTCTCTGATTTGTTTTGTTTGTCTGCATCTCGAATGTTAGAATAACTATTTAAACGTTTCAACAATTAAGATAGTAAAAATTACATAGCACAGGAATTCCCCACAAATTTTCGTCCCACATGGTGGTACGAAATTCGCCGAGATAGCAAGTTTGTGAATATCTTTTGAAATTAAATCATTACTTACATGTTTTTTTTTTTTTATTTTAAAATGTTTTTAACATGTTTTTAATGTAACTAATACGGATACGGAGGATTGATGTAACTGGGTTATTCTTCTTGGGATGATCGTGATTAGTTTTATATTTACCGCAGTCGGTAGTGGTTTCATCAGGTCGGAACACATCCTTAATATCCGCATACCTTTATATCCTACTTCGTAAGAAATAAGCGCGAATAAGTGTACCAGATACACCTACACGTAGTTTTTCACGTGAAAAAAATAATATTCGCCGAGTTTTTCGTCGAGAGTCCTTAATATACATTCTTCTTCTTTTATAATTATGGCTTTCAATCGGTTTTCACGACTTATTTAGCCAATGTTAGGTTAGTTAATTCTTATACAGTCATTAGTCACTATGTACAAAGTCATGTCAGGGTCTTGAGTAAAGCGGTGGCTTCGTTACTCAAGCTCATCTAGTGAGATTTGAGGGCAGTGAGGAAATACACGATACACTAATTTCTTCATGATTATTTCGTTTGTCCACTTTCACTGAACCATTAATCTCATTCCCACTTAAATTAACTAATTTCACTCGATATGAACACGAAATTCAATAATGATGAAAAAATTACGACCATCTTTATTCACGATGGCGCCAAAACTCCACATACATTCTTACCATAAAGAAACCCAAGTATATACAGCAGATCTGATATTAGTATCGATTTCAACATAATGTGGTCCTGAATTCGATGTTAACCACGTTTGTAGAGAGCGAAAGGTGGTTACGTTATGTAGCTCACAACTAGTATATTTGCTACATAATGATATACATTTGTGGACAAAATGCATAATTTGCCTATTTGTTACATGTAAGTTAACTATATGTCAACTAACCCAAGTTGTGTTTCGATAGTTCCCATGGAGCTTGTCTTTTATATTGTGTAACTGTTCCTATAGTATTCACTGAAATTGATTAATGACAACGTCTGAAAACTAATAACACTTGAAAATAGGGATAGGAATAACAGTTTTATCAATTTTGTCACATCATAGAAGTAATACATTTTTCCATTTTTCAAACAATCGGGCCCTTTCATGGTTACCCTATTGTAGAACCGGAAACATTTTAACCCTATAACAGAGGGTTAGGTAGAGTAATCAATTATACGTAGTAAAAGGTTTTTTAGTGAAATCGTATTTCTGTTTTTTATAACATTATACGATAGGTGGCCTTTAGATGTATTATACTTCCTAATCGTGTTTTATTTTCTGTACTTTTTTTAAAAAAAAATGTGAACTATTCATACACATAAAAAGTTGTTGCTAAATATCTGTTCTCAAAGGTCTGATTTTAAATGTTCGTGAGGATGAGTCTTTATATTTGGGACGTATAGCATTTAATGTAAATTAACATGTATATTTGAGACGTATAGCACTTAATGTAACTTAACATTTTTGGCTGACATTTTTTTGCTTCTGGCCAGTTTTAGGTTTATTGAAATAATCATTATGCGAAGATTGCAGCCCGATCACCGGTGACGAAATGGGTGGTATTTTCTAGAATTTGTAGAAGTTTAAAAAGGTAACTCAAGTAAAGGAAATAGGGCTGCGTGCTTCTTTGTGCTTTTGTTCGATATAATGAGAGGTAGCTTAGTTGATATAATGGGCTTTGGGCGTGGCAGATTCTATTCAAATCACTTCGATGCTGCCTTGTTATAAAATTGCATTTTCTGAAACAACATCGTAAAGATTTCGATGTACGAAGTCATAGGCGAAAGCTAGTTGAACGTAGAAATATGTCATGGCCTTTACCGATTACGTAACAATTGTCACTTATTATTCTCGCAACAAATTAATTGAATGCAGCGCGTGCAGACACTTGTTCACGAAATGTGTCAGATGCGCTACATGCATCTGAGATGCGCTATTTTTGTTTATAGGGTTGTCACTTGATCGTAGATGTGAAAGAGTGCTGTGCAGGAGGGGTTACCATAAGGCGTGACCCCACTTGTTACCGCCAATGTAGCGTCAGTACACGCCTTTATTATGTTCTGTATTGGAGTGTAGCTTAAAATGTAGAATTGCATACGTGCCCTCCTGTAAGGTAGCGAGGTACCAGTTACATCTTTGGTGTCTATAGGTGACGGTGGTCTCTTACCATTAGGGGAGTTTGTTCGTTGTCTTATTAAAAATCTGCCCACTTCTCATTTTACCACTTTACTGATTAAACTGTACTTCTTGATTACTTAAATTTCAAGATGTTTGGTTCTTAATTCTTTCTTAGGAACAAGGTGTGTCTACTTCATACCTCTGTTTTTGCTAAAAATGGGAGTTGAACTAGAAGTTTTTAATATTTAAATAAAAACGAACAGGCTTATTTTACCCAAGAGTGTGTCCACCGTAGACCTTATCTAAGCTTTGTACCAGGCGTGTTTGGGATCATTACACTGAGCTATAAATTAGTACAACACCATGTTACGAGAATGCTCATCAGACATGTCATATGATCCCAAATAACTACCTGTTTTTTAGGGATAGACAAAAACTGTCATCATCATTTTCATAAAAATTCAAGTAGTCCATTTACTAGATTTAAGAAAAATACGTTCAAATGTCTATGAAATTTCGCATGTAAAATAATGTGAATGGAGATTATTAAATTATATTATTGGGAAAGTATCAGCCCTAAGTCCGTATTTATGTCACTAGGACGGGCCGCGATCACTTTAACTCAAGTCAGTTTATTGTATACATTTTAAGCTTTTAACTTATTTTGAAAATATTTTATTGGCTTAATATTAAAATTGAAATCTGTATATGTTGTTAATTTTAGGTTTTTGGTACATTTGTCAACTTTTTGTATGCGAATTCAGCTTGCGCTTAAATTTAAAAAAAGTGATTTTCTAATTCGACAAAAAAAGATGAATTTTATAAGTAGGTGTAATAATATATAAGGATATATATTTACGTCATCTGTATGATAGTAGATTTAAAAATGTTGAGCTAAGTTAGATTCGATCTAAGAGATTGATGGCTAATTTACTTATGGTTTTGTTTTTTAAACGTCACGTAATGTAAGTTGGAGGCTATTAATGATTAGCAACAGTTTATAATTCTTTGTTACTGTTGTATGTTCAATGTCTTTATATAAATAATTATTATTAGAGAGGCGGATATTTAGTGGATCATATTTAGGACACCGGAGTAAATTTTCCTCATTATGAGTCAGACTTTTCTCGAAATACGTTGTGTTAAGTTCAACGGTCTCGATTCTTGGTAATATTTTGTTCAGATGCATGTGCTGTTCACTTTTTAGGGTTCCGTAGCCAAATGGCAAAAATGGCAAAAAACGGAACTTGTTTAGATTCGTCATATCCGTCTGGCTGTATGTTCATCCATATGTCGTAGTCGCTTTTTTCCCAAATTAAAATAAGAGTTTCCTACAGAAATAGAAAAGTCAATGAATATTGGGTTTTCCCCATACTTAGAATGAAAACTCAATTTTTTTCTCAACTCCTTATGTGTGGAGTATGGTTGGATAGGTCTTCAAATATGATATTAAAGTTTTTTTTTAAATATTTTTTTCTATTGCATACTTTACGCAAGAGTCACTTTCACAGTGACAAAATGTGTAGGCCCTCCTACACATTTTCTAGTCTAGTAACTTCTAAAATGAGAGAATGATAAAACTTAAATAATGGTGTTTCAAGTAAAGTTCTACTGAAAATTGGGTGAAACGAGACCTAGTGAGTAGTTTTTTTTAATACGCAATAAATCGTAAACCGCAACTGCTGTATGTGAACTACAAGATTTTTTTATATTGTGTTACTGCTACTACGGAACCTTTATGGGCGGGCGAGTCCGACACGAACTTGACCGCCTTTTTATCATTTTAATTGTTTAGTTTTATCTCATTATTATCGATATGGCTGATTTACTGGTATTGATACGAAACCGGATTTTACTATGACTGAATTGTTACCCATTTCATAACTGTATTAAATAACTGTATAATTGAGTTTCGTAACTCATTATTGTAAATCTATATATAAAAGAAAGTCGTGTTAGTTACAATATTTAAAACTCAAAAATGGCTTAACTGATTTTGCGGAAAATTGCTGGGGAGAAGAATATAAGATATTTTTTACCCCGTTCCACTGGGATATGACGTAATGAGTTGAAACTAGGAAAAACAAAATTTTATTTTTTCCCGTATAAACTAAACGAGGGAAATGAAGTTCGTCGGAATAGCTTGTAAACAATAATTATTTGTGTAAATGAAGTTAAAAGTTGTGTAGACTGTAGTGTCGGTATTATAACGGAAGTAACATATTACTTACGGATTTTCATATAACAATTATGTGATATGTCAATGGTTAGGCACGGCTGAAGTGATTTTAATGTAACTTGGCCTATTCTTAATATTAGAAATATGTGTTGTGTAAAAAATGATAAACAAATTTAGTGCTTCTTATTGTCAGTTTTGGAGTAGACCATTCAAGTTGATAGTACTAACTTGTTATTTATTTTATATTGTTTCTAAAGCTTACTCCATCTTATAAATAAACATAGATTAAAGTACTCCGAAGTTTAACCTGGTTTTATAATCTTTATTACACTGTGATATCAACTTAGCTTTTACTTTAGTCTTTGTTTATTAATAAGATAGAATATGTACAAACAATTATAAGGCATTATTCTTGCAAAAGTTCCGAAACGTAAGAGTTCTGAAACGGTAGGTATAATCCGACAAATTCGGACACTGCCTTGCTAATCATGTTTCGTTTTGTTAATAGACAAATACTATATTAGTAAAGTAAAGTATCTTCACGCCCATATCCCCGAAGAGGTGTGCCTCTGACAACCAGGGCACCCACGACTAGCTGAAAACACTAAGTCCCACAATGTGATAGGTGGCAAGCCTATCGCCAATCGGGCACATATCCAATCCCGAGCAACATTTTTTTTAAATTAGAAAATTGAAAATATGCATTTTCAAATTTTTTTGGTTCCCGACCCGGGAATCGAACTCGGGACCTCATGAAGTTAAATCCAACACCTGGACCGCTACACCCTAGAGGCGATATTATATTAGTAAAGATATATAATACTATGTGAGTAAAAATATTGTAGTCTGTATATTATAATATTATAATAAAGACTTTAATACCAGGTTGCACCTATGAGTATTTTACTCCATATTTATGAAAAAAAAAAACGGATTATGTAAGATCACCGCGGGTCCAATGTATTATGAAATACCTCAACAATAGTTAAGAAAGAAATATTGTTTTGCTTGTAACCGATAAGATTTGAAACATATTTTTTAAGCATTATCATATAGCACTATCATATTTTTAAGCAATATCATAGCAGCATTTTCATTATCTAAGAACAACATATTTTCATTATCTAAGAACTGAAGAAGGATATTATGTTTCATTAAAATCAATTTGATAAAACCTAGTGTGATTAGTGATTCGGTACTCGTACATAACTTTTTGTGTGTCCGGTTGGCGATGGGCTTGCCACCTATCACAATGTGGGACTTGCACCCGTATTCAAGAAGCTTAAAAAAAAAGTATCTTCACGCCCATATCCCCGAAGAGGTAGGCAGAGGCACACAACCAGGGCACCCACGACTAGCCGAAGATACTAAGTCCCACAATGTGATAGGTGGCAAGCCTATAGCCAACCGGACACATATCCTATCCCGAGCAACATTTTTTTTTATTAGAAAACTGGAAAAACCCAATTTTCTTTTTGTTGCCTTACCCGGGATTCGAACCCGGGACCTCATGCAGTAAAGTCCAATAACTGAAACGCTAGACCACAGAGGCGATGAAGAAGCTTACTTCAAGAAGCTTACTTAGCTAACGGCCAATGTTAATAATGTATCTCAATCTAATCGATTTCAAGCAATCTAGATAGCTGCGTATCCGGCGGCCTATCCCATACCTAATTGCCATATTTATCCTGCCCACAGATATGTTATTCACAAGCGATAACATAAAAATGGATCAAAATATCAATCTTGGACAGCAAGTTTTGGATTAGGATTGATTATTAATATTGGGCGTAAGTAAAGAAAAAACGCTGCGCGAAGTACGACATTTAGCTATGCGTTTCTTGCATCAAACTATCCAATTCATGAACAATACTTAGTTCAATAATCAGTTCTAAGTATTGTTCATGAATTGGATGGCTTGACGTAGAAACGCATAGCTAAATGTCGTACTTCGCGCAGCGTTTTTTCTTTACTTAGCCAAGTAAGTTTCTTGAATACGGGTGCTGGTGTATTCGGCTAGTCGTGGATACCCTAGTTGTGCTTCTGCCTACGTGTTCGTGGATATGGCCGTGAAAATACTTTACTTTACCTCGTGAAATTATGCGTATTGAAGTGAAAGTATTATAGATTAGTACATAATTACTTACGAATCGTACACATTAAACTGGTTATGCAACATGCATGCTTATTAGTTATCGCATTTCTCTATCAATTTGTGGTATAGGTCAGTATCCATTCGTCACCAGATTAGATTACATGTTGGGAAAGATAAGTTACTTTCGATTGGATTGGTATTTCTAATGTTGATTGTGTTATCAGCTTTTAAAGTCATTGATAGGGAATCAATCAAGATATTGTTTTTGGGATGATTGGAAAGTACAAAAGATCACGCACTTTCTTCGGCCAAGAATATTTATACGGCTCTTGGTGACGTAAAGACGAAATGTTAAACTTCTTTATTTTCTTGACGTTGAGATAGGTATGCAAAAAAGTAATATCAATGGTGGGACTATTCCACTGCTTGTTTAAAAACACTACACTACACTGTTTCAAATAAAAAAAAACCGTCAGCTTACTGTCCTGATCTCTACTCGAAATTATTTGCTATTCTAGTTTTTGTTCTGCGTATGGAGACATTTATTTTACAATTATGATCAGAATCAAAAATTATTTTCACGCCCATATCCCTGACGAGGTAGCCAGAGGTACAACTAGGGCATCCATGACTAGCCGAAGACACTTTAGTCCCACAATGTGATAGGAGGCAAGCCTTTCGTCAACCGGGCAAATATCCAATCCCGTGCAACATTTTTTTAATTAGAAAATTGGAAAAACTGAATTTTCTTTTTGTTGCCTGACCCGAGAAACTTACCCGGGAGCTCATGCAATCAAATCCTACACTAAGACCACTAGACCACAGAGGCTGTCTTTATTTAAATATAAATAAAAAATATACTTACTACCGCTTCGCCCACAGAAAACAGAGGTGAAAATTAGGCATTAATACCTGAGACTGTGGTGTTAAGAATGAAGTGTGAGTTTATCGGTTACCCTACCATACATACAGGAACACGACAGTTTTGAGCTATGACAACAGGGACAGTCAGAAACGAACTAACAACGACCTATTAACGACCTGTTTGGGAGAAAAGCAATTAGCCGATATTCTTCAACGGGGCCCGAGACTAACATAGGGATATGCTGATCGGAAAAAGTATTATGTTATGTCCACCATTAGATAGTTTCCAGTACTATGCATCACATATAATAAACATATTTTTTTATGATATTGGAAGACATACAAGCTGACGGGTTTCCTGATGGAATGAAATTCCCGCTGCCTAGAGACACCAAAGGTGGTAACGGTGCGTTACCAACCTGAACCCGGGATGATAAGCCTCGAGCAAAAGTAAATTTACCGGCCACCTTACTCTCCGGACCGGAACACGTCAACGGCAAGCACTGACGTTATAGCAGCAGGAATATATAAGGCGGTGGTACCAATCCGGGCGAGTTGCTGCGAAACTCTACCACCTAGTAGGATGTCATGGTGTTAGTGACGGTAAGCCTGTGACGGTAAGACTTGTAAGCTTTTACGAGCTGCCTGGCAGGAAGGCAGATGGTCTATTCTACAAAGGAACCCGGACCAACACGGGGAAAATAAAATAATTATTTAACTAATAGAAATAGTCTCAATCTGTATTTGTTCTTGTCCGATTTTACGGTCTGGCAAGAATTAGTCATCATTCCTTAAACTATCACCATAAAAAGGACAACGACCGGCTGTCAGGTGTTACACACATGAAAAGAAGATTAAATAACACACAAAAATACCACATACGTATAATGTATTGTGATGTATCGGTGTCTGCTTTTATGTTGTTTAAAAGTTAAGTTCAGATTATTGAGTGTAAAACAATATTGTTAGAAAGAAACCAGCTCTTTTGAAGGTAAAGTAAAATTCTTACAATTTGTTACTTGAGTATTTTTTTTAATTTATTCCGTTAATGAGAAATAATTCCACAAATGACATCGAAATCACACGGTGATAGTTCCAAAACTTATAAATAAATATTCCTGGACAAGTTACACAAATTGAATCTAACCCCAAAGTAAGCAAATTATATGCTTGTGTTATGGGTGTTAGTCAACGATTCTAATACATATAAATACTTAAATAGATACCAGGATAAATTTAATAAACACCCAGACCCGGAAATGCAGACATCTAAATGTTCATCACACAAATGCCTGCCCACGTCGGGAATCGAACCCGAGCCTCGCGGATGATCGGTGTAGTTAGGCCTGTACGCTAGCCACTCGACCAACGAGGCGGCAATAAAGTGCAACATAAGAAAGTTTAACATACGCTTTGAGTAACATTATAACGTTTTCTGACTTCTTTTCGTGACTTATTCCATTTCGCCAGTATCCTTAATGAAGAAACACTTGCTTATCACACTTTTATGAACAAACACATATTTTATATTCTATGTCGTTGTACTGTTTTACGTAGTTAAGAAAATCAGTAAGATGTTGAAATTTGCAAAGTTTATGTGATAAATAGATTTTTTTAAATTTAATTTAATTTAATTTAATTTAAATACCTATGTGTTTATATGTCTTAAATTAGGAAAACACGTATCTTAACCTTATTCAAGAAGGTGTTGCTCGTTCTGACAGGATAAAAATGGGTTGTTTTTGTAATGTGTTAAAAATATCTCTTCAGATCATGTCCCATTTGTCCCCATTCCATTGTGTGTTTCGTCAATGAGCTATTGTTCTTTCATGTCTTTTTCCACAGTCGTCAGCCATGTGCAAAGTAGTTATATACACTTGCTTCTTACATAATAATAAAATTCATCCATACTTATGTTATAAATGTGAAAGTGTGTTTTTCTGTTTGTTTGCCATTTTTGACGTCGCCACAAAGCTATATTTACATTTTAGGTTTATCTCTATATCTAAACAGGTGAATAAGAAAGCTCCGGGTCCGCTGGGGAAATAAACCATCAGTCTTCCTGTCAGGCAGCTCGTGAGAGGCGAGCACATATTACATGGGTCATTACCAAAGAGACCATCGGTGATAGAGTTCTATGTCGCGACTTGCTCGAGGGATCCATCTCCTTACATATTCCTGCAGTCATAATGATTATAATATTCCGATCCTGATGGTATGGTAGCTGTTAGAATTGCACAATGGCCTAACATCCTAGTACACAGGACTTGGCGCACCTGTAACATCTATGATGTCTGTAGGCCGCGGTTGTCTCTTACCGCCAATAGAGCTGTATGCTTGTTCGCTGACCTCTCACATGAAAACACCGGCCAAGTGCGAGTCGGACTCGCGCACGAAGGGTTCCGTACTATCCTCTTTCTATTAAAATGACGTTTGTTGTATGGGAACCCCCTTTTTAATATTTACTTTATTGTTATTTAATTATTTATTATGCAAGGTAGTAAGATACAAGTAAATATTCTGTGTAAATTTGAAGCGTCTACCTGTTACCGTCACGTTTATTGTATGGGGACCCCCTTATTATTTTTTAGTATTTGTTGCTATAGCGGCAACGGAAATACATCATTTGTGAAAATTTCAGCTTTCTAGCTATCACGGTTGATTAGATACAGCCTGGAGACAGACAGACAGCGGAGGCTTATTCTTGGGGTCCGTTTTTACCCCTTGGGTACGGAACCCTAAAAAAGTATCAAACAATAACATTGAATATGTTATTGTTTGTAAAGGTTTGCAAAGGTTGTATGCAGATCTTTAATATTATGTTATTAATACTGTATTAAATTAATCAGTTTGGAAATTTGTTTTCAATTAATGTATGTGTCGCTCGCAAGCTCTCATTAAGATACGCTTCACAGCAACGTTATTTCAATAAGGTAGATGACAGGCGACAACTGTTATCAAGATCTTAGCTTTTCCTTGTTGAGAATGCTTAAAAGAAGTTCTTTTCTTTCTTTAGGTTTTCACATTCATGTTAGTATTTTGCCATCAGTCAAGTAGAAATTTGCATCAAATTCACCAAAATTGGGATTTAATAATTATAAAATAATGTATATTCACGCCCATATCCCCGAAGAGGTAGGCAGAGTCACAACCAGGGCACCCACAATGTGATAGGTGGCAATCCTATCGGCAACCGGGCACATATCCAATCCCGAGCAACGTTTTTTTTTATTAGAAAATTGGAAAAACCCAAATTTCTTTTTGTTGCCCTACTCGGGATTTAAACCCGAGACCTCATGCAGTCAAGTCCAACTGAACCGCTAGACCACAGACGCGATTCAATAATTATAATTAGTCATAAGTCGTCAATAAGTCATATCAGGGTCTTGGGTAATGCGGTGGCCTCTTTACTCAAGCTCATATAGTAAGATTTGGCGGCAACGAGGAAATACACGATACACTAATTTCTTCATTATTATTTCATTTGTGCACTTTCACTGAACAAAATTGTACAAAATGCCACCAAAGTTGACTAATTTCGCTCAATATAAACACGAAATTCAATACTTACCTAATTATTAAAAAAACTTCGACCATCGTATCTCTCGATGGCGCCAACACTCTCTAAAAGAATTTATAGCTCACTAGTTGCTTATATGTAATCATATGTATCTTAGGTAGGCAGAGAGTATCGACCGCCAAGTTTCACAGTTTCTGCAGAGTTACATAGCTGTCTCTGTCAATTATTACCTACTCTTTTCATACAAACACGCCGGTTTTGGAGACCCTTGACCACCGCCCGCGGATGATATTGTCGTGGTCGATTTGGTCGTGGAATGTTCGTAGGTTTATATTCGCATTGTATATCTGTTTTGTCAATAGTCTGCCATTTCTTCCACTTTGGGTTTGTTACTTTGGTTTTCCAATTTTTAAAAAAAAAGCGTTGCTCGGGATTGGATATGTGCCGGGTTGGCGATAGGCTTGCCACTTATCACATTATGAGACTTAGTGTTTTCGGCTAGTCGTGGGAGCCCTGGTTGTGCCTCTGCCTACCTCTTCAGGGACATGGGCGTGAAAACACTTACTTACTTACACACAAAAATTTCAATTATGTTTTTGTTTCTGACAGTACCCCAAAACTTCAAAATATTTACGGATTTAAATGAAAAATTAACCCTCCAGTAATATATTTATGTGTATAAAAATGAATTCCTATTTCGCGTGATCATCGCATCACGCTTAAACGTTTTCCTAAGTCTTTTTTGTTGTGTATTTATTGTCACGAGAAGGTTCTTAAGTCAAAAAAATTGGAAAATAACAGATAAAGTTTAAAATACAGTGTTTTTATTCATACAAACTTTTAGTAGCTGTTAATGTCAAACGACAAGTAGTTCGCCGGGTAGGCTAGTTTTATTATAATTGCATTAGCAGGTAGTTACCGTGTTTCAAAAACACCCAAGTTTAACTATATTACTTACTTGCACGGGTATAAAATATACCTACATATAAACCTTCCTCTAAGAACTTTATCTATTAAAAAAACCCGCATTAAAATCCGTTACGTAGTATGAAAGATTTAAGCATACAAAGGGATATAGGGACAGAGGAAGCGACTTTGTTTTATACTATGTAGTGATTACTGTTAAGTTGCAAAATTATTTAATTTTAAACATAAAAATGCTCACTAGTCGTGTATAGTAAGACTTATCGTGTTTGAATAACAGACTGCATATTGTGTTGTGTAAATATTTGATAAAACATAAAATATCTCTGGCGCCCATAATGTTTGTCCGTGTATCACTTTGATAACAGAATAAATTCGGGGATTGGACTAGGTGAAGGAAACTGTTGATATATTTTGAAAAATAATCTAGTATTTACATTGTCGTCCGAGCTGTGTTTGACATCGTATTTTATTTATATAAAAAGACGCCCATGTCCCCGAAGGTGTAGGCAGAATCACAACCAGGGCACCCACGACTAGTTGAAGAAGCAAAGTCCCACAATGTGATAAGTGGCGAGCCAACCGGGTACGTGTCCAATCCAGAGCAACGTAAATTTAATAAGAAAATTGAAAATAAAATGCATTTTCTAATGTTTTTCCGGGATCGAACCCAGGACCTCAAGAAGTCAAGTCCGACGCCGAACCGCTAGGCCACAGAGGCGAATATAAAATAAAAATTAGTTTTGTGAAAATTACTAAGGGCAAACCGAGGGTGGTATCAAGAGTCTCCCAAACCGGCGTGTTTGTATGAAAAGGGTAATGAACGTGAAGGAAGCTAGACAGGTTTGTCAGGATCGTGAGGTCTGGCACTCGATACTCTCTGCCTATCCCCTAAAGGACTTGGCGTGAAGATATGTGTGTGTATGTACTAAGGGCAAAATGAGTGAACTACTTTTTGTAGTAGGTAAATAATGTTCTTTTAAACGTTTGGTATTTACACGCAGGTGAAGATTTAGAGTTCAGTTGCAGTCGAGTAGGTTTACAAATTGTTTTTGAAGTCGTTATTTTGCTGTTTTTTTTTAAGTGTTAACTGTTTTGTGGTTAGTCAGTATGTTTTGATCAGTTTGTTTTTACTAACGAATACAAACATCTTATAATATTTTCACTTTATATTGCGTTCAGAAAATCTTAATAAATTTTATTCCAAGGATTATGAAATTGTTGCTATGAATTTGATGTCTATATTTATAAAAATGAACCGTCGAAATACTCGTATATAACTTCCGAACGATTGAACCGATTTGGCTTTTTAAGTTTTGTATTGTTTGTGGAAATCCAGAGAAGGTTTAAAAATAAGAAAATTAAAAAAACTGCAATGAAACAAGATGGAAACTCAGTATTTTATTTTTCCCATACAAACTGAAAGGGTGGAATGAAGTTCGCCGGGATAGCTAGTTTGACATAAAATGGGGTATGCTCTTGTTTTCTAATATGAGATCTGATCGTCGATATGTTATGTCCAAGATCTTAGGCCCCTTGTGCAAGTCTATCGGTTATCCAACCCTTTAGTACGCACGACGTGGGCGAGCACTGCTACTAAGGTGGCAGAAAGAAGTAAACTTTGCAATTTGTGGTTAATTGTATTGTACTTTGAATGTAGTTCTGGAGACATATATCAATTAGATGGCACATGGGGACAAATTTTCGTTGGAAATATGAATAAATAGCGCAACCATATGGTACATTTCACCTGTAGAAATGGCTTTTTGTACGCGTTTCAATATATTTTTAACTAAACCTGTTTTTTACGTCGCCAAAACAAGTGACAGCTGTATTTCATGACGTAATTCGTCATTTTGAGAATCCGCGTGTTTGGAAGCTCTACATGAATGCCGCTAATGATGTATCGGAACCGGTAACGACTAACAACCGCGATAAAGATAATAACATGAAATGCTTTGTACAGTGCGAACCGGTTGCAATCAATAATGGTCTTTAAATTGTTGTGTATTAAATTCAATTTGTGAAAACGTAATCCATTGATGCAATTTAAGATACTCTACCATGCGTTAACATCACGACAAAAACTTGAAACCGCCGCTATTCTTTTTTTTACGAAAAAAGATCCTGTCGATATCATTATTTATTGCGAAAGTTCGTGATGAAAAATTATGTATTCTTTCCACCATGGGCCGCGTAATATTATAATTTGGCGGGCATTGAAATGATTTCTGTGAAAGATTACATTTAGGACCTAAGTAGGTACCCAATTGTTTTTCGGTCAATCACCCAGAACCGTCCTTCGTCGATTTTAACGAGTTAATTTAACATTCAGAATTGGGACAGCACAAAAGTCAGTGAACTTTTATTATCTACAAGTAACGTTTGGTTATCTTAAAGAAGTTTGCTTGGCCTCGACTCGCCGGCTAGTTGATTTCGTGTTCTAATCACTACATAGTATAAAACGAAGTCGCTGTTCGCTGTCTGTCCCTATGTATAATTAGATATTTAAAACTATGCAACGGATTTTGATGCGATTTTTTCATTACATAGATTGATTCATATATAGATATGTAACATAGAAGTTTGTCCACCTACAGAATATTTGGACGACTTTTAGATATTCAATTGGTTTTAATAAGTTAATTAACATTTTAAACATTGTTATTTTCGTTTTTATTTTCTTCTTTTGGGCATCATTATCTATACTTATAATAAAACAGTAATAAAATTTGATCTGTTATTAAAAACAACGATTGCTACGCATTTTGTATAGGATACAAAACTCAAAATGAGGGTTATTAAATTTCTGTTCGGCTTGTCTGTTGATCTTTTCGCTTTTCAGACAAAAAACTTTTGATCGGATTTTTCCCATTTTTGTATGTAGTAGAAGCTTATAGTCTAACGTAATGTTTAGAATACCTTGCACATCGGGAAAATCTCCCGTTTCCAGCACAAACCACGAAAAGTCACTTTGACGTGTCTACGAAATAACTTGTAACAATAACCATAGAGAATTGAATATCTATTTCCTTTTTTTGTGAGGTAGGTCACCGAACAAGCACATGGGTCTACTGATGGTAAGAGACAATATTATAGGTGCGCCGCTGTCCGGAGGCCGGGATGTTAGGCCTACTGTGCAGGTCCACCGGTTATCCTACCTTCCGAACCAGAATATTCATTATGAGTCATTTGAGAGAGCGTCATTATGGCGGCAGGAATAGGGAAGGCGGTGGATTCCCACCCGGATAAGTCTGATCTGCATAGCACTCTACCACCAGTGGTCTTGTTAATAATGACCTATGTTTTTAGCAGTGCTCGCCTTTTTTAAGCTGCTTGGCAGAGAGGCAAATGTCTTTTTCTACTCAGCCGACCTGGAATGGAACAACTCTTCATTCCTTTTATATGATATTATTATTATTATCATTATTTCTTATTTTCTAAGTTTATACAAGTAAGATAAAAGATATATTAGAAATATAAACACAAAAAATAGAGTCCTAAAGACTAACCTAACGGACTAACGGACTAAAATGGTAAACTAAACCTAACGGACTGAACCGTCAGTGGTCAGGGAGACAGACAGGAAAGTTCGCGCAATGCGTGCCGTCCCCAACATTGCTGCCTTCTGAATATGGCAGATTATTATTGTTATTATTAGCGGTTTATGTCAGGTTTGAAGTGTCGGCTTGTTGTAAAATAAAAATGTCCTTCAGTAACTTATAGTTATAATATTAAAACTTAACTTAACGAAAATATTAAGCCGATGCGGTCTTGTAGCTGTAATATAAAGGCATACGGCGAATTATGTAATTACTAAATAATGATAAGCATTGGAAATCTTTAAAGAATTGAAATTAAGACCATTTTATGTAATCACTACGTAGTATAAAACAAAATCGCTTCCTCTGTCCCTATGTCCCTTTGTATGCTTAAATATTTAAAACTACGTAACGGATTTTGATGAGTTTTTTTTAATAGATAAAGTGATTGAAGAGGGAGTTTTATGTGTATATTTCATAACCGTGCGAAGCCGGGGCAGGCCTCTAGTTTTACAACTTCTCGATTTCTAGAACAAACGTATAAAAAAAACTGTTAAGTCTTGTGTGAATGTAGCTATAATTTTTAGTGTGAACAAGCCGACCATATAAAGGGCTATAAATTTAAATCGTTCCCTTTTTCGACACAGTCTTTTTGTGTTTCGTACTTAAGTGATGTCTTCGATATCATTCTTTTTCTCCTTTGTAAAGTACACGCAATAAAAGCAATAAGCTTCAAGGACGACTGTGGTGTGGATAATATTGTTTTACCACTCATATTCTGTTTAAGATTCGTATAATGTATTTTGTGGAGTTGAAAAGGTATGCTTGTGCTAATTAGAGTAATTGATCTGTTCCCTGCGACTTCGTTCAAACGTTCAAGTTACTTTTCGTGGTACAAGTGAGAGGAACGATAGATTTTCCCGTAGTAAAAGTACAAAAGAATAGTAAAATTCTATTCAAAAGTGTTTGCCTGAAAAGTGAATAGACAAACCGATAAAAAATCATTTACCTTCGTTTTGTGTTACTAACAAACACAGAGTAAGTTACTCCTAGGTTCAACCTGATATTATAGTCATTATTACAATGTGATATATTATATTATAAACTTAATTTTACTGCCACGCTACTCCGCGTTTATTAATAAGACGGTCAGTGTTTCTAAAAATATTTTATTTACAGATTTAGTTTTATGGCTGTTTTATTACATAATATGTAAAGATTAAAATGTTGATCGCCGCTGTGGTCTAGCGGTTTAGGTGTTGGACTTGACTGCATGAGGTCCGGGATTTCAATCCCGGGTAGAGCAACAATTTTCTAATAAAAAAATGTTGCTTGGGATTGGATATGTGCCCGGTTGCCGATAGGCTTGCCACCTATCACACTGTGGCACTTAATGTCTTGGGCTAGTCGTGGGTGCCCTGGTTGTGCCTCTGCCTACCTTTTTCGGGATATGGGAGTGAATATACTTTTTAAAATGTTAAATTTTCTTTTATTAACTTACTAAACAATTTTGTTGTTAGGCATTTCGATATAAATAAGCAAATATTCGTTACGTTCACTCCGTGATTTTCAATGAGCTGGCGACAACTCGCCAGGTTTTATCCTACTTATAGGTATAATGTTGCTGCCGTTACGTTTTTGCTTGACGTTTTCACGTTGGAGTTAAAGGGTCCATACCATCAGGAGGCTAATTGATTGTTCAACTTACACAAGAGACTTGTCATCACTGGCTCAAGGTTGCCAACATGAATCTACATTTTTTTATGATGTTGGAAGGCAACAAGCAGACGGATTTCCTGATGTGTATTTCACGCCGCCTAAAGACATCAAAGGTGGTAATGATGCGTTGCCAAACTGAGGCCGGGATGTTAGGCCTCGAGCAAAAGTAAGCTTACCGGTTACTTTACCCTCCAAACCGGAACACGTCATGACGTTATGGCGGCAGGAATAGGTGAGGCGGTGGTACCAATCCGGGAGAGTCGCTGCAAAACTCTACCACCTAGTCAGATGTCACGGTGTTAGTGACGATAAGCCTTTGCTCGCCTTTAACGAGCTGCCTGGCAGGAAGGCAGATGGTATATTCTGCAAAGGATACCGGACCAACATACATATTTTATTATCAATAGCTATGTGTGTTTATTCATCTTGGGTAAAGAAAACACCCACTATATTGTGTACATAATAAGTGATTATTACATTGTTCTGTTCTTTTAAATATTTTTTTATGTTTATTTAGCAATGCTCCTTAAATTTTATTTTAGTTTGTTGAAACATTACATTTTCATTTTTTGTTTGCAGCTATCACAATTGGCATCAGAGTAGTTGGACCAGCTTTAGGGTTTCTACTTGGTGCGTTCTGCACTCAAATATACGTGAATCCGCTAATAAATCCCGGCTACGAGTCCAGTGATCCACGGTGGGTTGGCGCTTGGTGGCTTGGTAAGTAACATCCGTGGAAGAAGTAATTCATGTCAAAGGCTAGGTCAATATAATATCTAGAGTATATAATACTAAGAAAACTGACCGATGTAGAACAGCGATAAATGTTGAAGATGTCAGAAATGAGAATGCCAATAAAGGAACACATCCGAGATAACACGGACTGGTCCATAAGTTTCAAGCTTAGGCCAATTAATGTCCAAACTCGCCTTACTTTATTCTAGGTTGAGCTAAAGTTTACAAACCATCATCCATCCATGTAGCAAACTATTCCAAAACCATTGAGTTTACTTTATTTATCATATATCTTTAATTCTTACCTTTTTATAAGCAGCCTTACAGACTCATCGATCCATTACGAAGAACCATGTTCCAATATATTATCCAAGTCATTTTATATGAAGTTCTTTTACACAATTGCAAAAGCCGGTAAACAAAAAACGATCGCATGCTGTTCTAGTTACTAATCTTTTTAAAAGTGTTTTAATGTTTATTTACTGGCTATATTTTGAAATTTATAAGTCTTTAAAAGAGTCTCTGGTGCGTTGAAATCTAAAAGCTATCCGTTTTCGTCACGCATGGTAAAAGTTCATTTTTCGTTCAGCAATGGTTATTTAAAGAAAAATTTAAAGTATTGGAAAGAATTTTATAATTAATGATTATTTAACCAATTTATTTGACTTGTTTGTCTGTATTATGATTTGGGTAGTTTATTTGAATTATTGTTGTCCTTTTCCCTCTCATTTCAGATGCTCTCATTGCAAAAGAATTGAATTGAAAATTATGAAAGATGGAACGATTTAAGTGCATGTACGAGCTTAATTCATCCGCGGAAAAACTTTCCAGACTTTATGTGTTGAACATGTCATTTTCCAAGTTTTTTTTTTTGCATCTATAGTGGCTATTAAACGGATTCTTCCACACACACATCGCGGAACTGTTAGCTACCGTTACTCAGTCATTGGTTCAGATTTGCGCGCAAAATTCTCGAAGAAAGCACGCACGTGACCAAAGTACAAATTAAATGAGTGTGTGCTATTACCAAGTAAAATTTATGTTTGGCTCGTAACAATACTGCCCTTAATACCTGATGGTCAGGGTTTGAAATGCTGCAATTTGTATTCTGGAATTTATTTTATTTCGGTGGAAAATAGCGTCAAGCGTGCTTAGACTTGTGACAAACTACATTTGCAAATACTCTTCGAATGGTTTCCGCGTATTTCCTTATTGTTTAACTTCTATGTGTTTATGAATGGGATGTAGAATTCTAAATAGTTTTGTAACGACTACTTCATTTTCAGTTTCATAATTTTTTAGGCTGGTTTGGTTATAAAATGTCTCTTTAATCTTTTAGTTCTTGGATGTTTTTTTTTTTAAGGTAAGAGTTATAAGTGAGTTTACTTTAATAAATACAATTTACCGCTACAATGTAGCGTCATATTTATGGTTTTGTAATAGCATTTGTTCTCATTATATTAACATTTACTGAAGTCCAGTGTTTTTATGATAATTTTTGCAGCCATTACATGAATCGATCTACTTCTGCTTTTATGACGTTGAGGGTGTTATTTATTTACACAACATAATACATGTATAGATTACAATCTTGTTTTAATATCGGTGTCATAAAAATTACAATTACAACTAGCATTGTAATTTAATCATGATTTGGAAATATTTTTGATTGAGTAATATCACATGTATTAAATGACTCGATTACTGCATAGCCTACATGATATTTTAGTTCAAAGTCGATGAATTGTTTATTTGATCAATCCAATACGTTGTCTATTCATGTTCAGTTTTCATCTGACGTGTTTGCAGTATTAACAACACGATATCTTCTTGCACGGTGGCACTCGGAGTGCACGCGCAGTTGTAATTTGTGATGTAAAGCATAGGTGAAGTTAAGATTATTTTCACCTTTCGCTTTTTCTCGGCTCGCTCTAGTGCCGTCACGCGGCCGGCGCACGCTTTTGGTTAAATAATATTACATCACGTCACGTCACTACGACTAAAATAAGCGCTCTATCAACACGGTCATGGCCAAGGCTGTGCCTTGTTGCTGACAATTATGCCATCGGCGCCCGCACCGAGGATTTAGTGGGTGGACACGCGACTGCCGTCTTGCTCACTTTTACTTGTAAACCGGTTTGAGATTGACCTTAGCCTTACTATGTCAACAGGATGGTACCAGGGGTGTCTCCGTGAAAGTTGCCTTTGTTAGTGATGTAGCTATAGATATATAATCGATATTGAAATGGTGTAAACAATTTAAATCGTATTCACGTTCTATACTTAGTGAACGCCCTTGACTGTACATCGACCGGGCGACCTTGTAACTCGTAAATGTTTTCTGTTTAGATTAATCAGGTTTCATATTTTGGGTATGAGATAGGTATAGGTACTTAGTATAGAGAGATATAGTACACCAACTATTCCTTTACCATATTAGCACTTTTGTTCCCGTAAAAACTCGAGGTTCTCTATTCCAAATTACTACTAGGTACCTACCTATAAAGTCCGGTGAAGTTGTAAAAACTGTGAGGTTAAAATCATATTAGCCATTCAAAACTCAAAAAACTGCTGCTTTAATAGTTTTGTAATTTTAATGAGTGATATAGGAACCTGTATCTTGTTCTAGAAATCTGAAGTTTAAAATCATAAATGACAAACTCTGTTTTGCGTGTGCCTTTTTTATTTAGCGGCAATGGTGGTATGTGTTGCAATGAAACTTGACAAGCTTTATTTGATTGTCTTTAATTAAAAGAACAAGTTTCTTTAGAAATTTAAGGATTAATTACAATTTCTGCAATGGTTTTGATTAACTCAGGCCGCTATTATGGGTTCTTGGAAGCACTACGATGGCTTGGCTTTAGAGTGTTTTTGCGTATTACCAGACATTAGCAAATATTGTATTGTCTTTGGTATTACTGACACGTGATGCTATACCTAATCATTTTTATCCGGAAGTATTGTAAACAGAAGTCCTTGATCCATAATTAATAATACACTTGTAGATCAGGTTATATTATATTTTTTAAAGTTAGTAAAATTGTCTTTTTAATGTAATTAATCTAAAAAATGGAGTTAAAATATTTACTGATCTATGTGAATTTTAGCAAGATTAGGATCTTATTAGATTTTAAAGTTATAGGTTTTTGCTAATTAAATACATAGGAAATTAATTTCCTTTTTAATTTTTGTCATTAGTAAAGTTTTATTAATTTATAGTATGTTTAGTAAAATTGGGCTTAGATTAGTCTAACAGTCATAATTTGTCATAGCAAATCATGTCAGGGTTTTAAGTACAGCGGAGGCATCCAAACTCAAGTTCATCAAGTGTGTTTTGATGGTATCTAGAAAATACACTACACACTCATTTCGACATGCTGCACTTGTGCACTTTACCTGAAAAAATCATACAAAACTCCACAAAAATTTACTAATTTTAGTCAAAACATGTACACGAAATTCAATACTTATAAAAAAACTGCTTCCATATTTTCTCTCGATCCTGCCGAAACCCGCTAATGAGTTATAAACCGTTATTTAGTTAATATAAACTGTAACTTAGTCTTTAATCGAACACTATATTGCTTGCAATATTAAGGCATAAAATAAGAGTTCTTAATAAAAATGACTTGTTTATTTCATATTCGTTTTACTTTCGCTTTTATTATGTTTGATAATTGTCGCCTCTGTGGTTTAGCGGTTCAGTTGTTGGACTTGACTGCATGAAGTCCCGGGTTCGAATCCCGGGTCGGGCAACAAAAAGAAAATTGAGGTTTTCCAATTTTCTAATAAAAAAAATGTTGCTTGGGATTGGATATGTGCCCGGTTGGCGATAGGCTTGCCACCTATCACATTGTGGGGCTTAGTGTCTTCAGCTACTCGTGGGTGCCCTGATTGTGCCTCTGCCTATCACTTCGAGGATATGGGCATGAAGATACTTTATGTTTTATAAAAGTTTTTAAAGTGTTTATTCTTTATTTATCTTATATTATTCCATTTTCATTCAGTCACCTCGCTGTCGACTATAATTAGGCATTCCTTAAACGTGTCGCTGTATGGATAGATTGTATCTACGATCAGATTCCTGAGAAAATAAGTGCGACGACAGCTTTAATTTCTTATTGTTTGATCTAATCAATGCTATTTTATTTGTTAACCAATCCCGGATGACAAATTCCAGTGAAAACACAATATTTTAAGCCGTCTCTACTTTCATTGTCGTGCGAATAGCATCTACCTACTGTTCATCGTAAGTTTTTTTTTATCAAAAACCTATCTTTTATAGGTTCTTCAGTAGTTTAATTGTATTTAACTGGCTGACCCGGCAGACGCTGTTTTGCTTTATTTTTAATGTGATTTTAGCAAAAAACTTGGAGTGATCTACTCAATGTGGTTACGAAATTTCATGAGAATCGGTCAAGCCGTTTCGAAGGAGTACGGGAACGAACATTGTGACACGAGAATTTTATATATCAGATTTATATATAACAGATTGTATTGCTGTTTTTCTTTATCATAATTCTGGAAATGGATAATCTTACTAAAACAACAATATTTAATTTCTTTGATTTTCGATTAGGTTAATTTGAGTAAATTTTAAAGATATCTTACGAAGGATGTCATACGGTGGATTTTGCCTCAACTACAATAAAAGACGCACTTTAACCCTCAGTTCAACGTTGCAGGCAAATCTTGCAGATGCAGACCATCTGCCTTCTTGCCAGGCAGCTCGTTAAAGGCGAGCATAGGCTTACCGTCACTAACACCGTGACATCTGCCTAGGTGGTATAGTTACGCAGCGACTGATCCGGATTGGTACCACCGCTTTACCTACCTTTTCCTGCCGCCATAACGTTATGACGTGTTCCGGTTTGGAGGGTAAGGTAGCCGGTAAACTCACTTTTCCTCGAGGCCTAACATGCCGGCCTCAGGTTGGCAACGCACCTTTACCACCTTTGGTGTCTCTAGGCGGCGTGAATGTCTTACCATCAGGAGATCCGTCTGCTTGTTTGCCTGCAAATATCATAAAAATCAAGTTTCTAGCCTTAAGGGTTTGGCCTGCGCGTTTATACCTCAGTCAACCACCTTTGCCTTTTCTTTTTTCTTTCTTTTTGTTTCAAAAACAAAAAGATTTAACCTAAACGAAATTTTTGAGTTGCTCCACTAGACCAAAAGCACGCCCGTGGAAAAATATTTAGCATATTACTCATTCTTAACATATTCACTTGTACGTACAAAGTTTTAGCTTTTATGACTCGGCATGTTAATTTTATTATCCAACACCGACTCGCGGGCAAAAACACCGATCGACATTGAGTAGTTAAATCTAATCTTGGAATAAAGACCAGCTGCATTTTATAAAAAGAAAAAGTTATAAGTTTTTGTTTTGTTATTTCAATCCGGTTTAAAACTTTGGTTTTGTTGGATATAAAAAAAAAATATAGAATACATAATGGTGATAATTTTGTTGCACACTCACTTAACTAATTTAAAGTTATCGCTATCTTCTATCAACGAAAGTAATAGAAAGAGACAAAAGCATATTTAGTGCTGTCAGATTAGTACGTACACTACATTTTTACAGACGTTTAATCTATCTCTCGGAAAACGTTGATTAAAAACATAACAATTAGACATGTCCGGACTAATCTCACGTGTCTAAAATGTTTCTTCTCTTTTATTTTTGTTTCATTTGAAAAATACAGCATGCATCTAAAATAAGTTTAGTTTGTAAACAGAATCACCACCAATGCCACCAACAATGAAGTAAGCAAGCCATAACATATTTGGCGTAAGGTCACGCTTATTTCTTAGCTCCATGTTCTTGATAAAAAAAAAAGACTGGTAATCAAGTAATTGCAAACGGTTGATTGAGTTTATTTTGAATGGCTAATGTGTTGCAACCCTCTTGGTTTTTTACAATTTCACAGGACTTTGATATTTATTGAGTTCAGTTTTTGAATAGCAATATGTGTTTTTGAAGGACAGATATAGAAATATCAAAGTCCAAAATTTTGTCGATTGTTTGTTTCCGAATCAAAACAGATACCTTTAACTGACAGTTGCTGTGGGATTTTGTTTCGCTTAATAAACTCGAACTTATGTCTATGCACTGATATATGATGAAAAGTTATTAAATAATAAATAATAACACCAAAATTTTCACTAAAATGTGGTTCATGCTTAGGTCCAGTTTTAAAGTATGCGTTTAAAGCCTCTTATGAGGGCATATTATAAATATGTAGTTTTTCCTAATAGGATTTTTGCGATTTTAGCCTCAAAAATGTTTGTTTATATACCTAATACACTAAATGATATGCATTTTATTCATCTGAGTGTATTTTCCATACTAATATTATAAAGAAGAAAGGTTTAATTTTTTGTTTGTTTGTAATTAATAGGCTTCGAAAATACTGGACCGATTTCAAAAATTCTTTCACCTTTAGAATGCTACATTATCTCTGAGTGACATAGGCTTTGTTTCATCAAAATCAATGCAATAGAAGCTAAGTTATGCAGGCGAAGCTGCTTGAAACTGCTAGTCTAAAACACTCAGCATCTTGAATTGTGGAAGAACGTAGAATCATCACATGCTACATATTTGATTACGACAACTGTCCTAGATCGCTGTTTCCCAAATATAGTATATCCCATAGTTCAACCAAGGCCCGGGACTTTTCACACCCCCCTTCGTAACCGACAAGTTGGTCACATTGGGTATATACCCTTACTTAATATACTTTAATTGGTGGTAAAAATGTTTTCATAATGTTATTTCGGTATCGCCTATTTAGCGCAAAATATGGAGCTGCTGCTTGTTTTTTTTTGAATAAAATATCTGCTGTCGCGAAATGATATAGATTGACATGCTAAAAATATACAATGCGGATGTAGATGGTTACTGGAATTTTATCGTAGAAGTTCCATTACTAAATAATTCAGATACTATCCCAGAGTTGTGTCAAGAATGTTTAAATGAAAAGAGGAAGAAGAATATCGTGACACTTGGCACTTTATACATTCTGCCTACCCGCAAAGGATTTAGCGTGAACGTATATATGTAATTAATAGTTATAACTATATTTTCATCTGCTAATTTGTTTGCCAATTAACATCTTTGATATCAAACATACTTTTCTTTACATGTTTATGTTAATGTAATACAATTTACATTAAATATATAGAACTGATTAGACCTTATATAATGTCGGGAAATTTCAATAGCTAGCAAGTGGTTCAATGTTCGTCTCGTCAAACAGTCAATGTAATACAGTTATCACGCGTGGGCGGTGTGTGAATATAATGTTTACGGTTTGTCTTAGCATTCGGATTTATTGAGTAAACGGAAAATTGACGGTTTTTGTAAACCTTTTTTGTGGGAGCTAGTTAGAATGACTATCCACTTATAAAAGATTTTGAGATGGAGATAATATATACATGGGAGAACTAGCTTAAAGATTAATTTATCCAAGTATCAGACAGTAGTTACATACATACATACATATATACATACATACATACATACATACATACATACATACCATACATATGTATGACATGATATACATACATACATACATATCTTCAAGTCCAAGTCCTTTACGGGGTAGGCAGAAAGTATCGAGTTAGTAATTACTTAGTATAATGTGTTAGTAATTATTTAGTATAATCGCCTCTGTGGTCTAGCGGTCTAGGTGTTGAACTTGACTTCAGCAGGTCCAGGTTTCGATTCCCGTGTCGGGCAACTAAAAGAAAATGTCTTTTCTTCAATATTCTATTAAAAAAATGTTGCTCGGGATTGGATACCTGCCCGGTTAGCGATAGTCTTGCTACCTATCACATTGTGAGATTTGGTGTCTTCGGCTGTCCTGGGTACCCTGGTTGCACATCTGCCTACCTGTTCGGGGATATGGGCGTGAAGATACTAGTATAATGTCTAAATATCATAGGAATCAAAATTAAAGTTTTCAACTATTTTATATATCTAATTAAACAACGTCGTTAAGAGTCAGGTTAGAAATTTAATTTGATTGAAGACGCGTTCTGAGCGTCTGTTTTACTTGGATGCAGAAAACTATACTTTGATCTCTCTCTTCCAATATTCCATTGAGATACTTAATTTATTTAAAAACATTATTTAATACACTGGAAGCGTTAGGTTGATGACGTCAATCTAAATAAAATTATTTTATTTGCAATATCTGTATAATATATCTAATTATGAACGTGTATCATTTATATATTGTATTGTATACATATTTGTAACCATCCATAGTTTAAAGTTTCTTACACATTTTTATTGATGTATTTTTTTCAGGAATGGTGTTTATAGCCAGTTTTATTGCACTACTGTCGATCCTGATGTTCTTCTTTCCTCGTCAAATAAAACGAGGCCCATCGCCGCTGCCTCCTAAGAAACTCAAGGAAAAAAGGGAACCATTCTTTAAAGGTATAATCTTGTTCATATTTGAAAGTTAAGAAGTTCGGTCATTGCATATGAGACCATTGATATTACGCGAATCTCCACCTTGCCCGGTGTATCGGTATACTGCCTCGTTCGTGCACGCCTAACTATACCGATCAACCGCGAGGCTCGGGTTCGCTTACCGACGGAGGCAGGCGTTTGTGTGACGAATATTTAGATGTATGCATTTCCGGGTCTGGGTGCTTATTAAATTTATTCTGGTATCTATTTAAGTATTTATATGTATTAGAATCGTTGACTAACACCCATAACACAAGCATATAATTTGCTTACTTTGGGATACACTCAATTTGTGTAACTTGTGTTGGGATATTTATCCACAAAATGAAGATCCTCAAGAGTATCGGCAGGCCAATTCTGTAAAACATCAAAAAAATTGACTGTCGAATCAAATCGTCATCGTTCTTTATTATAATCCTAGCGATCATCATCCTAGCGATAATCCCGGTTGTTGCTCACATTTAAATGTGGGTACCCAGGTTCAGTTTTACTACTCATAATTTCAACCTCGCTAGGTCGTCAGTACCCATAATAGTGAGTACGTTAGTACACATGTCTTAATATACGTTTTGTTAATGTTTTTGGTGGTCTTGCAGGTAAGACTAAACAAAAACGAAAACAAAAAAGATTAAAAGTCAAATAAAGATACTGCAGAATATAAATCTGAAGGTTATTTCTGTCTATCTGTCTGTAAACTGTCCACGCCTAGACAGCTGAAAGTATTTTTAACCGACTTCGAAAAAGGGGGAGGTTTTATGTTCGTCACCTATATTTTTTATGTATGTTAATCGACTTTTCCATCATTTCTGAATCGATTTTAATTATATTGTATTAGAAAGAGCGCAGTTCCGGGGCGGCAATGTCAATGACCACCAAATCTAGCTCTGATAATGGGATCCCGAAGAGAGATGAAACATTATTTTTTTGTGTACTTAAATGACTTACTTATTGAAATCGAAGTTGCTTTTTCGCTGTTTTACTGCGGTTATATTATATCTACTTTATTGAATGGTTTTAATGATAAGATTTTACGTACTATTTAGATTCTCTCCTGTACGGGTAATACTAATTGGGACTCGTTGTTTTTTAAATGTGCTGATAGTTTAGTACAATGAGACTAAGTTCACCTGCAGGCCTAAGATGTGACTGTACTGAGAGCAGTATACATATAAAGTTAGTTATATACATACACATCTACGTAACCAATATAGACGTCCGCAGAAGTTTCTTCTTGTGTTGCTAGATATTAAAGTATGTAAGTAGATATTAAAGTATGTAATAGCGTCAGTATTTTAAAATTGACTCCAAAATACAATATCATATCGACATTTGACATGCCTCCTAAAACTGGAAAATGTAACGCAGTTTTTCTTTAGTAAAATATAGCGAATGAATAGGTATTTCTCTTGATAGTAAGAGACGACCGTACCTATAGACACCATAAATGTTACTGGAGATACTTCGCTACTTTACGCCCTTATATGATGGCAAGAATACTAAGATGGCGGTAAAATATGGCTAACTCCAGCATAAACATACATACATAGTTACGACTAACTGCACTTGCTAAATATTGCAGTTACCTAATTTACAACCAGCGGATGGTGGGGTTTTTGTAGGATAAAAATACGCTGAAAAAAATTTGTTTTCGCATATTATATGTTATTGTCTTCATCGCAGTCCGTTAGTAAAACGATAAACGTCTATGTTACGCTTAATAACTCTGCTAATGGAAAATGAAGAAGACATCAAAGATAGAAGTATACTAAGTTGCTTTTTTCAGCTTTACACGCAGGCCATTACCCTGAGATTAACATTAGCGTGACGATTTTTATGATTGATGTCTGCCAAAGTGGTTGCTCTTATCTTTAATTATATTTAATTGGATTTGTCTCATGTCCGTCTGGTGTATCATGTAATCTGCACCGACCATATAATTATTATGTGTAATATAGCAGTTGACCGATGACCACGTCATCTTTCAGCTATTTGTATTTTTTTATAGGACCGTCTTAGACTGTGCTTGGGTTATACGAAAAAAGAATCTGGAATCCGTTTTAATATGAAGAATCCAATTTTTTTTTCACTAGAACCTTTATGATAGATAAAAAAATATGTTTTTATAGTTGTAACAGATAATCAAATATGTTATTAATATAATATTTTTATTAATGATATCAGTAGTAAGCTGGTTATTATTTAATTAAAATTACTATAAAAAAATTGGAATTTATTTAATTCAAAATCGTTCTTCAAACAAATATTAAAATTTTAATGGTTTTACTTTTTATGACCGTAATTATTATTGTTTGGGAAATATTTGTTTATTTTTTTGTGGTACTCTTTTCAAAAATATTTTAACTAAGTAACTAGTTTTGGTGTGGAAACACAAAAATGTTTAAAAAATATATTTTTTTATGATATTGGAAGGCAAACAAGCAGACGGATTTCCTGATTTTAAGAAATTCACGCCGCCTAGAGACACCAAAGGTGGTAATGGTGCGTTGCCAACCTGAGGCCGGGGTGTTAGGCCTCGAGCAAAAGCAAGTTTACCGGCTACCTTACCCTCCGAACCGGAACACATCATGACGTTATGGCGGCAGGAATAGGTAAGGCGGTGGTACCAATCCGGGCGAGTCGCTGCTAAACTCTACCACCTAGTCAGATGTCACGGTGTTAGTGACGGTGAGCCTATGCTCGCCTTTTACGAGCTGCCTGGCTAGGAAGGCAGATGGTCTAATCTACAAAGGAGCCCGGAACAACACGGGGAAAAATCTAGGAAAAATAGCGGTTCTTTTGATCATTATATTAGATTTGTATGTAATATTATTATTTTATGGAAATGCTGTGATAGTATGCTGTTTATTTATTTTATTTTTGATTTTCTTTATTTCGATATGCCAACAGCAATAAACACACAATATTACAATATAACACTTAAAAATATACAAATGTTTAAATGTATGCCAATAACAGGCATGCACAGCATTCTTAATAAAAAATGTCAGCCAACATGTTGCTGCAGATGATATAACATCACTTAATGATAATACACCTAATAGTGATAATACTAATGGTAATGCTAATACAAACATCATCATCATTAAATACTTGAATTATTGAATTGAATGATTGATTTTACTAATCTTTAGTCCAAATTTCAAGCTAAGATTATCTCTAGGAGGTGCATCAAGTTAAAAGAACCTTATTCTCTTTTAATTAAAATAATTATAAAGACCAAAATATTCTAATTTGTTGCACTCTGATAACTTGAAAGGAGAGCTTTAGGTAATTTTGTTTTGAATAAGAGCTTGCTAACATGGACTCTATGTTTTACCATATTCTATTTCAGATTTCTTTGCTACAATAAAAAGGCAGCTGACAAATGACATCCTGATGTGGAGGACGGCCAGCTCGGTGCTGCACTTGATGCCTATCAGCGGGGTGTACTCCTTCTTGCCCAAATACCTCGAGAAGCAGTTTCGGCTGCCCACGCATGATGCCAACCTTGTCTCGGGTGAGGTACTACAATATTGTCTGTACCTATAATACTATGCAGCAGCTATCTTCTCTTCTTGTAAATAGGTTGTACATACATATTCATATACGTAGGTCATATATGTATTGCAGAAGTCTACGTGTATGTGCTGCTGCGGACAGACTTCTGCTTTACGTTCGACTGACAGGGAGTAGACCTGCGGCATGTCTGTAGTATGGTTCCATAGTGATATTAATGTTAATTTTATAATTCCATATTAATATTAATCCACTGCGATATGAACTTTAGCGACAAGTAAGGCCATTCTCGTTGGGAGGAGCTGCAGCACCTGGAGGCTTTTACTATATATTTCAGAAGAGCCTGCAACTCACTTGGGTGATTTCAGGAGTGGATGGAAAATCGTCACCGATTACTTAAGACACATTAAAAGTTTTGAAATAACTTTATAATTTACTATCTTTTTGTCATATTTTTAATTAAAATCGCACATTTTTTAAATGATCTCATCATTTTGAAAAAATGATTACACATGTGATGGTACTTTAAAAAAAAATTAAAACATACGTCACATCAGGCAAGGACTATGAGTAGAATGGGTCACGAACTCTAAGTATTCGGACGCCAAAAATATTGTGTTCGTTCCGTCGTGTGTGATGTCGCATTGTTTTGCTAGAGAATCTATTTTCGAATTGTTCTTCTTTCGATTCACTAAGTTTTGATCTACAAAAGAAGCCCTAATTCGTCTCACAAATTATGCTTAATTCGTCCCAAATTATATTTCAAATTCCTGCTTCGTACTATTTCATACTCCTACTGTCCACATTTTTGTATAAGCGGAACGTCCTTTTTTGTACAATTCCCAAAACAGAGTTCTAATAATTAAATCTTAACGTTTATATATTATTAAAAACAATCGCTCATCTCTACTACAGAAAATTTACACGTAACCATTATTATAAGAACATTCTCTATTCGGTTATATAGATTACTAGCTGACCCGGCAGACGTTGTTCTGCTATACTTTTTTTTTATATTTTAGTAAAAAATGTTTGGGGTGAGTCACCCTCTTCACTTAGGGGTATGAAAAATAGATGTTGGCCGATTCTCAGACCCACACAATATGCTCACAAAATTTCACGAAAATCACGCACACTGTGACACGACAATTTAATATATTAGATAGAGCAAGTAATATGTATACAGCTGATGTCACTAATCTGTAAAATGTCTATCCCTTTTAAGTAATATGTCTTTTGTTTAATTACTTGTATTGAGTTATTTGCTATATTATGTATATTATATTATATTAAAGAATAAATACATTTGTAAAAAAGAAAAGGCTGAATTTAAAATTTTAACAATTTTATATTTAAATTGATTTCGATCTCCTGTGTTACTGTGACAACTGCCAAACTAAAGGATACATAGTAATTGTGTGTTCACGTTCCAGGTCTGGGTGGTATTCTGGTGATGGGATTGGGCACGATCACCTCTGGTCTAATCATATTGAAGGTTGTGCCCTCCGCGAGACAAGTGGCAGCGTGGACAGCTGCCACCGCCGCGATATATAGTGCTGGTATATAACGTTTTAATGTTTGTATGTATTTATAAATTACCTGCTAAGGTAAATCACATATATCTAAATCGTTGTCTAAAAAATAAAAATCGTTACAATGTAAATCTAGATAAGATTTCGTTTTGCATAATTTAATAAAATAATTATCAGAGCTTATTGCTTTCAGGCATGATTATATTGATGTTTGTGAGTTGTCCCGAGGAGAGTTTTCGAGCGCTGTCTCCGGTGGAGATGAGCAACCTCTCGTGTAGTACCGACTGCCATTGTGACGGGGCGCCATACAGTCCAGTCTGTGGCCAGGTAATATGTGTTTTTTATTGGTAGCACTGGTAAATTATTAGGACCGAACGAAATGGATATGTAAAAGTAGGAAAGTGAACCTTGGGCTCTCCGGAAGAAAAGTGTTGTTTTTTTACTACTGATTTTAGAAATGGCAACCGGAACCGTTGTAAATCTTAAATGGTTAAATCACTTTATGACATTCTGATTCTGACATGATAGAATGCTTTATCCAAAAATAAAAGTTCTTGTGATGTTACCAAGGAAATTCGCGTACCGGTTTCGTTGCATACCATTTTCAAAGATCTTGAAATAAGTCCTTTGATACTAATTAAATGGATGTGAAAACGTGGCAGATCTATCAAGTGCCAATAGACACTTTCTTCCTGTCGTTATAATCTGCTGCTCTGTCTGCTACCATCCAGACCGGAACATGGATTATTAGCCAGTATACTTGCAAGATTGGCTATATATAGATGGAGTCATCTTGAGAAGTAGGAAAGTATTTTCCTACTTCTCAACTGATTCTAGCTGGAGAACTGTATATACAGCTAGTGTGCAATGTATAATGAGTGTTTTAGAGCTCGTTATCGCTTTCCAGGACTCTTTCACATATCAGTCGCCGTGCCAAGCCGGTTGCCTCGCCAGCCATCAGGTGGACAACAGTACGTGGCTCTACTCCAACTGCTCATGCATCGATACCTCCTTGAAGGGAGAGAAAGCTTCTAGAACGTAAGTTTTTATTATCTACACATACTTACACAGTGATTATATTTTGATTTCTTAAGATTAGTTGCTAAGTATTATTTATATTCAAATACTCATACATTCATATCATTAAATAATATTAAAAAAAGGAACAGAGTTTCTCATAAAAAAAAACGAATTGTGATATTGGTGAATGACGGAATTGCATAAAAATAAAAAAAATACTAGCGGTACTTGTAATGCATCTTTATAATTTTTAAATGTGCCAACGGATTGGAACGTATTCACTCACTGAGTGTAAACCCCCCAAATACAAACAAATATTTTATTTAAGTTCTTATAATATAATGAAATCATTGGACGAAACGTGCACATGTAAAATAAACATGCAGCAAATCGATATTCATACAAGAGTACGTGTTTAAATATGCGGAATGGGTCTGTAGGTCATTAGTAAAGGTGATCAACGGAGAAACTCACTATTAGTATAAATACCAAGTTTTATTGTAATCCGGTCATTAGTCTTTGAACTATCACCGATCAAACAATTCAATCTGAAAGAAATTCTAAATTATGGAAAAAATCGAACACCGCGCTGTCATAAATTTCCTCCCCAAGCAATGAAAGTCAGTTCAAACCATATTAGAAGAAATGCCGTCCGTTTACGGGGACTCTTGCCTAAAGAAAACCATGGCTTATAAGTGGGCACAGTCTCTTTATACAAGGTAGACTCACTCGAATATGACCCACGTTCTCGACTATTCAAAAAGACGAATTTTTTTATTGCAAGAAGCCTGACTGAGGAAGAAACAGCTCGCGGAGATGGTTGAAGTATCAGATACGACCATTTTCATCATCTTGGTATAGCAAAGGTCATCGCAAGATGGGTGCTGAGAATGCTCATGCTACCTCAAAAATAACAACGCGTGGAGTGTTCCCGCAAGTTTTTGGACCTGTGTAATGAAGACAAGAATAGATTGTTGAGTCGAATTGTTACTGAGGATAAAACTTGGGTTCATCATTATGAACCTGAATCCTAACAGGACTATATGCAGTGGACTAAACATTGCACACCACCACCCAAGAAGCACCACGAAAGCCGTCTTCGCTACCCTGCCTAAGGTGGCCTTTGATATTTTGGAACAGACACCCTGCAGTCCCGACCTGCCTCCCAGTGATTTTTATCTGTTCCCAAACTTTAAAAAATTACTTCGAGGGAAGAAGTTTTCAAGTGATGAAGAAGTAAGTGAAGGACATAGTTTCAGCATATTTTTGGCAAAGATGAAACATTTTTATGAGGGTTATACATAAGCTGATTGAAAGATCTAAAAAAAATATTAGGGTAACAAGATGAATATATCGAAAAATAAATATATTTTTGTAGTTTTATTCTCACTTCTTATTCTCCATTCCTCGAACTTAAAAACGCTCCCTCGTAGTTCTGTCTCGATTTTTTTTACTTGTGCGTATGCTTTTTTTTTCTTTGAATAAACGTGATGAACGATGTTTTGTTTTCTTTTTACTACAAACTTCTATCACATTCGTTTTTGACGATTCCTGCGAAATGTTAATCGCTTACTCAGTATGGTACAAAAACTGGGTTCTTTTGTTAACAGAAAATTTTCGAATTCGTGACGCTAATAGTTTCAGCAATGAGTATTTTTATCAACTCATAATACAAGGATTTCAGGCTAATACTCAATTGTTAAGCCTTTTCACAAAAAAGGAAACACGAATAAATGTTGTAATTACAGACCTATAACATTGATCTCAGTATTTGCTAAAGTTTTTGAAAAACTCGTTTGTAATAGAGTAAATAGTTTTTGAATAAATTTAAAAACAAGCCAGTATGGGTTTCAAAAAAATAATGCCCCGTAAGGGACTTGGCGTGAAGACATGTATGTATGTATGTAAAAAAAATAAATCGACTGTTTTAGCGACATACAAACTTGTTCAAAACATCTTTAATTACATTGATAAAAAGAAAAGAGTTTCAGCGGTCTTTTTTTTTATATGAACACGGCTATCGATCACGTAAATCATCAAAAATTCTGTATATCAATACGTGATGCTAAGACTTTGGAACCCTTTTTACGAAAATTGCGCTGACGCAGGAGCATAAAATTGGCGCACTTATAGTTTATGTGTAGGAGAAGTGCAGAACGCTAATATTTTTCAATAAAAATGCCTAAAACTACATTAAATCGATAAATAAAACATTACCCACACTACCATGCATTTGACACACACAAACAAATATACTGATGATAATGATAAAAGATCACAGATGGCGCACTATAAAGTTTGGAAAACAAAGTATTTGGTCTTGAGAAATGAAGATGGTGTTCTTATCAACAAGATATTAAAATTTATTATGGTCGAATTTCGACCAACGGGCGACCGCTAGTATTGAGTGAATGTGAAAATCGAGGTACAGCTTTAAAGTGGATAAAAAGTTATCTTAAAATTGATTTGAATGTGTAGAAATAGCAAAAATAGATAATTATATAACTAAAAAGAAACTACCAATCTAAATTTGTAATTGAGGAGGTCGGAGTACCACAAGGTACTATATTAGGTCCACTGCTATTCTTTTTGTATATTCATGATATAACTAGTGCTACCGATCACCAATGTTTTATTTTCGCAGAATTTAGTAGTGTAGCGAATGATGATGAAAATAATCATAACATGTTATTAGCATCACTTCATGGTTTATCTCTATTAATTTATCTGTGAATGTAGCTAAGACGAAAATTATACAATTTGTTAGTAATATAAGTAAATGTAATAATTTAGATATCATATTAAATAATGACAAAATCGAAAAATTACAGGAAACAAATTTTTAGGTTTTCTAGTAGATAGTATCTTAAATGGAAATCTCATACGGAAAAAGTGGTAAACAATTAATAAATTTGTAAAAGCAACAAAATAAATTAGAAAAACTTTTTAGGTTTTAAGGCAATTACTGCGTACCACTGATATGTGAGTGTAATACATACTAAGATATGGTTTAATGTTGTGGGGCAATAGTACAAATACGGATAAGGAGTTTATTGCTCAAAAAATGTGTTAGAGCCATTGTAACGCGCCTCCGCTACAATCATCGTCATCATCATCAGCCAGAGGGCCGCTCCAATCTTGTAATCCTAAATTTAAAACATTGAAATTGTTAACCCTTACCTCACTTTATATTCTGGAGTCGAGTTTATTTGTCAAAAAACCAAATGAAGGCAAGGTCCAAGGCACATCTCCAGATCCCACAAAATTAGAAGACCTTTGAATGCGACAGCGTTTTATAGAAAAAGCTGTTATGCAATAATAACAATAATATGTAATAAAATTCTAAAATTTATTCGAGAATTACCAATGAACACTTTTAAGGCAATATTGACTAGATGTCTAAAAGAAAAAGTGTATTATAGCATTTAAGAATATATTTAAGACACAAAGTTTTTAGTCTAAAATTTATGCGCTCTGATATTATATTTTATTATTTGTCTTTATTATAGTTCCAATTTCATTTGGTTTATAATGTGTATGACATAATATTGCCAAGAGTAATTTTTAAATAATTGTAAAAATCAAATGTATATACCGTGCTAAAAGCAAATAAAGATGATTGATTGATAATAAAAATGTTTTTTGTAATAAGAATAGCATATATACTAAAAGATAATCAAGAAATTTGTTACCACTAGATATGAAAACTCGTACTTTTTTAGTTTAAACTTTAGATGGGTACATGGGCAGTGATTTGTTGCAGCGTGGAGCGGTACAACAGCAGCGGCTGGGAGTGGGTGTCGGGTGGAGCGGGGGAGGGGCGGGGCGCG
>NJDC01000390.1:180097-202539 GCA_002245475.1 Calephelis virginiensis
GGGTGGGGCGCGCGGGGCGGGGTGGCCGTGAGTGGGGAGTGTGGTGGCGCGTGCGACCAGATCTACGTGTTCGTCGCCATCTTCGCCGCCGTTATGTTCGTGCACGCCACCGGCGAGGTCGGCTCCGTGCTGCTCATCATACGCTGCACCGATAAGAACGGTCAGGGACTGATACATTCCCACTTTTTAACACAATTTAAACGACCCAATAAGTGTAAAGGACCAAGGCCCGCTTGCTTAAAACATACGGGGATAAAATAGATACAAAGTAGGCTACAAATGAGTATTCCATTGATTGTTGGTTTACAAGGGAAGCAAATTCGTACATTTTGTAATCAATAAAATATGGCCACACGTAGGAAACTCAAACAAATTACTTTAATATCCAATAGACTATAGACTGACCACTAAAAGCAAGCCAAGTTCGTACTTTTATCACCACCGTTTTAGTCCTTTGGCCATGGAATATCCGGCTCGAAGGACCAGATTCATTATGTTCATAATTATTTGCAAAATAATGTCTATATTGTAGTCAAATTAGGGATTATGTATAAGAAAATTGTGTAAAGGTAGATATCGTTACAGACAAAGCAATGGCAATGGGGGTGATCCAGTTCGCGATCGGTGTGTTCGGCAACGTGCCGTGTCCGATCGTGTTCGGTGCGGCGGTGGACGCGGCCTGTCGCCTGCGGGACTCGGCGTGCGGCCTGCTCGGGGCCTGCGCCTCGTACGACGCTGACAGCTTCCGACACTTCTACCTCGGTGAGTATCTTCTCATTTTCATCCTGGTCCAACTGACCACCGTTCGCTTCTCACGCATTACTATAGACAACCTTAAAATAGCCTTCTGAAAGAAAAGGTTTGATATTTTTTAGAAACTAACATAGCATTGCCAATACGCCTTGCAAAATGCTCAAGGACTATGATAATTGCTCTCAGTAAAATGACAATTAAGAGATTGTCTTTGTTATTTGTTTTATCAAAAAAATACAGACACGTATTCTTATTAACATAGTAATATATGTGCAATACGTACTTATATATTTTCATAATTTGTAAACGTGAATACCGTTTTTGGGGTTTCGTAGCCTAATGACAAAAAACGGAACCGTTATAGATTCTTCACGTTTGTCTATTTGTCTGTGAGTATGTCATAGCCACTTTTTTCAAAACAATAAGAAATACAGTTTTGAAAATGTGAATCGCATTAGAACTTTCACGCAAGAATAGAAAAAAGCAATAAATTTTGGGGGTTCGCTTCTTCTCCGCTTAGAACTGAAAAGGATTTTTTTCCATCAAACTCCTATGTGTGGGATATCTGTAGACAGGTCTTCAAAAATGGTGTTGAGGTTTCTAGTTTCTACTGTATTTTTTAAGCTAAATAGTTAGTGCGAGAGACACTTCCAAAGTCGTAAAATGTGTAACTTTAAAAATAAGAAAATGATAAAACTAAAAAACTAAGTGATGGACATTACCATGTAAACTTCCACCGAAAATTGGTTAACGAGAGTAGTTGTTTTATGTTACTTAATGCTATGGAACCCTTGGAATGAGTTTTGCGCTTAATATATTATATTGCGTATAACATGATTATGTTATATGCAGGTCTATCGGCCGGCTTGATGTTTCTGGCGTTCATCATGGACGTGTTGGTGTGGAGCCGCGCGGGGCGCATCGACATGAACCCCGGCGAGCCGCGCCCCATCACCGACGCCGACGACCACCTCTGACCGCCCCCCCTCCCGCACCTCGCCCTACACCCCGCCCCGCACCCCTCACCGCACACCCCACGTGCCGACTACAAGGTGCTTGCATACGAATCCCACTTCTGAAATAGTTAACATGTTAACAATAAACTTTTCATAATGTACACTAATACGGTTTTAAAAGCTAAGCACAACATGCATATATTTAGACGTGGACAAATTAGTCGCGAATGTTTACGGTGAGTTACAAAAATCCTCGGATATATTAATAAATGTACGTACAGTTTATATGAAAAATTATGTAAAGATTTTCTAAGCTGTCATCACGCGCCCCACTCGGACAATGACTAAACTAATTGAACAAATCCGAAGAAATTTATTGAAATGTAACAAGTCCAATTACAGAAGTGTTTTTATGTGTGTTGCGTGCACACTATAATTATACTAAGCATAAAATCGATAGTGGGATGCGTCATTTGAGCACGATTTATATATGAATGTAGCAATGACAAAAAACACGTATTTTGGACTTGATCATATGTGTGCTGTGTCCAAGCAAAAGATTAGATGATAATTTAGTAATTCTGTATCAAAAACAATTTATATAGATATTTGTTTTATACTTTCGTACGAGTCAAACTTTTACTCTTGAATTGAATATAATTTTTGCAATGTTTCCGAACGTATTGTATAAGTGCCAAGTATTTTGTGGACGTGCGTATAAATACGAGTATACACGTACTCGTATTATATAAATATAAATGATCGCGGTGGATTCGCTACTTCCAGATAGTTGTACTTTCGACACTTATCTGTGGAATTCGACTGTCGTGATCTATGCATACATACACACATTCGTTGGTGCTTCTGGAAGAATTGTCTATGCAATTACGTCTAGAATATCGACGATGCTTCATAGCACGATGGATATTTTCATTTAAAATGTTGAAAACATAACTTTAGTGTCTAAAATAATGTCCTAAAGCTAATACTTTTAAGTTTATTTTGGATTCGGACTTTATGTATACCTGGGATTATTTTCAAGTACGTATATGTTTTTTAAATGAATTGGAAGTCCACTAGCCAATTTTTTTATGAAACTAACCCGTTTTTGCTAATTAAGAAAAATATTAAATTAATTGGGCTATTATTATAATTATGTAGATAAACGAAATATATTTAAAAATGTATTTGCAAAGTCTTGGAACTAATACAGTATTATTAGGTCCTTTGAGATGACTTTTTTTTTTAATTCAAATGGAATATTTGCCTCAGAACGAGTATAAATATTAAATACTAAAAGGACCGCCTTATTCAATATGCCTCCTAGCGAAAATATTTTATTTAATAAACTCGGCACTCAACGAGTTTTTTAAAATATTTCTTGGATAAGTTAGAATCAAATTGTTGAGTAAAATGTTTTAAATTCTAAACAAAATGTATTTGAAACTAGTTGTTTTATTTTTTATTGTGACGTACGCAATACAAACAGTATTGCGTACGTCACAATATTCGAGGCGATTGCGTATATATAATATTCGAGGAGATATTTCCAAATGTTTAAAGACCTTATACTTTTTAAATATCTGGAAAACAGTAATCTCTCATAATTCGAACTCGATTCGAAGTCTATTTTAAGGTTTTTATTATAAAATAAAAAATATCATACGAAAATGTACCAATATTGCATTGATAAAATTTTCTCGATTTTTCAGAGAAAATATATTCGGAATTAAAGCGTTCCCTCTACAGCTGTGCTCGGCTGTCATTGCGCTTTGAAAACATAAACCAAAGCTGTTGGGGGAAAACTGACATCTATAACTACATGTAAAGAGTGAAATCTACCACGTGTTCACATATGTGAGACATGCAATTTGAGAATTTATTTATTTACTTCTTATTACGTATAACGTGCAATGAAACACATGTTTACTTGTACGAGTGTCCTCTGTAACGTGTAAGAAGAGATGAACAAAAAATGTTAATGCGAGAAACGCATGTGTGAACGAGCTGTAAATAGAGATGACGGCTGCTACGCGATCGCTATTGCCATAATATTTAGTGGTTAAGACATTGCTGTACGAATGATATCTACAATCGTAAATATATTTTTAAGGATACCGGTGAAAAATGTTTAATCGTGGTTTCATGTTATTTTTTTTAATTTTTTGCTGTTTATTCAGGGTTATTAAAATTCAGGATTGGGATGTGAATTTATAAAAATAATAAATTTAATATGAATGTTAAGTATGTATGTTATGTTATATAGCAATGTGTCGGAATTTTTTCACTAATGAGAACTGAAATTTAGAAAATTGTTTTCATATGAATTATGGAAATAAATAAAATGAAAGTTCTTTTTTAATAGATACAATTTATTTTAATGAATATTGTAAAATAAGCAATTAAGCTTTAAAACTGACCTGTCCTTTCTATTTTGATGACCCTGATCAGCATTTTATTTTTCTCGACAAACCAGAAGAACTATGTGTTAAGCGTTATTGTAAAAAAAGAACAACTAACATAATATTTGCATAATTATTATTATTTATATTTTGACTGAACAATGAAATTGAACGCCTCTGCATGCATTTTGTATACATATCTCTGCTCAATTTTTGTAAACTACATTGTAATAGTGAAGCAAAAATAAACAACGTTCGTGTTTCCTGACGGTGCGACCATACATTAATTAACTATTTAGTAAATTATGTTTTCAGTGAAAGAACTATAATTCAAATATACGCTATTATAAAAAATATAGTAAAAGTCAAATATCGTTACAATCTCCTAATATTTTAATAATTTTATTTATTTGTACTACTTATTTATGATATTATAAAATCTAATTCATTTGTGTATCAGAAAATGGAGAATAGAATCTTAAGAGAAGAACGAACCGCCAGGACACGCTTTAATTTCTTTCTTCGATGTTAAATATATTTTATAATTATTTTTTTATAATTTAAATAAAACAATGAATGAATTAAATGTCAACATTTTTACAAATTGATCAATTTTTGCACCTTGAATTTTTTAATTCTAATTACACTCTTGTAACATAATATTAGTGAATATATTTATAATTTACTGAAAATTCTAGGTGTAGCTGGTAAAGAGGGAAAATTTAAAATTTGTTTATATTTGTGCAAACTTGTGCCAAGTGTTATTGCTATGCCTCGAGGGAAAATATTTGATACTGAGTATGGTTGACATACTATGGACTAATATTAAGTATAGACATTCATTGAGCTATACTTAAGTCCAACAAATTTTATGTGTTTTTTATATATTTCTTTACCAAATTATTTTATTATGTATATTTATTTAGCTATATATTAAGCAACATACAGACATGACAACCAAGTTATGTTTATTTGTTGCAACTTGATACTGCGTCCTCTTGACAAAATAAACTTTTCTTCTTTACCAACTCATTCTCCACCCTGTTTAGTTATTTCGATTTACATGGCTAGTGATTAGAAATTTACATTAGATAATAATGTTTTATTTTTCAATATAATTACGGTTTTAAGTGTAAATAGTTATATGTAATGAATTTTGTAATCATATTGATTTATGCCTGGTGTACATTTTTTATTTGATAAATAGTTAACCGAATTCGCTTGGACTACTTATCAACTAAATACGTGCTAACCAGATCAATACTGCGACCACACTAATGTTTTAAAGTGACACAACTGTTGTCAATTTTATCCAAAATAATTTGCAATATTTAGTAACACAAATATAACCAATATGTTATGACACAATCATATAATTTGCTTACTTTGGGGTTAGATTCAATTTGTGTAACTTGTCCAGATATATTTATTTACTATTATTTATTATTATGAAAGGAGACCCCGTTCCTTCAATATTTAGTAATGCTTTCACTTATTTATTTTTATTACATAACGAGACGAGAATATGTATTTTTGTGTTTTGCTCTTGGATACACAATATGAACAGTCGCGTGCGACTCGTGTTGTGCGTAGGTGTGGACTCGTCCTGCATCAAAATTAGACCTTATAAAGACGTTAGTGTGGTCTTGGTATCGGACTTTACCTTAGTTATACTGTAGTACTAAAATATGTTATTTGTTAGGATGTTATTATTTGATATTTATAAAAATTGGTTATAATAAAATATTATGTGTTGTATTTATGTTTGTGATCTGGCCAGTTGTTGGGGCATTACGATGCAATTTTAATATTGAAGTCTGGCGTAAGTTACGAAGTTATATTATTTTACATTAGTAATGGCAATCTTTTAAATGAATTGTGCGTATTTTTCTTGTAAATTCATATCTTAAATCAATTATAAAATTAAAGTTTGTACGCAATACGTAAACTAAACAAAGCTGTAATTTTGAAATTAAATAAGTCTTTTGTATCTAATAAATACCTTTTAGATATTAACGATTTAGATGAAAAGGCTGGACTCTGAGTAATTTGTTTTTTATTCCATAGCTTCCTTTAATATTCAATATTTTTATTGCATTTTAATTTAAATGACGAAAATATAGTTTCTCGTTTTTCTTTTTATAAAATGACAGAAACTAGTATTACTAATAATACACAAGCAAGTAAAAAAGTGTTTAATTTTTATTTGCTTAATTTTCTCGTTATTAAAAGGATTGAATATAACCATTTACTGTTTTGAAGGCCCTTTCCCAAATGGTGGGGCTGCTGTTATTTAAATAAAAAGGCAACAAAAATAATCTAAACGTAAAAGTTTTTTTTAATAGACTTTTTTCTTGCTTAAGAAAAAAAAGCTTAATGGAATCAGAAACTACACTTAGAACGTTTTTTGTTGCAAATGGTTGTACCAGTTCAAAATGTTACGAAAAATTGCAGTCCAAATGTTTTTTTATTGAAATTGTCATTTTAAAGCTTAAACGTAATTAGTTAGCTTTAAAACGTTGTGCATTATTATTGTGCAATCTTTTTATAGCGAAATATACAATTTGTATTTTTATTGCTGTGTAAATTAAATATAAATAAATTCGAATTTAATATAATCACTACTTTATTGGTAATGTTAATGTAACCTTTCTATTAGAAAAATATTTCTTACTTAAAATGGCCATTATAGTTTCCTTTAATAAAGTCTATTAATTCTTCTGTTCTATATTGTTTTTATATGTATAGTTATTGTATCGATGTTAGTTTAATGTGTCTGTCTGTGACGGAAAGATAAAAATCGATTCATAATACAATTTTGCTAGTCTGTATTTTAGTGCTAATGTGTAATAATACCTCGATTTAAAGTTTCCATCACAATTATTTTATGTTTGGAATAAAATGATATTTGCAATGTTTAAAGTTGCGAAAAAATTATGAGCGTGTGCAATATGAATAAATACGGAAGGGATAAGAGGGATTGAAAACAAAAAATACGTTTTTACATATGTATCTAACTTAAATTGTGTATAAAAATGTTTGTAAGAGTCGACATTGGTAAAAGAAAATATACCCAAAATTTAATTGTTTAAAAGAAAATTAATAATGGTTGTACGGTTTACTGTTTAAGTGGTCTTATAAGATCTAAATGAAGTAGATTCGTATTGTATGGATTTTATACAGCTAACACAATCGCCGGGCGAACGTTCATGATAATATTTTTTTTCACTATAAAAGGAGTGTTGTTTATTGGTATTTCATTCTCTTACAAAAAAGTAATACAAAAAGTTGGCAGTTTTTTATATTGTTACAATTACTGAGAATTTGAAAAATACAGCTACGATAATGCCATTTTTAGGATTTAATTTAAAATTTCCTTTTCTTATTTTACGTTTTTAAGTTCTTTTTTCTAAAATTATATTTTGCATACGCTCAAATTATTTTTCTTTGTCAATGCCGAAACATCACAAAAAATTAAAAAGATTAAATCACAATTACTTATTTTAATATTTGAAGTCTTGAATGTTATGATTTATTTTGATCAAAAGAAGAAAGTTCCAGCCCAACTTTACAATCAATATTTACATCTTTTGTAGATTTGTTACTGTGACATTTGTCACTTCTTTTTTTAGTTATTTGTACATAAATAAAAACTTTATTGAGATAGTTTTGTTTTATTTTAAATACATCTTACCTTAATATAAAACAAACTTTCCTACAAAACTCTTCTACTATTGTCTAACCTATCTAAGATAGGACTATCTTTTATCTTATAAATATTGGCGGTAAATCACTTTGACACTCAACCATATCCTATTGATTAACGGCCAATATTAATAATCAATCCTAATCCAAAACCTGCTGTAAAAGATTGATATTTTGATCCATTTTTATGTTATCTCTTGCCAATAACATATCTGTGGACAGGATAAATATGGCAATTAGGTATAGGATAGGCCGACGGATATTCAGCTATCTAGATTGCTTGAAATCCATTAGATTGAGATACATTATTAACATAGGCCGTAAGTAATTATTGCCTCATCTATAATTCTCACTCAATTCAGATATTTCTTTTTTTAATGATAATGGAAGGCAAAAAAGGAGCCGGATTTCCTGATGCTAAGAAATTCACGCCGCCTAGAGACACCAAAGACGACAATTGACGTCATTGCGGCAGGAACAGGTAAGGTGTTAGTACCTACCAATCCGGCCGAGTCGCTGCGAAACTCTACCACCTAGTAGATACATTTCGATTACAAACACGAATATTTACTTTAAACTGTTGTCCCAGTTAAAAATAAGATTAACTTGAATTTTTCAACTAATGCGAAGTGATGTCATTAGATACCTGCATATACAAGTATCACCCATATGGGTGATGGTATTGTATGCACGTGCTTCCGGTGCGGCAACTGACAGTTTTACTTACGTTCGATCGTTATTAAATTTATATTTTCATTCCTTCTTCATAGACAGATTAAATTGAAATAACTGCGTTTTTTTGCGATTAACAATTCCACAAAGAAAATATTTGAGTGTCAATCTCAGTAACTCATCCAAATTCTTTATCGGCATATTACGAATAAAATATTTATTTGGCCAAAATGAGAGACCTACGGAAAATCTGTTGTGTAACGCTTGCTTACCTTATCGCAATAGCAAAGACAATATAATATAATTTACTGATCCGAGAAAAAGTGGGATTGAAAGAAAGTGTTGGTGATAAAATGAGAAAGGGCATGCTCCGCTCAGAGAAAGATTGCCTAAGCAGATATACAATGTGAATGAGGTCGGATGTAGGTACTTGGGGAAACATAGGTAGGAATTTGGCGTAAAATATTTATGAATGTAGGCACTAACTTTTTATATTTTCTTTACGAGATAGCGAACAAGCATACGTAGACGGTGTAGATAGTGAGTGAGTTTGAGGCAGTGACCTAGTAATCTGGTAGAATGTGTTGGTACGGTTATTTCCTGAGGGTGTGAGAAAACCGTGGTCTAAAGCCACCACAGATGCTATAGGTTGATCGCAGTCCAGTGGCACAGGTGTTTCATTAACAGATTACCTTGCCCTCTGGGAGGGAACATGACAGTGTTAAACACCGAATTTAGCAAGAGGAATAACTAAGGATGGATGTATGGTTAGATTCCTAATCCGGCAAGTTGCTGCACAGCACTCTACCACCATACCAAACACAGCTGTAGTATCTATTTTACAAATTTATTATTTCATATAATACTAGCTGACCCGACAAACGTTCTGTTATTCACCCTTATCACTTAGGGTTATGAAAAATAGATGTTGGCCGATTCTCAGACCTACTCAGTACGCTCACAAAATCTCTTGAGAATCGGTCAAGCCGTTTCGGAGGAGTACGGTAACTAACATTCTGGCACGAGAATATTAAATGTATAATCTAAATTTAAAGCAAACAATTGACGATTTAAATCTATCGACGAGTTTGTATTTTAAAAAACGCCATCTATGAAATAGTATTGTAACTTATATATAATTATTTTTTGCGTCATCTATGAGTGAATAGCTTAACTTTTATAAACGTAGGTAAGTAACTGTACTTATCAGTTTATAACATAAAAAATAGATGGCGCTACAAAAATTGTGAATAGCGACATCTATGGGTAAATAGAAAAAACAACATATACAATATAAAGCTTTGTGTACAAGAACGACAAATAGTCAATCTATAGTTATATACGAAAGACACCTGTTTATTTAAACACTGTCAAAATTTACATCGAGAAAATAACATGGCACACATAGATGATGTAGCAGAACGCTATTGTTTAAGAATGCAATTTAAGACAGGATGTAAGAGTTTTAGTTGATGATGTTATGCTGGAACAATTGTATGAAATGGTAAATTTTGGATGTGCTTTTAGCAGAGATGGAAGGTACATCTACGAAAAAGGAGAGTGTGTGCAAGGGATAGTGTGAATAGAGCGCCGGGTAAGCTATTAAAGGGAGGTTTTGATTCAAGATGCTAGACTGGCTTTGTATAATTCTGTGCTTATCCCAACGTTGTTGAATGAAAGCGAGAGTTGGGTGTGCAATAAAAAACATCAGAGTGGGATAAATGCAGTTGAAATTAGAGGTCTATAGAAAATCTATGGTTTAACACTTACTGACCACTGAAAATATTATATAATTTACTGTTACTTGATAATAGTGAGATTCAAGAAAAAGTAGGATTGAAAGAAGGAGAAGTTAAAAGAAGAAAGGGTATGCTGCGCTCTGTCATGTGGAAGGAATGATAGATAAAAGTTTGAAAAAGTAGATATCAAATGCGAAGATGGTTGGAGTTGGAGACTAGGTTGATATTCCACGATCAAATTAAATAATAATAAATAAATAAATATCCCTGGCTTAATAATTAATAAATACTTAAATAGATACCAGAATAAATTTAATAAACACACAGACCCGGAAATGCAGACATCTAAATGTTCATCACATAAACGCATACCCCCGTCGGGAATTGAACCCGAACCCCGCGGTTGGTCGATGTAGTTAGGCGTTTACGCTAGCCACTCGACCAACGAGGCGGTCATATTGCTCGGGCATTATGCGAGGTGGTGTCAAGAGTCTCCGAAGCTGGCGTGCTTGTATGGAAAGGGTAATGAATGTGGAGGTGGTAAGGCACCATCATATTTGGCACTAGATATTCTCGGCCAACCCCGTCGGGACTTGGCGGGAATACATTTACCATAGCTGTTAATTATTTTTGTATCTACAGTGGATGGGAAAATGTTAATGTGAGGATGATTTATAAAATACGAAATATTTTGAAGAGGTTAGCTCTAAATGAGCGTCACTTTAAAAGATTTTTTCATCGAAGAAGAACCAAATAGGCTAGTGACTAGGGAGTCATCTGATGAAACCAAAATTATGTGTATGCGGAATATGTGCGTAAAGAAGTTATTAAAAAATATTTAACCATAACAACATATTTACCACAATGTGGAGTGCTGCAAATATTTTATATTTCAACTCCATTCATTTCATTAGCACCTCTCGATTTGACAATTCTTAGATCTAAAGATATCTAATGTTTCCGGTAAAGGTCCACATAACTTTTATCATTGACAGTGTTGTCGTCGTCATACATTCGTTTACGTACTAACTTAAATCCTGTTGTCGGTACATAGAATTTTAGCGCAAACGATTGATAGAGGTTTGGTGGTCGGGAGTTTTCGGCGCCTCACACATGACGGCGTCCAGTGCCGTCGCACCGCCCTAGGGCCACCTGGTCTAAATCTAAAAACTGCCACCGGATCGGAACGCAGCCTCTCACTGAGAAGATCCTGTGAAGGAAACTCAGAGCGCTTGTCTTTTTCAATATATTTCTTATTTACGAAAATAAGTTAGGTACATTTTTTTATCTATCTAAATATGTAACTGGGGATACCATTTCGCGTGGTCATCACATTATGTATCAACGGATGGACCAATTTTGCTAAATCTTTTTTGTTGTGTCAGTTATTGTCAGGAGAAGGTTCTAATGTAAAGAAAACGAAATTGCCGAGAAAATAGGAAATACAATGTTTTAATCCATAATGCTGTTAATGTCAATCGATACGAATTTTGCCGGATTTGTATAGGGTTTTTCAATTGGCGTAGGTAGATTTTGATGGCCTGTGGTGGCCATTTTGTTTTGGTGACATCTGTCAAATCTTTTATTTATTATTCAGTTAATTATGCCAAATCATCATGGCATATTACACGATTAAACAGCACGTTCTAATGTGAAAATTTTATTATTAAATACAGTGTTCGTTAAAATTGAAGTCTGCGAAAGCAGAGTTCTTGTGCACGACGAGAATGCGACTGGCTTGGGTTCTGCTGTACACTTTAACGGTCTGCGGCGATGTTCTTGACCGATCTTGCGTTCCTTGAACGTGATTAAGATGATTACTGAACTGATCGTTTTAAATTCGTCCACCTAATGTTATAGAACCGGCTGTGAAAGACCACCACGTCTACCGTAAAATGGGCGCAATGCGCGCAATATTCGCTTCAACGAACATTGATTTTGGTAATAAAGTTTTTACAATATAAGGCCAAATTTGCGCTAATCATTTCACTTTGTTAACTAAGTAGTAATTTTCTATGACATTTATTAAAACATATACCTATATTTAATTAATTTATTTTCCCAAAAACTGTAACTACACCATTAGACACTGGCCGACTCGCTGTACGAGGTGGCGGAAGCGACTGCGGAGCTTTTCTGGTAGGAACGTCCACCGGTTTGGTAGTCGTTGAGTGGGTGACCCCGCAGCGGGTGGCCGTGGTTGTAGACAACTTCTTCACTGCTAAAAGAGAATAAATATGATAAATGGCCATTTTCTCTCAAAATCTTGCCAAGCATCACGGATTTTCAAAAACATCTGGATTTTGGTTATGTAGTGTAGTTGTTAGTTTGTAGTCGTAGGGTTAAAGTTGACCATGTGCCGTTGGTTGATTTTGCATTGGGTGGACGTGACCACTTCTAGCAGATGTAACTTTTTTATAATAATATTTTTACTGTAAAGTGCGGTGATTGTTTTGATTGATTAATTTTAAGAAACTTTTGGCCTATAAAGGTGTTTCTAAAAGTATAATAATAACAATAACAATAATAAAAAAAATTTTCAAAATACATAGACTTGGCTCACGAGGTGACCGACATGTGGGATGTTGATTCGACAACAATCGTCCCGATAGTCGTTTCAGTAAACGGTCTTATAGCGAAGAGTCTCGACCAACACCTTAAGAAACTCTCTCTGCAACCTTGGGTTAAGGGCCGGATCCAGAAGGCAGCAGTTTTAGGTTACGGCCCGCATTTTGCGGAGATTCCTCAGTCTGTCTCCCTGAACACTGACCGTTTAGTTGTAAGACCACCGTCTTTAGGACTCTATTTTTTGTGTTTATATTTTTAATATTTTTTTTATCTTAAATGTATAAACCTAGAAAATAAGAAACAATGTGAATAAACGACAATAATAAGATTTTAAAACAAATAAATATCCATGAACAAGTTACACAAATTGAATCTACCCCAAAGTAATCAAATTATATGTTTGTGTCAACTATTCTACTACATAAAAATACTTATATAGATACCGGAACAAATTTAATAAACACCCAGACCCGGAAATGCAGATATCTAAATGCTCATCACACAAATATCTGGCCCTGTCGGAAATCGAACCCGAGCACGAAGTTGGTCGTCAAAGTTAGACGCATACGCTAGACCAAGAAGTCGGTAAATATTTTTTTAAAATTTCAATAGTTATTATTAGGTTTTCATAAATATCAGAGGCGTATGAGCTGAGATATTTTTCATTGAATATGAAATAAATCACTTAAAAGTTATAGTGGCGTGGACGAAGTTGCGGCCTCGAAGAGTGTGGCTAGATAAGGTATAAACTCTGAAGAGCTCACTTCTGCTGTGACTGAACCCAGTTCAACCGAACATCAAAGATCTAGAGTCTAGGCAGAAACATTTTAGTTATAGGTTTTAGGTATATTTTAGGTATAGGTAATAATTATTACAACATAAAATAATATGAATAAAATTTACAATTGTAATTAGGGTTGCCACCCATACTTTATAATAAAGTATTGTACTTTATTTCAGGTAATTGTTCTCCATACTTTATAAAAAAAGTCAAGTACGGGAAAATACTTTATTTTGCATGATTCGATTTATTTTTGGATTTCGTAAAGTTTAATCGTATTTTTTGTTAAGCGTAATTTATAGATTCATTCTGAATCGATGTTAACGCTCGCCAACGTCACATCACGTATGCGTCTTTTCTTTTCTTTTTCGTTATTTGACCATCCTTCTGTAACCATATCATCTAGATGCAGTGATAAAAAAATGTTATTGCATCTGAATTGACCTCAATGAATCATATTAAAAAATACAATTTGTCCCATCATAGCATGGATTGTACTATAAAATTGAATAAAACTATTTATGTAAATTCAGCTACAGCTACAGCAATTCGTCTAGCTAGAACAAAATTGGAAGCATTAGCAAAATTGGTCATTATTCAATATAAAATGTGATAGATGATATTAATACAGATAATTTGTATTACTGCATACAAATAGATACTTCTAATAATAAAAAAAAACGTTAAACTGTTTCCGATAGTAAAACAATATTTTACGGCCAAAAAAGGTAAAGACAAAAATGATTACATTTTTATAAAAATAGTAGGTAATGAATCTGCTGATGGTATGTTCGAAGCAGTTCAAGTGTCATTGAGCAATAAAAAATATATTTAACGTATTAAGTGCTGTCAACACCAATGCAAAATTTGGTGTAAATAATTCTTTGTTCACAAATATGAAAAATTTTATAACTGATTTGTTGAAAAGAAATTGTCATGCACATATTGTGCATAATTGTGGAAAACATGTCATGAGCTTTTTATCACATGACATAGAAAATGTGATTTTAAAAATGTATGCTCATTTTTCACATTCTGCTGTAAGAAGGAAGAGAGTATCTTCACGCCCATATCCCCGAAGAGGTAGGCAGAGGCACAACCAGGGTACCTACGACTAACCGAAGATACTAAGTCCCACAATGTGATAGGTGTCAAGCCTATCGCCAACCGGGCACATATCCTATCCCAAGCAACACTTTTTTTTATTAGAAAATTGGAAAAGCTCAATTTTCTTTTGTTGCCCGACCCGGGATTTGAACCCGGGACCTCATGCAGTCAAGTCCAACAACTGAACGCTAGACCACAGAGGCCAGAAATATTTAGGAGAGATTTAAATTTAATTAAAACAGATCAAAGTAATAAAAATATGTATTTAAATATTATAACAAAGAAAAGTGAAGGTATATGTGATTAATTCTTTTTGCGATTATTATGTTTTCTCTTATTTTTGTAACATTAGCATCTTGTGCCCCTTCTTGTGCAATAATTGAGTACTTAAATAAATAAGATAAAAGTGTACTTTATTCCTATCATTGTACTTTTTTTTCTTACCCTTAATAACCAAAGTACTTTTATTGGAAAAGGAAAAGGTGGAACCCTAGTTGTAATGAATTTTAGCTAAGTATGTAACTTATAAATATTGATAAATATTATTATTAAATTTATTCCACTTGGTACATGACTAATAGTAGATTAATTGTCCAGTTTCCGTCATAGTCGTGCAATGTAGCACGGACATTCATAAAATATTGAATTTAAGTTCTGCAGAGGCTCCACTACAAAGTTGACCTTGTGCCGTTGGTTTCTTTTACTTAGAGGGTTGGTTCCACCTCTTCTTACGAAGGGATTTTTTATTAAGATAAAGCACGGCAATGGTTAGATCGCCGTATTTAAGTAAACTTTTGTTCCATAAAGTTTCTTCTGAAAGTCAACTTTTATACTTGACTGCGAACTGCGATTTGAAACTATCATTTCAAGTGTTAAATTATTTTTTGAGAACAAATCATAAACACGTTTTTTAAAACGTACGTAACTTTTAATAAAATATTGTAAACAATAAGTAATCTATGTAAAGTGGCTATAAGCTCTATAGAAACAAAGGATGTAGCTTAACAAAAATTTGTTTGTTCTTCTTTGTAAAAAAATTAAAAGTTCCAAGATGGAATATCCCAAAAAATACGCATTTTTCTGAAAAAATCAGTATAATCTTATTTGAAGCGCTTTTAGAAAACTTTATATTTAAGTTAGTAACTACTGTTTTCTGTCGGGTTGGAAATGAAGGAGAGGTTTTATCATTTGTTGTCGAATAAAAATATGAACTAGCACTTTTATGTAATACAAAAATAATGGTTTTTGTAATTGCTTTCAAATACATTTTATAGGTTTTTTTCGAGATTGCATATTTTTAGGTTATTTCAATGTTGGTTTCGACAAAATAAGAACGAAATTTCGTTAAGTTACAACTTTGTCTGTTTTGGATCCTACCACCCTTTACCGTTTTTTTGTATTTTGTAAAAGCTTTACATATGAGTGTTTTCAAAGGAAAAGAAAAACAAATACGCTTTAATTTAATTGTAAAAAAAAACATATAAAAAGATGTTTTATTGGATAAACATTTTAAACGTTCGCTAACGGATAAGTAATATAATAACGGATAAGAAAAATATTTACTTTCTGAAAAACTATAGGGAACAAAAGATTTTTTTTAGATATATCGATCTAACCATTGTTGTGCTTTGGTGCTTTACTTTATTAAAACAAAAACATCCCTTAGATGAGGTGGTTTCAACCCCCTAAGTAAAAGTAGCCAATGTAACAGTAACCAATTTTATAGAAGAGCATCTGCATATTAACCTGAATCCAAAAGTGCTAATGAAAACATGTGATGCTTGGTAAAATTATGCAGTATAGCAAAATGTCGTCTCTACTCCTGTGGAGTCTAGTTCTGGATTGGCAATTTCAAATCTATTCCAAATATTTGTCCACCCCAATAATGGGTATGATTTGTATCTATTTCTCAACAATGTATCTATTTCTCAAAAATCGTATATCTCTACCCTTTAGTGTAGTGACTACTCTACTACTCCGGTCAGGATCACCAGTAAGACGTAAAAAACTAAAGGATAACTTTTCCGTAGTACCTGTCGCCGTGGCTGTCGTCGCAGTCGTCGCTGTCGCTGCCGCCTCGGTAGTGGTCACCGTGGCCGTGGCTGTACAACCCGTCGTCCACGCCGTACTCAGTATCCAAGGCTCGTTTTTGTGGAACCGCTATAATCAGAATATGTCACTTAAATCAGAAGTGCAGCATGAAACACAATAAACCACCTGCCTCTCTTCGAGGCGGTTCGTAAGAGGAGAGCATAGGTTAATTTATAGGTCATTACCACCAAGACCACTGACGGTAAAATGCTGTGCAGTAGCTCAACCGGCATAGTTACTCTATAATGCTCCAGTTCGGATAGTAGGTATATTCGTCCAATAGTCCTAATATTCCAGCCTCATGACAGCGACCCACATGTAACATTTATGGTGACTATATGCTACAGTTCTCTTTCCAGAAGTCGTATGCTTATTCACTGATCTCTCTAAAAAAATAGGACGTACCCAGACTTAGCACTTAAGAGAGCAGCAAGATTTTCGTGCGTGTTTGTGATGATTTATTATAATGATATAACTATTCAAAAATTTAAAAAAACATTTTATATCAGTACCAGACGCTTCTTTAATGGTATTATTATCCTGGTGTTGATTTTTTAGTAACCACTTCAGCAAAACAACTGCAGCTTCTTCCGCATATTATGTCCTAATGTTTATTCTGGTTGTTCCCTATGTTTGGACGTGAAAACCCAGGGTCCGCCTTCCTACTTCTACTTCTCCACTTTGCTTGGACAAAAAAGAAACAACAAGAGACAAAGAAAACAAATTATAGTGTCAAAGTTTTTCTTGGCGATAAGCATAAAGAATAAAAGATTTGTAATAATATTTAATTTGATTGCAAACATTTTGGTTACTATATAATTGGTATTATTTTTTTTCACCGTTTCTTCTGGCTGGTTAGGTTTGGAAACGGTGTTAGTACTAGGTAGATAAGTTATAGTCCTGGTTATGGGGGAGTTTCTTTTGCCGTTTCTTCTCCTTACATATTCCTTCGGGGGTGCTTACACAGGGCTTAGGTGGTCGAATCTTTTTTCTAAGTAGCGTGCCGGGATGGTTGAATAGAGATTTCCTTCATACCACGGCCATCACTCAATTTATTCTGCACCACTTGTAACTTTTGTAACCAGTTAAATATGTGCGACGGCACGTCTCAAGCCAATTTGGTTTTGACTTAAACAGAATGGTAAACATAATACCAGAAAGAGAGCCATATTGAGATTTTGTACATTAGAGCATCCTCATTTTGTAACTGCTGATTTTTCTGGTGACGAAAATAATGATTATACAAATAACCTCACCTGGGAGACTCAGTCCATTCTTTGCAAAGGCCATCACAATGAAAGTGAAGTATATTCGGGTAAACATTTTGTATGCAACTGTTTTTAACGTTCCAACGAATACACTTTTATAGGCATGTTAATAGGGTTGCCAAATTTTTAGGAAAACAAAACTCAAATTTAGCAAATTGGACGCAAGCAAAGTACCTTGAATTTGAAGTACCACAATTAGTCAGGACTATGCAAGTATCCGTTCAAAAGGCCGGCACAATTTTTGAACGACAAGTCGCTCTATGATGGGAAAGTTAAGTTGCCAACCCGTTATTCATCATAAATCCAGTATAAGTAGGCTATTAGGCCTTTTTTCCTTCTATTCAGCGGCCGTTTGTGATAATTTTTTTCGTCTTTTGTCTTTATCCGAATTTGTACGGCTGACAACAATTTTAACTTGGTTGTAGTTATCCGCATTCTATATCTTCGGTCGTTGTTTGCAGAACGGAGACAGATAAGTTGCACTTTGTTATGTTGATTTTTTTATATCTTCTCACAGTAAGAAAGGTTTCTGTCTATCCCCGAAATCGCAGTTCAGGTTGCAAATACACTTTGTAGTTTGAGATTTAGTAACAACACTGTACTCTTAAAATACTAATGCTAACATGACATCAAACTGCACCCTTATATTACACTGCAACAAACACTACGACGCCAATATAGTGAATACGTGTTTTATAATTGTTACAGTAATTTTATATATTATGAGTGAGTTTTTCGTTTAAAGTTCATGTCTAATTACACATTGTTAGGATCATTTATTTTGTCTAGTATTAGATGCATTTTTATATTTTTAAAAGCACCATTACACAGTATCCCGCTAAATCTTGTTACATTTTCGAGGGTTGCCTAGAAGAGATCGAGGAAAGAGAAGGATTTTGAAGGAGTGCAACTACTAAAAATGATAATGGTACGACATTTATACAATTAACTTATTCCCATATATAAAAATGAATACCTACTTCCCTTGGTCATCGTATCACGTGTCAATGGATGGGTCAATTTTGCATTTATTTGTTAGCTATTTTCCGAAGAAGGTTCATGTGAAAAAATAATTCAGTAGTCGTAACTAAGACAGGGCTATGCCTATCAGTTTAGCTATGGTTTAGCTAGACCAAAATAAAGTAGGATAATAATTGTAAAGTTAGTTGGCAACCCTAACGTGACAAGTGGACAGGATGGACTCTTCAACGTTTTTTGGTGACAAGGCCATGAACTTCACGGTACATACACTGAAACTGACGGGATAATTGATTAATTGGTAACAGAAATGCAGAACCTATTGTGTTTTTGATATACAATGGCTAATAAGGTGACAAACCTGCCCAACGTTGTGCCATGTAAAAAAATACCCAATTTTGTAAATTAATATTGTAGAAGATTTATTATAAAAGTGACATTAGGTTTGTTTTAACCGGGATTTTTATGTAATAAAATAAAAAAGCAAAGCATTTTCACGCCCATATCCCCGAAGAGGTAGGCGGAGGCACAACCAGGGCACCCACGACTAGTCAAAGGCACTAAGTCCCACAATGTGATAGGCGGCAAGCGTATCGCCAACCAGGCACATATCCAATTTTAAGCAACGTTTTTCTATTAGAAAATTGGAAAACCCCAATTTTCTTTTTGTTGTCCGACCCAGAATTCGAACCCGGGACCTCATGCAGTCAAGTCCAACACCTGGACCGCTAGACCACAGAGGCGACAATAAAACAATGCAATAAAACAGTGAACTAGAATATAGCAGTCCTGATAATAAAAGACAACCGTGGGCAGTGGACTGTATAGACATCACTATATTACATTGACCGTCGTTTTGGTCTAGGGTTAGCATACACGCCTATAACCACCGACAAATTGTGAGGATCGGGTTTGATTTGGCCGCCAAAACGTCAGCGCTTGGCTTGTTCTGGTATGGAGGATAAGTTAACCGGTAAACTTACTTTTGCTCGAGGCTTAACATCCCGGTCTAAAGTTGGCAACGAACCATTACCATCTTTGGTGTCTCTAGGCGGTATCAATTTCTTACCATTAAGAAATCCAATTTTTTTGCCATCCAATATCAAAAAAAATATTTATGGGTTAAGTTGTTCAGTGTTTATTATATTTATTCCTGTATCTGTTTCTGTGTATTAGTATCGTAGATCAACTCCACTAGCACAAGCATTTAATTTGCTCACTTTGGGGTTCAATCAATTTTTTTATCTTTTCTAGGGATTCTTTTTATTATTTTTGTAGTTGCGCCGAAAACCTACTCTAGCCTATGGGCCAACCTTCAAGTCGTGCTTTGCTAACTTTAAGCTGTGGCATTAAGCTATAGATTGAAATTTGCCTACTCTGCTCTCCACCCAGGAATACGATAGTTACAAGCACCGACACTAAGGCAACAGAAAAATGTAAGGCGGTAGATGTTGAAGGTAGCTCTCCAGGTAATAGCGTAAATACGAATTCGTTAGCCATGAAGAAAATTCTTTATAATAAAAGTGGTTTGATTTGTGGCACGTATCATATAGCGGGACCTTCGGGTAATCGTGAGTGTCCTGCCTTCGGAGATATGGACTTGAAAATACTCAGTATTTAACTAGAAGTTCGCCCTGAAGTATCACTTCCATCTTCCACCATTTCACTAGTCATTAGACTCTCAATCTGAAGATAGAGTGATTAGACTCTAAATCTGAAGACAGAGTCATTCGACTCTCAATCTGAAAATAGAGTTATTAGACTCTCAATCTGAAGATAGAGGCACTAGACTCTCAATCTGAAGAGAGTCCTTAGACTCTCAATATGAAGATAGAGTCACTACACTCTCAATCTGAAGAGAGTTCTTAGACTCTCAATCTGAAGATAGAGTGATAACTCTCAATCTGAAGATATAGTCATTAGACTCTCAATCTGAAGGTATAGTCATTAGACTCTCAATCTGAAGATAGAGTCATTAGACTCTCAATCTGAAGATAGAGTCATTAGACTCTCAATCTGAAGATAAAGTGATTAGACTCTCAATCTGAAGATAGAGTCATTTGACTGTCAAGCACACCACCACAACAACACAAGTCGAACTAAAACTTTTTTCATTCATTAGATAAAAACATAGCTTAAATGCTCTGTTTATTAATATACTTACATTCATATATAGGTACAAACATATTGCAATGTTATTTTAGCCTAAATTTCCTCATTTTAACATGTTAAATAATAGTAAAATAATGATGATAAATAAATAAATACCTATCCCTGGACAAGTCACAGTCCCGAAGTAAGCAAATACGTTCTTGTGTTATAGGTGTTAGTTAACTATTATAATATATAAGATACCAGAACAAATTTTATATACACCTTGACCTGGAAATGGAGACGTCTAAAACAAATGCCTGCCCCCGCCGGATATCGAACCCAAGCCTCGCAATTGATAGGTGGAGTAAGGTATGTACGCTAGCCCCTCGACCAACGAGGCGGTTAAATAATATACCATTATTTTAAAATATTTCATTAATAAATATTATTTACTTTCGTACTAGCCTTTGTTGTTTTTTACTGGTAGCTGTTGTAAGAAGAAACAACAGTTTTTATTTCATACACTTTTAAAATATAGAACTAAAAATTTTTTTTTTCCATTCTGGTTCTAGATTTTGAAACAAACAACATAAAGATTATTTGACTAAGAAGAGAGTTAAAGCAAGTGAAGTTTCGTGAGTAGACGATTCTATTCTTCGGTTGATGCCTGCTGTTCGGTAGTTGACCAGAGGATCCTGGACTCGTCTACTTATTTCTACGGTCGTCTTTATAGTTTTATTAGCACCTGTTTCTTGCCGAGGGAAGATGCCAGGGGTACTACTGACTTGACCGTAAGGCCCACAGCCCTCCATACAACATTATCCTTCTTTGCATCCTGAATAAGAGTAAAAGCTGACTCATTTCCTATTCTATAGGGACTGACCCTATAACAGACGAAAGAATTGATAACCAAGCAATACTACTACCTTGTACTAGGTTTCTGTTGGAACATTTTAGACGCAAAACGCGGAAGTCTCTTTCTAGAGGTCATTGATATTGACACGTAGAACTACTTAAAATATATCGAAAAAAAAAATAGAATACGTCTAGGTCTGGAAAAGCAGACATTAAGATGTTCAGTTCAAAAATGCCTACTAAGCGTGTACGCTAACCCCTCGACCAACAGCCAAATACGAGTTTATTGTTCTTGCCTAGTGTAATAGGTTATTTTTTTTATTATTGACCGCCTTGTTGGTCGAGTGGTTAGCGTACACGCCTAACTACACCGATCAACCGTGAGGCTCGGTTTCGATTCCCGACGGGGGAAGGCATTTGTGTGATGAATATTTGGATGTCTGCATTTCCGGGTCTGGGTGCTTATTACATTT
>NJDC01000390.1:219083-238763 GCA_002245475.1 Calephelis virginiensis
CTAGTAGGGTGTCACGGGTGTAAGTGACGGTAAGCCTATGTTCGTTTTTTACGAGCTGCCTGGAAGGCAGATGGTAGGAAGGTGAACTAACTGGCGGATAGCTGGCGAATATATTAATGGTGCGTTGCGAACCCAAAGGGTTGATATATATGGATAGTCTAGTCTATAGTCTAATCTAGTCTGACTACTCTAGCATTTGTAAAATGTTCCAGAAACTCCAATCACAAGATATTCACTACTCTAGCATTTGTGGAATGATCTAGAAATCCCAATCACTAGATATTCACTACTCTAGCATTTGTGAAATGATCCAGAAATTCCAATCACAAAATCTTCACTACTCTAGCTTTTGTGAAATGATCCAGAAATTCCAATCACAAAATCTTCACTACTCTACCATTTGTGAAATGATCCAGAAATCCCAATCACTAGATATTCACTGCTCTAGCATTTGTGAAATGATGTAGGAGAAGTGCAGAACGCTAATATTTTTCAATAATAATGCTAACAAAATACATTACATCAATAAATAAAACATTACCCACACTACCATGCATTTGACACACACAAACAAATATATTGATGATAACAACAAAATATCACTTTTTTTGTTTTGTTACGGTCCAGTTCTGCTTAAGCTACTTTTTATTTATGAGCCGTTAATTTCGGGGAAATACCACGTAACATAAAAAAGTCACAAAGTAAAAAGGTTTCTTTTTATTATCCTTATTATTTATAAAGTCACAAACACCTAACGTGCATCAAAACTAAATAATTAATTGTAGTTTTAATAATGGCAGAAGATAAAGAATTTGTGTTAGAGTGGTATTCCACTTATCAAATATCTTTGTCCAATGTAGATTTGATCCAGTACCTAATTGAATTCATCCAATTTATTGGTCTTCATCCTCCCATCATCATATGTACTGTCTGGAGAAGGTGTAGTTGTGTGTGGGTCCTTTTCCAGACTGTATAATAACTAACACAACATAAAAAAAATTCAAATTGATATATCCGTTTAGGTATGTTGCAATGACCAAGTAGAATGGGGCTTAAGAAGATAACGATAAGATTATGTTTTACATATTTTAGTATTAAGAAAACACAGCTATACCTACTGGTTTATGGGTATTGAGTTGCCTTGATAATGACCGTGTTTGACAATGTTGTGTTCCGGAATCGATGGCGGTCAGTAAATTTACCCAAACTTAATAGCCCCATCTACTTTGGTGGGAGATTTTTTATTAATAAATAAACCGTCTTCTTTTTTCTCTTCCAAAATAATTCCTACTTGTGAGACATAATATTTTTTAAGCCTGTATTTAATAGAAGAAAGTATAAGTCTGCAATTTTAATGATAAAGAGATAAAAGAAAAGATTATAGTAGAATATGTTACTATAGCATCATTGCTGACCCTTGTCGTGTTCCATCCTGGGGTTTAGAATCGCGGCCTTAACATGGCCAAGGATTGTAAACATCTGTGGTGTTTATAGGCGACATGTTATTTTTAGTCATTTGTTCATCACTACACATCTAGATGTCTGCATTCTAGTATTATTCTGGCATTTATTTAAGTACTTCTATGTATTATCGCCTCTTTGGTCTAGCTGTCCGGCAGTGGACTTGACTGCTTTAGTACCTGGGTTCGATCCCCGGAACGGGCAACAAAAAAGTGTAGATTTTTTCGATTTCCTATTAAAAAGAACGTTGTCCGATATTGGATATTTAAATAAAAATACTATTCGGTGTATAGTGTATCCATAGGGTAACTGCCGACAGCACGCGCAGCTACTGCATGAAGCCGGGAGTCCACTAGTTTGTATGTACTTATACACATTATTAGCTTCTAAGCGCCGCGGCAGCAGCACCTGCAGCCTCAGTTCAGCTTCATGCAGTCTCTGCATCTGCTGTTGGTAGTTGCAGTTAGCAGCTCGATTCGGAATAGTATCTTAAGTTTTAATCTATATACTGTAACACTGGGATCGTGTTATTTAATTATTTTATATAATAATGTATTTTGCTTTACATCGTTTCAATGATCAAACTTCACTTACGATTCTCTTCTACTTTTTTTTCATTTTTAATATTTTCTAAATTTAATTATTCTTTTTAAGCAGCCAGTAGAGTTTGCATCGTAATGCAACCTCTACAATACTTACTTATCTATATCCCGAATTGTATTAAAATTTGCAGTGTTAGTGCGCCATCTGTGATCTTTTATCGTTATCATTAATATATTTGTTTGTGTCAAATGCATGGTAGTGTGGTTAATGTTGTATCTAATGTACTTTATAAGCATAAAAATATAAGCGTTACTTCTGACTATACTACACTTTTCTACGTAACACTACGTAAAAAGGGGTCCAAAGTTTTTGCTTCACGTATTAACATATAGATTACTTAGAATCGAACAACTAAGCAAGTACGCAGTTATTTTTAGTTAGATGACCGGTTCGCGGTCTCTAACCTTGCTTGTAGTTATATTTAAAAGCCATGAACCTGATTGTCCTACTGTAAAAAGAAAGTATTATGTTTTAGAATATCTATAAAAATAGATCTTTCCTGGCCTTTTTAATCTGTCGTCAATTCAATGCCACAATTTTGTACAGAAAATGTCAACTTAATGTCTGATTAAAACATCAGTTTGGCGCAACTTTCATATCAAAAAATAAAAAAAATAAGTTTGCTATGTTTTTTATTCGCCCAAATAATTTGACACTAGTTGCCTTATATCTGAACGCCTTTAGACTTATTTTGAAGTTATACGGGTTATACTTTTTCAAATAAACTTTACACAAATTCGGGTTTGCTATGTATCTAAGGAAGTCCCGTCTCTTATTACGTAGTATCTATATACTCTTAGTGAAAAATTATTGACGTCTCTAAGTATGGTCGTTACTAAGTTTATGTTTTCTTTAAAACTTTTTTAATTGTATGTTTACTGATTTTACTTTGTTGTAACCAGAGGTAAGTAAATATAATATATGATATTATACTATGATGTCTCTGTTGTTTGTTTTTTTGTTACTAAACCTGTTTTAAAGATATATATTTATGTTATTTATACTTGAGTTTTTATTGATGAAATAATTTATATATTGATGAAATTTATCAAAGGTTGTCATTTGTCAACCCTGCAGATCCTTTAGTTGTATACTTACCATACATAGCAAAGCAACTTAGATGGATAGCTTGCCTTTGCTTGTTACTCAAGCTAGGCGAGATCCTTATATATTCCTACCGCCATAATCTCCCTGAATAGAGTATATATAGGTACCAGATAAACAAACGCAAGAAACTGGTTGTTTAAAAAAAAACACACAAATTGAATCTGACCGCCAAGCAAGCAAATTATATGCTTGTGTTATGGGTATTAGTTTACGATTCTAATACTTAAAAATACCTAAATAGGTACCAGAATAAATGTAATACACAAAAACCCGGAAATGCAGACATCTAAATGTTCAACAACCAAATGCCTGCCCCCGTTGGGAATCGGGAACCGAACCTGAGCCTCGCGGTTGGTCGATGTAGTTAGGCATGTACGCTAGCAACTAGACTAACGAGGTGGTCTTTATTGTAGAGAGATGCATACTGTCCACTAAACAAAAAAAGGTTGTGAGACTTAGAGTTAGAGGAGAAAATACGAGTATAATAATGATTCTTAATGTAAGAGTTACATATTCAAAAATAATTATTTTAATTCTAATGTCATATTGCTTTTCTTCGAAAACCCTTTATACTCACTATATTATCATAGGTTGCCAGTGCACTAATAATATATTTGTGTCTGTAGATATTAGAATTGTTCAAAAAATATGTCGAATAATAGAAAGTAAACGTCGTAGTCATGAAGATAAAGAGAAGAAGACTCAATGTGCAATATGAAACACGGCTCTTCTTTTAAAATTTCATTGATTTCTGAGTTGGTAATTTGCATAAAAACAATGAAAAATTTACCAATCTATATTCGTGTAGCAACAACTAGTGTCTATAAATTTGCTGTAAAATTTCAGAAGGCACTTGTTACTTTAAGAGATAGGTACTCTTAAGCTTTTCTGTGCTTTTTTTTTAAATGTTTAGTCCTAACTCATTCATAAAATATAGAAGCCATGTTTGAACTCTGGTCTTTTACTATCTATATCAAATTTCGTCAATGCCGGTCCTGCTACTCAGCCTTAAAAGCGTAACAGACAGACTTTTCCTATTTATAATATTGGTATGAACTACCAATAATTGGTTTCCCCGTGTTGGTCCGGGATCTTTTGCAAAATAGACAATCTGTCTTCCTGACAGTCAGCTCGTAAAAGGCGAGCTTTGGCTTACCGACGCTAGAACCGTGACATCCTACTAGAGTTTCGCAGCGACCGCCTTACCTATCCTGCTACCATAACGTCAATTCTTGTCGTTGACGTGTTCCAGTTAGGAGAGTAAGGCAGCCGGTAAACTTACTTTTGCTCGAGGCCGAACATCCCGGTGACAGGTAGGCAACGCACCATTACTACCTTTGGTGTTTCTAGGCAGCGTGAATTTCTTGTCTGTCTGCTTGTTTGCCTAACAATATCCTAGAAACAAATCGGCTGTCTAGAAATTACAACAAGTTAGGTCTAATTAGTTCGCTTATTTTACAGTATGACAAATATTTTCAATTGAGTACCAATATTCTAAAGTGTCCAATAACGCAATGTTTTGAACAATTAAAGTGTTTTAATTGTGTTCAACCAAACAAATCAAAACAAAATAAACTCGAGCTACTAAGTACGAAAATTTCCTGAATAAGAATGCGTTCCTAGTAAAAAACTTTGAATGTTGGTAATTAAGCATTTAATAACACTTTATAATCAGTTGGTATTTACTATTTATAATAAGTTACATCTATAAATTTTCCACAGAACCATTAAAACACAAATGAATAATGAATAATACATAAGTCAATTCATTTCGCATTAGTTAGATTATTATCTAAGATTAAGCTTGAAAATGAAGAGGTATTACTGAGCGTAGACTTGCCATTAATAAAATTAAAAAAAAAATGTAAATTTTTAGTTTCGTAGTTTAATAATAATACCCTTTTATATTATTTGAGAATATTATACAGAAAGCAAGAATGCTCGGGATTAATAATTGCTCCTTGTACCAATCTATCTTCATATTCCCGTTCGGGCTTCTTTGCAAAATAGGCATATCCAGGCAGCTTGTAAAAGGCGAGTATAGGCTTACGCTCACTAACACCGTGACATCCTACTAGGTGGTAGAGTTTCGCAGCGACTCGCCCAGATTGGTACCACCAATATAGATTGGTACCTATTCCTGCCACCATAACGTCCATTGCTTGTCGTTGACGTGATCCGCTTCGGAGGGTAAGGTAAGCATACTTTTGCTCGAGGCCTAACATCCCGGCCTCAAGTTGGCAACGCACCATTACCACCTTTGGTGTCTCTAGGCGGAGTGAATTTCTTACCATTAGGAAATTCGTTTGCTTGTTTGTCTTCTATCATAAAAAAACTTTGTTTGCAGACTGTGTCCTGCTATTTTTTTGTGGTTTTAATAAAAATTGGGGTGAATCGCCTTGATCACTAAGGGGTATGAAAAATAGATGGTAGCCGATTTTTAGATATAAAATTTGGTAAAAATCGGCAATGCTGTTTCGGAGTGTACACTAACATTGTAACACTAGAATTTTGTATACAAGTGAATGTAAGATTGTTTACAAAATTTATTAAAATAAAAAAAAGACATATCCGCTGAGTTTTTTTGTCGGATATTTTTAATTAGTGGCCGCGTTTCGACTCTGTGATAGATTTTAGATTTATATAAATGAGATCCTTTGGTCTAGATAAAACAAATATTTTCTTATTATTGGTATGTATCAATAGGTGCGTATTTTTGGACTTAAGTATATAAAAGAGCATATAATTTTTTTGTTTAAATTTTGACGGATATTTTGATATGAGTAATAAATGACGTCACTTCCTAGTTTGTATGCTAAACATATTTCTACGAATGGATTTTTTAATCCTTAAGATCAATTATAATAGTATTATGTAAGTAAATGGATAATTGCTTTTGTTGTAGATCTCCTAATTGTTTATGTATAACAATGCATTATGTGATAATGAAATATTCATATCAAGCTAGGAAATTATCGCTATAACATAGAAGTAGATAATTGTGGGTTTATTTGTCCTTGACATTACTACCATTTTGAAATTGCATTGATTCTATAATAATATCAACTCAATATTCTTAATAGCTGACGACTCGATCGCGCTTTTAATAGAACTAGTGATCGCCCATTGTTCGAAGTTCGACCATTTTAATATTTTAATATCCAAATTTTAATATATTGTTGATAAAAACGCCATCTTAATTTCTCAAGACCAACTACTTTCTTTCCTCAATAGTTAGTGCGCCATCTGTGATCTTTTATCGTTATCATCAATGTATTTGTTTGTGTGTGACAAATGCATGGTAGAGTGGATAATGTTTTATTCATTGATTTAATGTACTTTATAAGCATTATTATTGAAAAATATTAGCGTTCTGCACTTCTCCTACACATAAACTACAAGTGTGCCAGATTTTATGCTCCTGCGTCCGCGCAATTTTCGTAAAAAGGAGTCCAAAGTTTTTGCTTCACGTATTCATATATACTCGTAGATATTGTTCTAGTCTGTATTCTAGATCATCACCCTGTTGTAGTCAATCAAAATTAAAACAACTAACCATAAAACGGCATAGAGCTGTTAACCTTATTTCATTATATTGGAAAGCAAACATGCAGACGGATTTTCTAATGGTAAGAAATTCACGATGTCTAAAGAAACCAATGGTGATATTGGTGCGTTGCCAACCTGAGGTCGGGATGTTAGGCCTCGAGCGAAAGTAAATTTACCGGCTACTTTTTCCTCCTAACCAGAACACGTCAACGGCAAGCGCTGACGCTATGGCGGTAAGAATAGGTAAGGCGGTGGTACCAATGCTTACCTTACTCTTGGCATCAAAGCCTTATTTCTCTCAGTCTTTATGCTTTCGTGTTGGAGAGTAGTCTAGCTGACAGTCTTGTTTTTGTAGTCTGAGATCCTGGTCTCACGATAACAACATTTCTATGGTGTTTGAAGTTCAAGGGTTTAGCCGCGTAGGTCCAGGTTCCTTTGCAGAATAGACCATCTGGCACCCTACCAGGCAGCTTGTAAAAGGCGAGCATAGGCTGACCGTTACTAACACCGTGACATCTGACTAGGTGGTAAAGTTTCGCAGCGACTCGCCCGGATTGGTACCACCGTCTTACCTATTCCTGCCGCCATAACGTCAGTGATTGCCGTTGACGTGTTTTGATTCGGAGGGTAATGTAAACTAACTTATGCTCGAGGTCTAACATCCCGGCCTCAGGTTGGCACGCAACATTACCACCTTTAGTGTCTCTAGGCGGCGAAAATTTCTTACTATCAGGAAATCCGTCCGCTTGTTTGCCTTCCAATACTATAAAAAAAAAATCAGAATAGCTACTTGCATGTTGACAATCAATTACCATTTGAAGGTAATACTCAGGTAATCCCAATTCCTTCAGGCTTGGCTCCATATGAACATATAATGAAATACTTTATTATTTTCTTACCATTTATTTAATTATCAAGACACCCGACACTTTTCTTTGATATGATGAATGAATACACTTTATTATGCACCAAAATTAACAAAATAATACACACTCTTAATACATACTCATTTATAATATTTAACTCAGGTGCACAAAGGCGGTCTTATCGCTTCAGAGCGATCTCTGCACGACAACCTTAGGGTGAAGGAGAAAATTCATGTATTTAAAAAAAATAAAGTAGGTCTTCATAAAACAAAACATATGCTAATCTAATAAATATATTGTTTTATTTCATATAATAAATACATGTTAAATCATGTACTTGAACTTATGGGTAATCAAAAGTATGTATTGTTTCAGATAACCGATAAACATGAGACCGACCTCGACTTTTTTAACAGTAATAGCTGAGTGTAATGACTCGAAACCCGCACGATTACGGCATGGAAACGGAAGGAAAACTGGAAAGTACCCTCAGCTAGAAGAAGCCTATTCACTCTTGCTTTAAATTCCAGTCCTTTGCAGTATGAACAACAAAGGAACTGGCAAATTGGCTCTTCGTACATGTTCTATCAGTATGTACATTAACATGTATTGTAACATCGATCGATATAACATCGACCATATAAGGGTGATAGCTCGCAGCTTATCTTGGTATAAGAATAGAGAGTGGGATTAAATTATTGAGACCATATGCGGATTCTCAAAAGTGTATCCTGTAGAAGCAACTTTATGACGATAGTCAAAATTAAACAATCCACCAAACACAAACCCAAACAAAATCCTGCCCATCTTCAAAAAACAGTTGAAAGCTGAAAAAACAGTTGAAACAGCTGAAAGTCACAAATTGTTATGTAAGTGTTAAGTAATAATTCAGGTTTGTTATTTATATATAGATTTATTAATTTTATTTATATTATTTTATAATATGACATTATTATGAGTTTTTTATATTATTATTATATTTAGGTTATTTATTTATTGTGCACGAAGCCTTCCACTGCTTTTCGTAAAATGTTCGTAAAAAGGGGTCCAAAGTTTTTACATCACGTATTAATATATAGATAAATAAGCAATCTGGAGTTTAATAACCCCCGACATTGTACGTAATGACATAAATATCTAGATCAAGTCCACTTTCAATTGACAAAATCCGCTTCGAAGTTGGTCCATTCGTTTTGGTAATTAATGTTTTGCAAATTTATAATACCCGTCTTTTTCCGTTGGGGGTTAAAATACACGAAGACTAGTATTATACCAAAAACGACAAAGGAAAAGTAAGTAGGCGGCAAGCTTATCGCCAACCGCACTCATCCAATCCCGAGCAACCTTTTTTTTTATTTAAAAATTGGAAAAACCACTTTTTCTCTTTGTTGCCTGACCCGGGAATTAAACCCAGGACCTCATGAAGTAAAGTCCAACACCTGGACCTCTAGACCACAGAAGCGATGGGTAATATAGGAATGGAGACACTAGGTAATATTTATGGTAAACGTTAAAACGGTTAAACTAAAAATGTTACGAATTAATTTAAGATAACTTGATTAAAATTTAAAATATAATGTGGTAATAACAATCGTTAATGCAAAACAGTTGAAACATTCGGTCAAATTATTTCGTGTCCATTAAGTACTTTACAAATAGGGTTGTCAAATATTTTACTCCTAATTACGTATTAACCGTCATATTGATCTTTTGTATTTCGTAGATCAACAAAGTAGTAGCGGTAAAAAGGTAAATAACAGAATAGCATCATAATATTTGTTTAAAAATAGTCTCGTTTACTTTGGTTATGTTTTTTGACGGTCCTAAGCCCGTAAAGGTATGAAAGGGAAGTATGAACCCATGGTAAGGTGTCTAGTGAAAGATACAATAACATTATCGCAATAGGGTATCCATATTCTACCCATTTTTTATAAACATTTAACAGGTCATAAGTCTGAGAGTTTTTAATAAAGGCCAAAAATATTTTTAAATCAATATTTGTTTATGAATGCGAACAATATATAATTTGTGCACTCTAAAAAACTTTCCTATGTATATGTATACATATATCATATTTGATTGTCCTTATTACGTATATATCTCAGCATATTTAAATATCATAAAACAAAGTAGATTTCTGCTGTCTGTCTATATGTATGCTTAGGTCTTTAAAACTACGCAACGGATTTTATTGCAGTTTGTGTAATAGATAAAGTTATTCAAGAGGAAGGAGTGAATAATAAACCCGTTTATAAGCCCGTGTGAGGCTGCGACAGTCTACTATTATGATAATAATTACCTCTTTTAATTTAAAAGTATTAACTTTTCTTATTATACTTGATTTTTTCGAAAAGATAAATACTACACTATCACGTTAAGTACATAACGTTATAGTTTTGTGTGGAAAAAGCTACTATTGGTAGTGATAGAGTGTCGTATAACATCTTACCTGGATTCTAATCGGTAGACTAGGATAGATTAGCACATTGGGCCTAACATTTCGTCTGTAGGACAGCAACGTGTGTATAACAACTACGATGTCTTTAACCGCTATATCACAGCGGTTGTCTTTTACCACATTGAGAGAGAGAGAAAGCCGATATTGTTGTTCTCTCTCTATTATACTACAGAAAACATTTTTTAGTTGAAAAACGATATCGACAACCCTGGTGCTAGTCTATTTTTTATTATTACACATTACTTTGTTTTTCTTGCAAATGTTTTTTGTGAGTAGAAGTAAATATTAAACCAGTTTGGTTGTTATTTTGTTTTGTTATCTACATCTTCGAGGGATTTTATTGTTCGGAGACTGGAACGAATGAATATGGAGTTGGTAGATTACCTACGTTATGACTTGGTAGGTTATATGACTAATGGGATATACCCAAGATAATAATAGTTAAAAAACGAGAAAAGACATGAAATGAGAAAAAAGAGGTTTGCATAGTGTTTATTTCCTTACTATCAGCAAATTTTGTCTTGTTTGCTGTTTATTTTATTTATATTATGTACAAGCGGTCCGCCCCAGCTTCGCACGGTTATAAAATATACATATAAATCGTTCTCTTCAATCTCATTATTTATTAAAAAAACCGCATCAAAATTCGTTGCGTAGTTTTAAAGATTTAAACATACAAAGGGACATATGGACAGATTAAGCGACTTTGTTTTATACTATGTACGAGTACCTAGTGTTGTAATATGCATTGTATCTATAATTATCTATTCATAATTTATATAGTATTATGTAGTTATAAACTAATGAATTATTTTATTAATGACAGATGAAAGATTGACAAAGTAGATATACAATGCGAATGTGGATGGAGACCAAACCCGGGGAGACCAAAGCTGACATTTCACGATCAGATCAATCGAATATTATCCGAGGGTGGTGTCAAGAGTCTCCGAAACCGGCGTGTTTGTATGAAAAGGGTTATGAATGTGAAGGAAGCAAGACAGGTTTGTCAGGATCGTGAGGTCTGGCACTCGATACTCTCTGCCTACCCCGTAAGGGACTTGGCGTGAAGATATGTATGTATGTATGTATATGTACGGTGTTGTGTAAGTATGCTAGTATGAGGTAGTTTCATTCAAATTGATTTGTTATATTCTCTATTTTTTGTTTATTTGGTATCTAAATGTTGACTGCGAGAGAATGCATTTAACATTAAGTTCGCCTTCTGTACTCAACATTTTATTTGTGTAAGATTAAGTTTAAATAAAAATAAAATAAATTGACACACAAATGTGATGTGAAATCAAAGAATTTTCTCAATTCTGTGGATTTTAGTTAAAGTTAAAAATGTTTAAAACTTTGTAGGTTTTTGTTAAAATATTGCTTCGGAATTGTAGAATATATCTGATTTTATTTAAACCTGCCATTATGACCTCAGAACTACCATCCGCCGTCTTACCGGCAAAGAAGCTTTCCGTTTTAGTTTTCAATGAAACTTATTTTAGAGTGCTATTCAAGGCATAAACACTATATATACCTAAAATAATAAAATAGTTTTATTTAATTTATATATTTAGCAAAAAATAGTCACTAACACTGTGACATCTGACTAGGCAGTAGAGTTTTACAACGACTCACCCGGATTGGTACCACCGCCTTACCTATTTCTGCGGCCATAACGTCATGACGTGTTCCGGTTTGGAGGGTAAGGTAGCCGGTAAACTTACTTTTGCTTGAGGCGTAACATCCCGGCCTCAGGTTGGCAACGCACCATCACCAACTTTGGCGTCTCTAGGCGACGTGAATTTCTTACCATCAGGAAATCCGTCTGCTAGTTTACCTTCCTATAAAAAAAAATACCACCGCCGAAGCTATATCAATGGAACCTAAAATTTAACATTAGAAGTAATTCTGCTGCGCACTTATTAAACTAAAATTGTTTAACTAAAAACAAATGCTCCATCTCTTTTCATTGCGAAATGATAGCGTACACCAATTATAAGTTTAACTCGGCAGAATTATCACAAATGGGTAATAAATAAAACTTAGGTTGGACCAATTTACGAAATTTAATTTTTTTATGACATTGGAAGGCAAACAAGTAGACGGATTTCCTGATGGTAAGAAATTCACGCCGCGTAGTGACACCAAAGGTGGTAATGGTGCTTTGCCAACCTGAGGCAGGGATGTTAGGCCTCGAGCAAAAATAAGTTTACCGGCTACCTTACCCTCCGAATCGAAACACGTCAATGGCAAGCACTGACGCTATGGCGGCAGGAATAGGTAAGCTGGTGCTACCAATCCGGGCGAGTTGCTGCGAAACTCTACCACCTAGTAGGATGTCACGGTGTTAGTGACGGTAAGCCTATGCTCGCCTTTTACGAGCTGCCTGGCAGCAAGGACGATGGTCCATTCTGCAAAGGAGCCCGGGCTAACACGGGGGTAAACGGGGAACACGGGGAACTAAAAATGAGAATAAAAAAATGTTTTCTACAAAATGCTATATTTAAATATCACAACATACAATCAAAAATACAATTCTTTATTAAACCAATTTGATCAAGATTGTAAATTGTGAATAAAATGTGAAAGTAATTTAATTTAAAAATAAAAACTTAGCTTACACTTTAAATTCTGATTAAATTGGTTTAATAAGCAATCGTTTATTGATCAAATTCTGCTATCTTACTTAAAACTATGTTACAATAAAACGTTTTTTTTTGCATTTCTCGAAAAAAGTTTTCTATGTAGTTAAAAAATACTTATGCAGTCTATTTATCGATTTTCTAAAGAACAAAACATTTGTGTTAATTCGTAGCTACGGTCAGCTAAGAAAATTATCAAAATAAAATTTTCACATTGATTTAGAAAACTATCAGTGTTACAGTACTGATTAAAATGGCGGGAACACAAATTAAAATATAATATGGTTTTGATACAGTTAAGTAATTAGTAATTTGGTGTAAGTAATATCGTAGTATTATTCACAAAATAATAACAACGAAATAAAAATGATGCACAGATTTTATCAGAAAATCTTACTACTGACTAATCTACTGACATAAATCATTTTATAAAATACAGTAATAAAATATTTTTAGTTGGTATAACGTGAAAATGAGAAGGTTAATTTTGAAATATAATACAATTAATTAGGAATTTCCTGCCACTTAATAATATAATTCATGTCCGCTGCATCAAGTTAGAATACACTACATTTCATAAAATGCTATTTATAGCAATTATTCACTTTTTCCTTGTATACTTAATTCTAGGCCTACGTTGTATAAACATTTGAATTTATTTACATCAGTTCCAAAATTATCGCAATTGGTATTTCATTTCCCGTAACTGCTGGCGCTAGCAGAAGCACTGGCTTTGGCACTAGCTGTGGCAAATGCCCCACCATTACCACCCCCTCCACATGAACTACAGCCCCCACAACCACCTCCACCGCAACTTCCGGAGCTACCACCGTTGCCCCCATATCCACCTGAGCCTCCTCCTCTACCATCTCCTAATCCACTTCCATATCCTCCTGAACCCCCGTGACCACCTCCAAATCCACCGGATCCACTATAACCACTACTTAAACCACCTCCGAAACCTCCCCCGGATCCACCTCCAAATCCTCCTCCTCCATATCCCCCACCAGATCCACCTTGACCTCCACCAATTCCTCCAGAGCTTCCAATTAATCCAATTCCACTGCCTAAACCTCCTAAGCCACCGTGACTTCCACTTCCACCATATCCACCTCCAAGTCCACCTCCAGAGCCACTACCGGAACCTCCTCCTAGGCCACCTCCTGTACCAATAGTTAAGCTAGCGCCAAAACCACCGGATCCGCCCCCACTACTGCCTCCATGACCATAGCCTGAACTGCCTCCTCCTGATCCACCCCCTAAACTACCACCAAATCCACCTCCAGCACCTCCTCCGAATCCATTGCCATCTCCCCCTTCTGATAAACTGCCTTTCCCACTGTCAGAGCTACCTCCAAATCCTTTACCTCCGCCTCCTCCACTACCACCTCCAAATCCAGCGCCACCTCCATATCCTCCGCTTCCTCCAGAGCTATATCCACCACCGCCACCGTATCCTCCATTTTCCAGAGTTCCAGTAACCGCAAAACCTCCAGATTTACCGTCATCAGATTTAGTATATATTACTTTTTCATTTCCACCACTAAATCCTCCTTTTCCGCCTCCATAGCCACCCCCGCCTCCTGAGCCTATTGCTAAACTAGCTCCTAAGCCTCCTGACCCACCTCCAGAGCTGCCTCCATTTCCATAACCACCTGAGCTGCCACCTCCTGATCCACCACTGAGCCCACCTCCAAAACCTCCTCCAGCACCTCCTCCAGCACCACCTCCAGCACCACCTCCAAAATCATTATCGCCACCGCCTCCCAGTAATTTTCCTTTTCCACCGCCAGTCCCGCCTCCAAATCCCTTGCCCCCACCTCCTCCACTACCACCTCCAAATCCAGCGCCACCGCCATATCCTCCACTGCCACCAGAGCTGTATCCGCCACCACCACCGTATCCTCCATTTTCGAAAGTCCCAGTAAAGGCAAAACCTCCTGATTTTCCGTCATTAGATTTAGTGTATATCGTTTTCTCATTTCCACCTCCAAATCCTCCTTTTCCACCTCCCAGACCCCCTCCTCCACCGGCTCCATAACCACCGCCACCACCAGCTCCGAGCCCCCCTGAGAAAGCACCTCCGAGGCTCCCGAAGCCGGAGCTGACTTTTCCAATTATGTCATTGACACCTTCCCGAATGACTCCTAAACCACTTCCAATACCGCCGCCAAATCCACCGCCACCGCCGCCACCTCCTCCAAATCCAAATCCTCCGCCTCCTCCGAAGCCGAAGCCACCGCCTCCCCCACCTCCTCCCCCTCCTCCACCACCGCCGCCCCCGTATGAACCACTCCTACGAATTCTTTCTGCAAATTAAAAATGTTAAAATATAAATCTCCACTTTACGGTTCTACATCCAGAGCCTTCAGGGCTCTGTAACTTCAATTTTTTTTGCAGCACTAAAACGTCAACTAGCAAACAGATCTTACGATTCTAGGAAATGCACATTATTTTGGACTTTTTTTATGATATTGGAAGGCAAACAAGCAGCGGATTTCCTGAGGGTAAGAAATTCAAACCGCCCAGAGACACCAAAGATGGTAATGGTGCGTTGCCAACCTGAGGTCGGGATGTTAGACCTTGAGCAAAAGTAAGTTTAACGGCTTCCTTACTCTCCGAACCGGAACATGTCAACGGCAAGCACTGACGTTATAGCGGTAGGAATAGGTAAGGCGGTGGTAATAATTCGGGCTAGTCGCTGTGAAACTCTACTACTTATGAGGTTGTCACGGTGTTAGTGACGGTAAGCCTATGTTCGCTTTTTACGAGCTGCCTGGCAGTAAGACAGATAGATAATCTATTCTAAAAAGTAGCCCGGACCGAAGGACCGCGTTTGGGTGTTTATTAAATTTATTCTGGTAAATGTTTTAGTATTTCTACGTGCTAGAATCGTTGACTAATATCCATTATACAAGTATTTTGTTTACTTTGGGGTTAGATTTGTGTAATATGTCTAGGGATATTTATTTATGGAAACACATTTGATACATTTTTCCGAGGTGGTTCCATTGCAACCAAATCTGAATATGATGATGGAATCCCAAGAAAATCGAGAAAAGCACTACGTTTTTCAGTTTCATTGCACTTCAATTATCTTGTTGTTTCGCGTCAAACTTGTCATACTCGTATAACCTTAACTAGTCGCAAGGCATAAACCTGTTACCAATATGTGGGTTTAAAACTAATACGTCGTTGGGCACAGCTTGGCATCTAAAACCTTTATCTTATTAACTTTAAATTTAAATACCAAACTCTACAAAAGGTGTCCCGTGATTAGTGGCAGATGTCTACCATCATCATCAGTAACTTAGCTTAACCACTAGCCTCGCGGATTGTAGAAGGCGTTACGTGCGCGGGCTAACCCCTCAGCCAAAGGGGCAGTCATCAAATTATTTACTCATCACGCCTCTGTGGTCTAGCGGTCCGGCGTCAGGCTTGGGTTTTGAGTTACTGGGTTCAATCCCCGGTTCGGACAAAAAAATGTGTATTTTCAATTTCGTAATAAAATAATGTTGCTCGGGATAATGATAAAAGATATGTGCCCGCTTGGCCATAGGCTCGCCACCTATCACATTGTGAGACTTAGTGTCTTCGGCTACTCGTGGGTGTCCTGGATGTGACCTACCTCATCGGGGATATGGGCGTGAAGATACTATTTTTATGTCGACTTAACGACTGCTCAAAGGATAGTTAACGTTCCTAACGTTCCATTATGTCAGTGTATAAATAACAGTGAGGAAGCAAATATTTTGTCTTTACAATACAAATTATACAATCACATTATAGGTGTAGAATAATAAATAAATATCCCTGGATAAGTTACACAAATCGAATCTAACCTCAAAGTAAGCAAAATATATGCATGTGTTATTGGTGTTAGTCAACGATTCTAATACATAGAAATACTTAAATAGATACCAGAATAAATTTAGTAACCACCCAGACCCGGAAATTCAGACATGCAGACAATGAGAAATAAATGTTCATCACTCAAATGCCTGTCCCAGTCGTGAATCGAACCCGAGCCTCGCGGTTGGTGGGTATAGTTAGGCGTGTACGCTAGCCACTCGACCAACGAGGTGGTTAAATAATATAGAAGTGTAGTGTGACGTAATTTAACGCAAAGTACGCCTGCTTAAATAAAATATCATAATTTAAGACTTCACAGTACTTTATATATGACTTTATTAATTGGCAATTCTATTGTTTAGAGCGGACGAAATGTTTAACCTTAAATGGTACTATCAGAGATAAGCGAATACTACACTATATTAACAAATTTACGTAAAAATATAAAGTACTAGCAGTTTCACGCAGCTTCGCCTGCATAACGGGGCTATACTGCACTGATTTTCATGAAGCAAAGCCTATGTCACTCAGGGATAATGTAGCATTCTAAGGGTGAAAGAATTTTTGAAATCGATCCAGTAGTTTCGGAGCCTATTCATTTCAAACAAACAAAAAATCAAACCTTTCCTCTTTATAATATTAGTATAGACATACATATTTTAGTAGGCAGAGTGTATCAAGAGCCAGACCTCACAATCCTGACAAACCTGACTGGCTTCCTTCACATTCATTACCCTTTTCATACAAACACGCCGGTTTCGGAGACTTATGTATATGTATAAAGTAAATAAAATAAATAAACGCACATCTCCTTTTTTCTCTTTTTTTATGATATTGAAAGGCAAACAAGCAGACGGGTTTCCTAATGGTAAGAAAGGTATCTTCACACCCATATAGCCCATCACGTCCATGTAGGTAGAGGCACAACTATCGCCAACCGGGCACATATCTTATCCCGAACAACATTTTTTTTATTAGAAGATTGGGAAAATCCAATTTTCTTTTTTGTTGCCCGACCCGAGTTTCGAACCCTGGACCTCATGCAGTCAAGTCCAACACCTGAACCGCTAGACCACAGAGGCGATATAAAATTTAATATAAAATGTTTTCATTTAAAAAACATATATAAAGGACACACAAGTAGGTACGTATTTCGTTTTAAACAATACACAGGAGTTCCAATTAGTTAACTAAGGGAAATTAAGGTGGTTTTTTTTCAGAATTCTTAACATAATTTGAGTGAATTGTATAAAGCATTTAGGGGATGCGAATGTAAACTGAATTAATTATAAATTCTAAAGACAGGTAACGTGCGTAAACTTTTGAATTGAAAAGGATTATGTATACTTTCATGTGTTCTATAAATAAATATTCCTGAACAAGTTGCACAAATTGAATCTAACCCCAAAGTAAGCAAATTATATGCTTGTGTTATCTGTATTAGTAAACGATACTAATACATAGAAAAACTTCATCACACAAATGCCTGCCCCCCGTCAGAAATCAAACCCGAGCCTCGCGGTTGATCGGTGTACGCTAGCCACTCGACCAATAAGGCGATCAAAACGTTATATTAATAATAATGAGAGTTACTATCTATATCGGTTTACTTAGACGCGTAATGAGTTTATAGGGTTCACATTAGAAAGTGTTTACAATAAAGTATATTTCATGACAAAAAATCGCTTTATTTTAAAAGCAAGCACAGTTTCTTGTTCCTGTCCGGATGCACAATAAAACTAACACGGTTACAAGGATAACGACGCACCGATAACATCTATAGTGCCTATATACCATGATTGTCTCTTACCACGAGATAAGATGTGTATTTTTTCATTATTGTATCACATATAAAATGTCCAAGAGTAATTGCAAAACCTTAAAATAAGGGAAGAGTGCGCGGAGAAAGTTCACGAATATCCAATATTTAAGAAAAGGCCTATATACATAAAAATACAATAAAAAATAAATACCTGAGGCATTGGCGAGGGATACCAACACAACAAAAGTGTAACACAATGCTCGCTTCATGGCGGTAAGCTCACTCACTAGCTATAATTTTACATAATCGTCCTTTTATACATCTTAACTATTCTAATCGAAGATAATATCAGTTCACGAGAACGAGCTGAGTACTCGGAAAACGTTTTTTTTATAAAGAAATAAATACATTGTTGTTTTGAACACATTATTTATTGGTAAATTATATTACATTTCCAACTGATTCATCGGTGCCTTAAAATATATAGAAAAACATTATGTGTAGGGATGTAAAGACCCCATCGTCTGCCGGGGATACAGTCTAGTATGTATGAACATCAAGGAGGCTTTGTGGCGGAGTAGGCTGAATTGGTATCCCTATCTTACTTATTTCACCATATTTTAATAGTGCCCGCTGCTGTGGTGTTCCAATTAGATGAGATAGCTGAAAAACTTATTTATACAAGAGGCCTAACTTACCAGTTTTAGATTACTAATACACCACTAACATCTTAGGTGTCCATATGACATGTGTATTACTTACAAAAATCTTTTTGCCAACCTAATAAAAACACATTTTCGGCTCTCCTGATGATAAGAGACTACCCTGGCCAGAACAGGCGCTTCGCTGTCCTGTAACCGGTATCATGCCTATTATGCAAGTCTACCGGTTACCCTACCCTCCAAACCGGAACACAACAGAGTCATTATGGCGACAGTTATTGGGAAGGCGGTGGATCCCTACCCGGGAAAGTTGCTGCACTGTACCATCAGTGGTCTTGTAAGTAATCACCTTTATATTTAACCACTGTTCGCTGTTTACGAGCTGCCCGTCAGAGAGGCAGAGGGTCTACTCTACTCAGCGGCCAGTCCAACACGGTACATATATTTCGCTTTTTGTTAATATAAAATTGTGATAAAAAAACTTGTGTTCTACAGCTGTTTTGTTTACAGTGCTTCTCGCCATTTTGAATTAAGTGGTCATTAATTATTAAATTACAATAATGAGTGCATAAAATGATGAAATGTTAAAGAAAACAGACAGTGATTGATTGCCTTCCACAATTTACCGACTTTTACAGATACAAATTAACCTTAAACTATACTGGCGGGAGTAGGTCAGGTAGTTTATTCTATTATTACAATAAAATACTTCGCC
>NJDC01000390.1:256768-272300 GCA_002245475.1 Calephelis virginiensis
GCTCGTGAGAGACGAGCACCGACGAAGTAGCTTATTATCAAAAAGACCACCGATGGAAAAATTGCTTGTTTCAACTCATCTGGATAGGGATCCACCGCTGTACCTATTCCTGTCACCAGGGTGATTGTGACATTCTAATCCGGAGAGTAAGCCGCTAGACTTGTACGATCATTGGCTTAACACCTAGGCCACAAGACAGTGTTGCACCTACAACATCTCTGGTGTCTGTAGGTTTCTTTTACCATCAGGAGAGCTGTGTGCTTGTGCGACATCTTATCATATTAAAAACCCTTGCGTAATCAGTTACATAACGTAGACTCATTAAAATGTCTGAGGATGTCGGAAATATTATCTATGGACGTCTATAGCGTTAAGCTTTATTTATAATAGTTTTTCTGTCGGCCTTACTCTTCGCAGTCACGACATCGGTGCATCTTGTAATAAAAAACCACATCCGCATTGTTCTTAGGATCTTTGACGTATCAACATTTATAAATGTCAATCGATTGTAAATTATAGAAAAACATGGCTGAACATCGTCTTCGGTATTGTTGAAGGTTTTCAGTGCCGATATCATCGATGAGTACGAAAATAATTTAGACATTGCGATATTTAGTTTACTCCACAAGTTAGTTTGACTAGGTTATGGAGTCCTGAGATCATTTGTTTCAGTTTGCATAGGTTGGAAAAGTACCATTCACATGACTAGTATAGTCAAAATATAGGCCAAATGATAAAGTATTAACAAATTTGTATGGTATTTTGTATTGATAGATCACTATCTGCGACCAACTCGACATACTCAGATCAATATCCATGTGATGTCCACATCTTAGTCATTTAGCAGAGGCGATATAAAAATAATAGGAAGGAACATAGTCAAAAATTTATTACAAAATTCAATTTCATATTGGTTCATCATAAGGTATTCTTCTTGGTTTTTTCAGACGACTTCGATGCTACTGCTCCGTATGAAGATATTAATTTTCTTTATATTTTGTTGATCAAGTACCTAATAAATTCTTAAAATCCAAATGTTTTCATTATAATTCTATAAAACTTACATTTATAATTGTTTTACTAAGTTAGGTTATAAGCACATAGCTCTCCAGAAAAAACTTTGTTTTATAAACACCATATATATGTTATTTAAATCATTGCACATGCGTGCTGTTTAGAGGCAGAGGCATTGGGCCTAATGTGCAATTCTACTGGTTACCTGGATATAACAGAAGTTTTACTAAGTCCACAGATTCAACAACTCAAAAATGAGCTGTTCTTCCCGTCTCAAGAAGTCGCTACTCACTCCTACTACTCTATGACTGGAGAGCTACAGGATGATTGGTAATTTTTGGGACGTTCCACGGTAAGTTTTCTTATAGAACAACTCTCTTTACAGCTCCAGGCTCTTTCACTCTGTTCACATGGTCTAACAAAGTTTAGGAGATTTGATTTCCCCCACATTATGGGGCTCATGAATATCTGCAGTACCAATTACTTAAACTACTAGCAATCCAATTAAATTTCGTTGCGCCTGACATTGACAACTTATAACAGTTTTAATGAGAAGAATTATTACATACATACATACATATCTTCACGCCAAGTCCCTTACGGGGTAGGCAGAGAGTATCGAGTGCCAGACCTCACGATCCTGACAAACCTGACTTGCTTCCTTCGCATTCATAACCCTTTTCATACAAACACGCCGAAGAAGAATTATTAATAATTAAAAATGTTTTTGTCTTCCTATAGTCTACTTTAAAAACATTTTAAAACCAAGATTAACCGAATCCCTCGAAGTGTTTTTGAATTTTAGCGAGATCAACGAACACCATTGTATTTATATATACAGATATTATCACTACGTAGTATAAAAAAAAGTCGCTTCCTATGTCCCTTTGTCCCTTTGTATGCTTAAATCTTTAAAACTACGCAATGGATTTTGATTCGTTTTTTTTAATAGATAAAGTGATTGAAGGTTATATGAAGATTTATATGTATATTTCATAACCGTGTGAAGCCGGGGCGAGCCGCTAGTTAATTAATTATTCTTGTCTTGTTAGTAAGTACAGCCTATTTTTTTATACATTGAAATATATGCGAGAAATATGAATACATGAAAGATTTTTGCGCAAAAAACTAAGTGTTTTTCTACTGTAGGAAGTAGGATATTATGAACTATACAGTCACTAACAATCTCAAATTTAATTACGATTGTTTTTGTTGTGTATCTGAGTTCCGAGGTCAAATCAATCTTCTCAGAATTCTAATGCTGAAGAGTATTATTACCATAAGTAATTGGACTATTCAATGTTGCCACTAAATAATTATTTTCATAAAATCATTTGGGTGAGCTATCTGTCTCTGATAGCTCACCCTGCCTAACAACAATGAAATCTCTGCCTAACAATATATGTATTTTAGATCAATTTTATAACACTGTTTTACTTTCTAATTTTATAAAATTAGAATAAAAAAGGGAAAATGTCAATAACACACAAACTGCTTGATATTATTTTTATCAACTATAACATAATATGCTCCTTCAGAAACGATTTCGATTAAAAATGGATGACACAAAATGGTAATTTGAGTTTAGGTAAAACAAAAAAGTCGGTTGGAGACATATCTGGTGAGTATGGTGGTTGCTCGAGGGTGTTTGTTGAGTGTTTGGTCAAACAATCGTTCACAGCGACGACTTCCTGCGAAGGCGCATGATCGTGATGCAAAATCCAAAAATTGATGAATTTATTTTTCGAATTTGCTCTTTTAAACGCACCAAAAAGCTCCAATAAAATTCCTTATTTACCGTTCACGTGACCTTCTTGCAAGAAGAAGAAGAGAGCACACCGCGATAATAGTTAAAGAAAACACTCGATATGACTGGCTTTTGAACGAGTTTGGCGTAATTTTTTCGGTTTCGGTTAATTTGGAAGGCGCTTCTCCGAAGCTTGTTGACTAGTTTGCATGTCAAACTCGAAAACCGGCACCTCGTTGCCAGTGATAATACGTTTCATGAATGTTGGAGTTGAATCATTTTAGCATAATATACTCAGCGACTCTCATGCAATTGAGTTTTAGGAGTTGAGTTTAATGAGGTATTTTAGGCTAGCCGAGCGGCAACATGTTTCATACCCAAAGATTTGTTAAAATGATACGGATCGACGCGAGACACAGAAAGTTTGCCAACTATCTCTCTTAAAGTTAAATGAGGATTTTCAGTCACTGTTTTCTTCATTTTCGTAATATTAACTTCAGTTTTAAACGTTGATGAACAACCTGTAGTTTTACAACAAGGTCCCCGGCGAGATTCAAGTTCTTCTACCTAGGATATTTAAATCGACTATTCAAATTCAAATTCAAATTATTTATTTACTGTCACCTTAGGTATTGAAGTAGATTACAAACTAATTTAAACAGCCTTAGTAAAACCTAGGTGAGAGTCTGGTGCCTGTTGTAGGTAATGACCTGAGTTACAAGTCACCAGATTAAAAGGAAATTATTCAAAAAAGGATTTCTAAATATTTAAATGATAAAAATCCCTGGAAATAATTCGTAGTCTATAAAATGGATATTGTAGATTAATTGTATAATAACAAAATTTTTATTTTGTTCACTATAATTAATAATTATTTTGTTACAATTATGTTGATTTTTTTAAACAAATTTAATATTTTGATAATGTTCTAACAGCTAATTACTGATCTTTCAAGACATTTGACAATGTTACGAATTCACAATTTATTTAGGTACATGTACATTTGGGGGTTATAGAATTTATTTTTGACATACTTTTGTAAATTTAATATACCTATACGAGCATTACATTTATTATCATATGTCCATTCTTATACATAATCATTGAAATCTGTCATTTTTTTAAAACATTTAAATTTTAACATCATACTATTTACTGATATTTTTTTATTTTATACTTTAATTTAGATATTATTACTTATTTATTTTCATTTTATAATTATTCCCGGATATTTTGTATTTCTTACTTTATTAAATTGTATTCCCTGTTTTTAGGGAAAAACCATAACCTGGTCTACCTCATCTATAATTATTTTTTAACTATCTGTATGTTTCTGTAACTTATTAGATAAACTCTTTAACGAAATTATAATTATCTAAGCTACCGTGCATGATTCAGTGGGTTTGGGTTCTTGGAAAATTAAACAATTCGAACGCAAATATAAATCTTATTTAATGTTGAATAACATGGCAACAGCAGAAAGATAAATACTTGACAGTGTACTTCCCTCTTTGACTATTAAACCAACTTTATACTCAAAGATTTTCCAACCTTGTAAAGAAAAAAAATATCTATGAAAAAGGTACACAATTTTCCGCGGCCTTGATTTAATTAAAACAAAGATCTATTTTACTATTTTTTATGATATGTTACATTTTTATTGTCATTCCAAAAATTTATTTAACTCCTGGGCAAGAAAAAAATCTTTCCAGATGTGAATACATAAACATTAGCAGTAAATGCCATCACAAGTAAAATTTAATATTTTTCTTTATACTCAGGTCGCGGGGGTCCGTATGCTGTTGCATGGCTGGTTGCTACGCCTCCACGACCTGTGCTGTAAGCGTTGGCGATAGCTGTCGCTCCATTGGGAGTTCCATGTCCTGATCGACCACCATAGCCGAAGAACATCGGGAAATACGTTCCAGTTGGCATTCTGGGGTAATCTTGGCCTTCTTCTTCATCTTCGTCTGGTCTTTTAACCTGAAGTAAAAGGCTTTTTTAAATATGCTTAACCAAAATTTGCAATTTTATATTGTAACCTTATTTTTAAGAAAACATTTTCTTTATGGTAGCCAAAATGATAATACTTCAAGTTTTTCTTAATAAGAAAACATTCAATTTGTAAGAGGTTAAATATTATGCCTGTGTGTATTATTAATACTGGTCACATTTTTTTTTCTTCAATTGACTTGAACGCTCCACTTGATCGATTATGATGAAACATTATTTTAACGTTACAGGCTAGCGAACAAACTCATGGGTTACTTGATGGCAAGAGACCACTGTGAATTATAAGCACTATAGATGTTACAGGTGCCTCACAGAGAGCTTAAGCCTAGATGGAAGGCCTATTGTGTAATTCTACCGGCTACTTTACTCTCCAGACTATGACAGAGCTATTATGGTGGTAGGATTTTTTTAGGAGTTTTGAATCTTATTTTAGTTAAAAAAACTATTTAACACTTTTATGTACTCATTTATAACAAATTGTCAAACAAGTTTAGGAGTTTCCTTGTAACCTATTTCTTCTGGAACAATGGAGTACTGCTTATTTTTAACCCTTTCAATTTTAAATGCGTAATTTTGTACTTTTACATTTACAATCTACAACTTTACATGTAAGTTTAAGTAAGGAGAGAAAATGGTTATAATACACACCTGTTTCGTTTTATTCAAACGCCGTTTAGCACTTCCCACCGCTTTGGGTACTTCTTCAATTTCCGGCTCAAGTAGTTCTGGGGTAGAGATAGATTTTACTGTTGTGGGTATTAAATCTATCTTTTCCGTTGGTTCTGGAATGTCAGCTGATTCGGTAGCTGGGGGTAAATCAGGCAAAGCTCCAGGTTGCTCTGGCAACACACCTTTGTCTGGTACTTGTGGGTAGTATACTTCATTTTGTTGTGGCACATATGTGTTTTCAAAGGTCTGTCTCCGTCTGTCGGGTAGGTAGTACTGGCTGGCCGGTGGTCGGTATTCTTCTGGCTTGTACATGAAAGCTGCCATACCTCCACCTATTGCTTGAGGATTGTAATATGGGTTGTAGTACCGACTTAGTACCATTCCTCCTCGGTTAAGGTCACTTGAGCCATACGAAACTGTAAGAAGAATTAACAGTTAACAAATAGAAAAAAAAGTATCTTCACGCCCATATCCCCGAACAGGTAGGCAGAGGCACACAGCACCCATGACAAGCCGAAGACACCAAGTCCCACAATGTGATAGGTGGCAAGCCTATCGCCAACCGGGCACATATCCAATCCCGAGTAGCATTTTTTTTTATTAGAAAATTGGAAAACCCAAATTTTCTTTTTGTTTCCCGACCTGGGATTCGAACCCGGGACCTCATGCAGTCAAGTCCAACACCTGTACCGCAATACCACAGTGGCTATAACAAATACTACTCCAAAAACCGAGCTAAGATTTGTTTGTCACTTATACCGTGGCTTCGAAATAGATAATATTGTTCCTTAATCTAATTCTCCCATTGTTACCTACGTATTTTTAGTATTTGCCAAGTTATGTTCTAGTTCGGAGTGCAGACGGTAAATCAATGTTTTATTTAGAAGCGACTCCGCATCAGGTTAATAAAAGGCACACCACAAACTTATATAAAATCTTAAAGTTAATATATGAATTAGTTACTTTAGATTTTTGTTTACTTTTAAAATTGAAAAAAATATGCTTTTGGAGTTTTTTTTATAACCAAAAATGAAATTTTGTGATTTTTTGATTTTTTTCTGTCAATATTCAATATTTAAATAGCCCATTTGAATTACTTACTTTACAATAATTACAAAAATCGGCAGGCTTATTTGCCTTTTAAGAATATAAAAAATGTAATTATGTCCCCGTGTTAGTCCAGGCTCCTTAGCAGAATAGACCATCTGCCTTCCTGCTACGTTTGCCAGGAGCAGGGGCTTACCGTCACTAATACCGTGACATCTGACTAGGTGGTAGTTTCGCAGCGACTCACCCGGATTAGAACCACCGCTTTACTTATTCCTGCCACCATAACGTCATTACGTGTTCCAGTTCGGAGCGTAAGGTAGCCGGTAAACTTACTTTTGCTGGAGGCCTAACATCCCGGCCTCAGATTGGCAACGCACTATCAGGAAATCCGTCTGCTTGTTTGCCTACCAATATCATAAAAAAATATATGTCTCACAATAGGTTGTGGTTTAATTAATAAATTAGCACTCTAATGGTTAATAAAGGAAATTCAAAAAATAGAACGCTTCAAACATATAAATAAAATGACATAAATAAAAAATCGTAGAACAATTAGCGCAAAAAATGAGGGGTCAAATTATTTAAAAAAATGTGGAAACTGGTACAGGGTAATTTATGCCTTAAAAGATTAAGCTTTGTCACGTTCTCACAACCATGCCAGATTTGATGCTGTGATTTACCTTATTTCAATCCAGAAGTGAATCAGATTTTGAAGAACTTCAGAAAAGGAGACACTTCAGAAAAGAAAAAATAGGTTTCATGTGTAATAAAATGTCACAGGACAACGTTGCACCGAAAACGGGTACGGTGTCCATATACACCTTGTAAATGACAGCGTAACGAAAAATGAAACCATGGATTCTGTACATGATATACATGAATATGTAGTTGGAATTTTGTGTCGGAAATTTCATGATTTAAAAAAAATGTATTTTTTTATTTATTTCACTATTATTTTATTATTACAGATAGTAATAATAATTAATATAATTTTTTTAAATATTAAATGTATAGACGTAGAAATTAAGAGCCATTGAAAATAAATGATATTAATATAATAGTATTTTATTATTACTATCTAACGCAATACGATTTTTATTTAATATCAAATAAATAACACATTTTTACTAAAAACAGCAATGTAATAAAACTGGGTATTAGTTCGGCACCTACAGCTCGCAATGCGCGGCTTAATGCTTAAACTTTGTGCGCTATGCATTGAGGGCTGAAAAACTGCTAAATATTTAACCACTTATTTCCGACAAAAACTGTAAAAGGAATATTGAAGTCTGATATGTATCTAAATGATATGATATGTATCTCCACGTGTTGGTCCAGGCTCACTTGTAGAATAGACCATCTGCCTTCCTTGCCAGGCAGCTCGTAAAAGGCGAGCACAGGCTCACCGTTACTAGCACCGTGACATCTGACTAGGTGGTAGAGTTTAGCAGCGACTCGCCCGGATTGGTACCACCGCCTTACCTATTCCTGCCGCCATAAAGTCATGACGTGTTCCGGTTCGAAAGGGTAAGGTAGAAGGTAAACTTGCTTTTGCTCGAGGCCTAACATCCCGGCCTCAGGTTGGTAACGTACCATTACCACCTTGGGTCTCTAGGCGGCGTGAATTTCTTAACATCAGGAAATCCGTTTGCATGTTTGCCTTCCAATATCATAAAAAAAAACTATCACAGAAGTTTTCGTTACGGTATCAAATTCACCCTGTATACTAAGTAATAACTAGAGCAACTCAAACAGGATAACTTTACTAATATTTGAATGAAGAAACACTTGTACTAACTTAAGTATCACTTATAATTTGTTATTTAATAAATTGCCTATCAGTTTCGCTTGTAACAGCATCATTTTCATGAACATGAGCCGACGATGGAAAAATAACAAATAACTTTACTAAAACAAATAAAAACTGACTCACATGTATCAAAATTACTTCCATAATAAGGATATGGAAATGCGCTCGCTTCCCACAAAAAGCAGACTAAAGCAACGACAGTCAACTTCATTTTGGAATCCCTTGTGGAGTGAGCTGCAGTGCTGTCAAGTTAGTGCTGGACGTGGTCTGGTGTCGCGATATTTATTCAAGTCTGGTTGGATTCATTAGAATTCTGGACACGGCAGTCGGCTTGCGTCTGCAATTGATCGTTGGACACGATTCGGCAGTGTTTTCTGACCGTTATAGAGATCGGACAGAACTGCTTCGGCGATTTATGGATTTCGTCTCTGAAAAATACTGATCGGTAACAAGATGCTAAGCGATTGCAAGAATCGACTTTTGCATTTTTTTAGGGTACCGCACCCAAAGGGTAAGAACAGACCCTATTACTAAGCCTCCGCTGTCTGTCTGTCTGTCTCCAGGCTGTATCTCTTGAACCGTGTTAGCTAGAAAACTGAAATTTTGACAAATGATGTATTTCTGTTGTTGCTATAACACCAAATACTAAAAATTAAAAAAAATAAAATATTAAGGGCAGTCCCGATACAACAAACGTGCTTTTTTAGCTCAACATTAAAAACGGTGACAGGTAGACGCTTTAAATTTTCACAGAATATTTACTTGTATAAGCCTTTCAAAATAAATAATTAAATAACAATAAAGTAAATATTAAAGAGGGGCTCCCATAGAATAAACGTAGTTTTTAATAGATAGATGATAGTACGGAACCCTTCGTACGCGAGTTCGACTAGCACTTGGTCGGTTTTTTTGTTAGAGGTCGCGAACAAGCACACATGTGTCCTGATGGTAAGAGTGACCTATAGACGCCATAGATGTTAAAGGTGCATCACTGTCCTGCGGCCGGATGTAAGGTCGATTGTGCAAGACTATCGGCTACCCTACCCTTAGGACTGGAACATGTCAGAGCCGCAGGAATAGGTAAGGCGGCGGATATCTACTTGAACATGTTGCTTCACAGTACTTTAGCACTAGTGTACTAGTACACTCTATAAAACATATGCTGACCCATATGAAGTTCTAAGCTGATGGAGAGATGGTCTATTCTACAAAATGGACCCGGACCAACACGGGAAACATTGAGTATTTTTTTTTATAATAATGGAAGGGCCGTGATGTGAGCCCTCGAGCAAAAGTAAGTATACCAGCTACTTTTTTTTGTTGATGTTCGAGTGGTGAACATCGGCAGTTTCCTGTGACATGGGTGGTCGAAGCCTTTGTTGTTCTTGTTTTAATTAGTACCTGATGGGATTTTTATTTGTTGAGTTATCGGTTTAATGTAGCTGTTTTATTTTGTTACATTTTTAAAATTAAATTCTTTATATATATAATATAGATTCTGTAGGTTAAAAGATCGTCTATATACTTTTTAACTGTTATTAACGGCTCACTATTGTCATGCTAATAAACTGGCTCAGTATACCAACTTCAGGTTGCAACACATCATTGTGAAATCTAGCCACATTTCCCATTGATAAATCTCCATCCCCTAGAAATCCTTGTAATTATTTGCATTTTAAATCCCAGAAATGTAACAAAATGCTTAATTAAAATAATGTTGTCACATTACGAGTACATAATTACCTATGACAGCAGTTCTCACCGTGCTTGAATATTATTTTCGGGAATGATAACTTACCTTTTTCTTTAGCTATTATGAAACCAACGTGCCCTTCTTCTTTTTTTTTAAAACGAGACGTATCTATGTATCGGAATCTTAGAAGGTGATTTTCACCCACTTTAAAAGTAAGGATTGAATTAAAACTCTACATATCAAGTGTGTGTGTTTTTTTATTTTTTTTTTATGATAATGTAAGGCAAACAAGCAACGTGAAGTTCAATTTGTTGTATTTTATTAACAGATATTGAGAAAAATAAACATATTTTGAAACATATCAACATGGAACCTACACTTTTTTGTGATAAAATATTTTTTAAATCCCATTTTTTTATTTTGTACTTGCATGAAATTATTTTCTTTTAGCTTAGCTAATCAAAAAGCGTGTTTTTGAGTTTTTTAACCTATCATTTACTTTCACCCTCGTCGTTTTGCTTAGTCTATGTGACATAGATATTCCAAAAATAAACTGTAATTTCAATATGCCTGCAACGTCACTCGTGATGGGTTTTATTAACCTGTCACTATTGGTTGGAATGGAAAACACAAATGCAGAAGTAAATGCTGTAAGATTGAGATTACTTGATGAGGCATTTGTAAGTAAATCATCAAAATAGATTTTCCGGTATATTTCCTCCTTAATTAATATTGCCTTTGATCGTAGCTGTAATGAGTATTGCAGAAATTAATAATTCATAAAATTTGTATGATGGTGAATGGTTTAAACATAAATAGGACGAAGAGTTTGCATTATGATGCAGGTGTCCTTGCACGGTATAAATCACGACGTGGAATGCCAGGTCTCATTGACGACGATTTATAACACCAACGCCCTGTGTTCGAGCGCTTAAGCAATTCTTGGAAGATGCGATTTAACCTGATAAAGCTTTAACTGAGCCGATTGATGGAAGATATGTTTTTAAAGCGGGGTTTCTTAATCGGATAATATTGTGTCCCAACTCCCATCGCATACTTTAAATACACAAATCGGGACACAATTACCGAGTCTGTGACTCTATACCAAGGACAAAACGTGTACATACACTGTAATGCAGCTAAGAACCATCTCGATCAAGTCAGCTTTCAAACAGAAATCCACATCAAAATCGATCCTTCCATACTAAAGTTACGTAAGTACACAAACTGACATACAAACACACATACATACACTTCAAAATTACAGCACCCCTATTTTTCCGTCGGTGTTTAAAAACAAGTTCCCCTTGTCCAATAAAAAACAACAGCAGGAGCAAAATGCATCTGTACACTATACTATAATTTCTATAAATTTTGTGAAATTTTGCTTTTGTCAACTGCCTTATCTTTTGTTTGTATGGTTTAGCTTAGAAAGCTACCAACTTGAAATATCATCAAAGTTTCGTGAATACAAAAGTGAGGAATATTTTATATATATGTGATGACTAGCTGCTACCTGCGGCTTCGCCCGCGTTTTCACAGAAACCCGGTGTGCGATCGGGATTTAAAATAGCCTATATGTTAATCCAGGTCACAATCTATCTGTCTTCCAAATTTCAGACAAATCCGTTCAATCATTCGAGCGTGAAAGAGTAACAAACATCCATACATCCATACTTACAAACTTTCGCATTTATAATATTAATAGGATAATGAGTTATCCGAATTGCTGCCAGGATCTCACGCAGTTCTTAATAATAGAAGTTTATCACTTGTTATGGTCCCACTTATTCAGGTTTCAGTGTACATAACAACAAAAGAACTCAACATTATGTTGAGTAATATAGTACCTCCCCTTTCTAATATATAACTCCTTGATCTGTCCTAAAAATGAATATCTATTTCCCGTGGCCACTACGTGAACAGATTTCGACAATTCTTTTTTGTTGTGTTATATATTTTCAGGTAAAAGTTCTCATACATTTTATATTATATTTTAAGGTTTTTTCAATTAATTTAATAATAATAATCGTAATTTGAGTCCTAACTGCGCTCACTGTGAGTTTGATATTTTTAAAATAACATGACCTCAGAATTTATTAGGTTTTATGGCTTAACAGTAATCATTTATCTGATGAGATTTTATAAATTTGTGGTTGATTTTTTTGTCGCAGATATCATCAATTGGATGGGTTTGTGGTTGCTGTGCAGCAGCTCGCCTGAAGCTATAATGTGGGTATTTTGACAAAGTAAAGTTGCTGATACATTATATGTACATGAATTCTTGGTGGTATGTATACACCAAGCGTTAAGACATATGTTACATACATAGCTATAGAGGATTTTGCTGATGCCTACAAATAGCCCTCGGCGCGTGTAACTTCGACTTCGACATTATAGGGTAAAATGATGACATTTGACAGCATGACTACGAGCGTGCGTCACCTTCGAGTTCCGTGAGCGACGGAGAAACTGGCTCTTAAATTTTTCACTTCGGTTAGGCCATTAGATTTAGAAATTAATTATAAACTCTCTTAATGTAATATTTATATAGTAATTAAATATAGTTCTAAAATTAATTTGGTTTTTGAAGTGAAAACTTCTTTAGCGGCGTTGCGCACTTTTTTTGGAATGGGTAAAATCTTCTAAACTCGCGTCAGGACACGGGACCTGATCGAAAAATCGTAAGACGGCGCAGGGCGCTTACGCAAATTTTTGTGTTGTCATGTTTGTGTGCGATAGTGCAATAAATGAATATTGTATTCTACCACGTAAATGCAAGTACTTTCATACTGATAATTAAATCAATTCGTGCAAAATTATTCCCTAACCGTTCCAAAATATCAAAATTGCACAACGTTAATATTCAAGTTTTCACATCTGCCGGCACTCCTGGAGTGCAACCCGGTTTTTTTGAGTTCTCCGGCTGTGACTTACGTAACTCAAAAAATCAAGACTCATTTTCAAATTATTTTTTTTAAAATCTTGTATTTTTCAAACTACAAGATTTTTTGTAAACATTTTCAAAAAATTTTTTCAATGATATGCATTATAACTAAAGATAATGTGAACGTTATTCGATTTGCATGGTAAGCACGGACCGTATTTTTATGGTGGAGTCCATTTCTTTTAACAACTGAGATAATATCAGTTCCACATAATTTGAATCTAAGTGGTCATAACACTCAAATTTGCGAGTCACCACGTACTAGTGCCACTGATTTTTACATCTGGATAGCTTAAACTTACTTTAGTTTAGTTTTAGTTTCTAGTCTAGAGTTGTATCCAGGACAATTAGAGGGTCACGATTTTTTCTATTTATCTACACTAATAAAAGTAGTTTTTTTTATCGTAAACACAGGCACACTGGCGGCCGAGCTACTCGATGGAAAGTAGTCAGCATTACTCATGAACATCTGCAACAACAAGAGTTAGCGGCATATACGATGGGGTCTTTAAAGAATTTATTGACCCGCTTTTAAAAACCCTTGTATCAATATTCAAACTTTTGTGGAATACCCACTACGGGTAGGCTATTCTAGAGTTTAATTGTTCGTACGAAGAAGCTGCGCGAGAAGCGAACAGTTGTAGAAGCCTAACCGTCAAGATGGAGTGGTTGGAAACCTTCACATAGTCGTGTTAAGCAAATATTTTATCGTAACACTCCTCATTGTAGAGGGGATAGAATACGCGCAGAGATCCAATATCTCACCAAAGATTAAGTTTCTAAAACCCATGTAAGAGTAGGGGTGTCTCATTTGTTGTTGTTACGTTCATCCGTCTGCATATTTATCTTCATTACAAATAAAAAAATAGATATTTTAGACACAACTACAATAACTTAGTAAGTATGTATAATGTTTAAGTTTCTATATAGTTGTTTAATTTCTTTGACAAATTAAAAAAAATAAGTTAATTCATTATTATATTATTTTAAAGTAAATAAAGAAAACATAAAGTAGTCTGTACGAAACAAATCTGTGACACAGAGGCACATAGTCCGGAAACATTTGTATGGTCAGCTGCGGCTGTGAATCACTCGGAATTGGCCGACCACCCGATAACATCTCCGGGATACTTATTGAGATCACGTATTTCGTGCGATTTATTGTATACTTTTGTACTTTAAATAGAATATAGGCTTGATATGCTGTAGTCCATAGTTTTTCCCGATTCTGTAGCTAAAATATTTCTTTATATTTTGCAAAAATCTGATTAAATCTCGTCTTTGATTGTATCCGTCCATTTGTGAAGGTCAAAAACATACATATCCACAATATATATATCCCAAATAAAATAATAAAAATGTATTTCTTTATTCATTGTGCCATTTTCGGTAGCAAAGTTCCTGAAATTTTTACCTTGTTTGAAGTTTCAACATCGTTTCTTTTTATGATATCCGAAAGCAAACAAGCAGACGGATTTCCTAATGGGAAGAAATTTACGCCGCCTCTAGACACCTAAGGTGGTGAAGGTGCGTTGCCAACCTGAAGCCGGGATGTTAGGCCTCGAGCAAATTTAAGTTTACCGACTACCTTATCCTACGAACCAAATCACGTCAACTGTAAGCGCTGACGTTATGTTGGCAAGACTAGGCAGGGCAATGGTATCAACCCATGCGAGTTGCTGTGAAACTCTACCACCTAGTAGGATGTCACAATGTTAGTGACGGTAAGCCTCTGCTCACCTTTTTATGAGCTGCCTGGCAGTAAGGCAGATGGTCTATTCTGCAAAGGAGTCCGGACCAAAACGGGGTAAAACAAACCTTATTCAGAAAAAAACAATGAAATTTCGTATTTGTTAACATTCAACTGCCGCAAAGACGTGATGAAGTTTAATTACTAATTTAGGAATAGTTACAAAAAAATACGAGTGACATAGTGCGAGTGGTACTACTTTTTTTTCGCATCTTCAGGGCTCTTAGTGTATACTTATACATTTTAATGTTCAAAAATGACGGGGAAGTCGATTACTCTAAAAATATTTTGACATCCTCCTTTTTCAAACTCGGTAAAAAATAAGGACAACTTTCGAATTTAAATTGTTCTTTAATACGAAGATTTTTCAAATTTTAATTGTTTTAAATAGGTTTGTTTTTAAACTAAAGGAAGACCTTTAGTTATATAATTTTATATTTTAATTAAGTCATCTTCGCATGTAAAAATGAGTACCTTCCTCGATTTCCTTAGTTATCAGATCCAGGCTTTATGGCAATGGGACCACTCAGAACTGCGCTCTTTCAAATGTATTTTTTTTAAATAGGTCTAGAAATTGCAGAGCCATCGATTTAACTAACATTTAAATATGTATATAAGAGCCGATAATAATGATAAATAATGTTATTATATAAGTATAAAACTCAATTGTTGTTCATTAGTCTCGCTAAAACTCGAGAACAGCTAAACCGATTTGGCTAAGTTTGGTCTTAAATGATTTGTGGAAGTCCAGGGAAGGTTTAAAAGTTAAGAAAAAGGTAAAACTGTGAGAAAACTAGGAGAAACAACATTTTAAGTTTTCTCATACAAATAGTAAGAGT
>NJDC01000390.1:275008-300398 GCA_002245475.1 Calephelis virginiensis
AAAGAGCATTTCTTTGCCATAACTTAGACTCTCAATTCCTTAATATAATTTTACTTTAGGTTTATGTTTAGTTTAATTTTGTTTAACTGTTTTGTTATTTTTTTATGTTATGTGTGTCAGTTTATTAAATAGTATATATTTAGTAGTTTATTTATCTGTACACCAAGTCTACTTATTTCATTTATTACTTTCCTTTTACGGGTTGATGATTCCCATGAAATTTTGTAAGTATGTTGAGTAGGTCTGAGAATTGGCCAACATCTATTTTTCATACCCCTAAGTGATAACGGTGGCTCACCCCCACTTTATACTAAAATCACATTTTAAAAATAGCAGAACAACGTTTGCCGAGTCAGCTAGTATATTTCATAAATCATGACTACTTTTAGAGCTACATCCATTTGCTCTAAATAGCAAAACGGAATAATTTATTTTACTACTTACTTTGATGCAAAAAGGTAAACTTAACAATGGTATACTCAAACCAGAGGTGAGCGTAGGTTAAATGGGTCAATAACATCAACCACAGGGATAGAGTGCTAAGTAGCATCTAGACTGGGTAGGGATTACCTGTCCCTGCTGCTACAACGAGAATGACATGTACCAGTCAGGAATGCAGGGTAGCCGGTAGAATTGCACTTTAAGTCATACACCCAGCCACAGGACAGCGCTACACCTATAACATCTATAGGGTCTACAGACCATGGTTTCTTATTACCATCCGTACAGCCGTGTACTTATTCGTTGTTTTATACAAAGTACTTTTATAAGACAACGAACAAGCTCATTATTACCGTTCTTGTTCGTTGTCTTATACAAAGTACTTTTATAAGACAACGAACAAGCTCATTACTACTGTGCTTATTCGTTGTCTTATACAAAGTACATTTATAAGACAACGACCAAGCACAGCTTTTCTGATGGTGAGATACAAACAAAGTCTATATAAGGAGAGTCATGAGCTTGTTGGATGTCTTATGACAGAATAAAACATAAGTTTATTTTACCGTTCGGATTAAAATATATTCCAGTTGCACTTCTGTAAGCTTATACATTATTTCGACAAATTGAAAACCCAGAGCTGGTTCTCAGTAGTAATTAAGTTGCAGACGACGTTAACACCAAGCTTGAACTAATAAAATACAATAAGGGAAAAAACAATACAAAGTGAATTAGCGATCAGTACGCGATCCACGTAATGATCCTGTTGCAGGGCATAATAACGTGAACTTAGGCACGTAAGCTCGCTGGATGGTCAATCTGGAGGTAAACAATAGACAGGAAAATGTCTGGTCTGTCAATAAGAAGATCTATTGGTAGGGGGATTGAACTGCAATAGTTATTCCATGTGGAAACATTGTGCTTTCTTGATAGCAGCATTTTTTATGATAATGCAAACAAGCAAACGGATTTCTGATGGTAGAAAATTCACGCCGCCTAGAGACACCAAAGGTGGTAATGGTGCGTTGACAACCTGAGGTGGGGATGTTAGGCCTCGAGCAAAATTAAGTTTGCCGGCTACCTTACCCTCCGAACCGGAACACGTCAACGGCAAGCATTGGACGTTATGTTGACATAGTACTGCTATTAGGTTTATACTTATAGCAAACAATAATAAGTTTGCTTTTTTCGTCTTTAGTTAATTTCTAGGTTTTTGTTTTGTATATTTTTCCTATTGTAACTTTATAATAATTGTGTGTTAATAAATGAATGTTTTCTTTTTCACGCAATCACCTCTGTCGTCTAGTGGTCTGATGTTGGATATGACTTCGCGAAGTCATATTGGGTTGGTCAGGGTCAGTAAAAAAAAATTTTGTTTTTACGATTTTCTTATAAAAAATAACGTCGAACGAGATTGAATATGTGCCCGGTTGCGATACTGTTTGTAGCTATAACAAAGTTTAAAAGACTAGCGTTGGAATCTTTTATAAGTGACGTTTCAAAGGTATTATAACAAAGACAATTAATTTTAAGAATACGAAAAGATTTTCAATAAAAATTAGGGCAAAAAAATTGCTTAATGTTCCGTGGGGTTGCAACAAAAAAAACACACGTCTAGAAATAGATAACTGTGTACCTGTGTATAAATTGTATAACTGCGTACCATTAACTCGTAAAAACCCATCGGTCAGGATATGGACCAAAACAATTCTTCCGCGCAATGAAAAAAGAAACAGTGGAAAACTTCAAGTTTAAGAAAAAATATTCAAATCAATAAAGCATATGTCAATGTTAGTCCAACATTGATACCATAATGACGTCACTATTGCATTAATTACAACGCATTATTCAGTACTGATTGGTTTGTCGATTCATGATGTGTTGTTGACGCTTCCCGTTCAAATAAAAAGTTGATGGGAAAACCTGAACTCTGTATTGTCTAAGAGTACGTCATCGTTTATTGTAATTATACGTATATATTACTCAGGGCTGTTACTAGTATAATATAATTTTTAATGTGATTTTACATAGTACAGAGGAATATTATGTCCCGTGTTACGCGTTTGTGAACAGCACTCTTGACTTAGGATAAAGGTCATAATATAGCGATGCACTAGTTAGACACTAGTATAAGTATCTATGGGCGTCAGTTATATTTTACCAACAGAGGAGCCGTTTGCTAACTTATAAAACAAAAAGGTATATACAAATTGCCTCTGTGGCCTAGCTTTCAGGTGTTGGACTTGATTACATGAGGTCCCGGGTTCGAAACCCGGGTCTGACAACACAAAGAAAACTTGGTTTTACCAATTTTCTAAATAAAAATATGTTACTCGGGATTGGTTATGTGCCCGGTTGGCGATAGGCTTGCCACCTATCTCATTGTGGAACTTACCGTCTTCGGCTAATCGTGGATGCCCTGGTTGTGTCTATGCCTACCTCTTCGAGAATATGGACATGAAGATACTTTTTTTTATAAATATACAATTTTTTAAACTTAGACAAGTTCTACCAAGTTTTATAATAGCTGACACGGTTTGGAATCACGACCTTATATAGTCAATAGGACATTCTTCTGATTCAGAATTTCCACTACACACCACTGACGTGTTTTGGTTTTGTGGTTAGGGTAACCGCCTTTCCAAATTAAATACTCAACTCACTTTTGCAAAGCCTTAAACTTCCAGGCTCACGTTGGCGACGCACCATTCCTATCATAAGCAATATGTGTTGTTTGGAAGCAGGAAATCAGTTTGCGAGTTAGCTTTCCAAAGTCATAAACAATCAAGCTATCCCTTTCGACAACATTCAACTTATATATTCCAGCTGTAGACAACCACTGCTATATAAACCGAAATGATCCTCTACTTTCATAGCATCTTTTTCACATGATAGGTCATCATGTGCTTATTACAAGTGTCCTGGTGTTATGTGACAACCGTGGCCGTAGACACCATGGATGCCACAGGTATGACGCTGTCCTGTGGGCGGGATGTTAGGCCTATTGTTCAAGTCTACTTGCTACCTTATACTCCGAAACAGAACATGAGCGAACTGTCAGTGAACTGCTTCATTTATCTTATGAAATAATTTACGTTCAATTTAATTTCTAGAGCTAGAGTCTTTATCTAGAGCTAGAGTTTTTTTATATATTTATAGAGAATTTTATCCATACCAGTACCAGTTCGATACGTTTATGTCGTCTACTGTATGATTCAGTAAACCCTAACTCATCTGTACTGTGACGTCCTTAGGACGTACTATTTTGCATCGACGCGCCTTAACCCACTCAGTGTCAGAGAAGGGGGGCTATACTTACCATATAAGGTACTAGCCCTATTTACGACTCCTCTTAACCCAGCCCGCACCCCGTGGACTAAATACCAGTTACAATAAGCACAAGTCTAGTAACACTCGACTCGGTGGCATTGACACGCGACACCCCTGGGACGGTGCCACGACTCTCCAGGGCATCATGCTGCACAGTTTAAGAAGCCCTGCAGGAAGAATTTTTTACCTCGTACCAATGTGGACCATACTGCTATCTGCTGCGTTTTTAACACAAACTAATTTTGGGATCTTCAAGAAAAGATCTTATTTATTTTTAAAACATCGGTAGCTGATTGTGGACAGTGATGATCACTTGCCACCAAGTGGACCATTAGCTCTATTGCTTTCTCTTCCATAAAATATGTATTGATTTTATTATTAGTTATCACCGCTTCGTCGGTCAAGTGCTAGCGTACATGCTTAACTACACCGATCAACCGTGAGGCTCGGATTCGATTCCCAATGAGACAGGCATTTGTATGATAAACATTTAGATGTCTTCATTTCCGTATCTGGGTATTTATTTCATTTATTCTTGTTATATAATTGACATACTTTGGGCATAAATTTAACTTGTGTAACTTGTACAGGGATTTTTTTATTAGTATTTATTACTTTTTTAATAATTGCTCGATACTCTCTGCCTTCCTGCCAAGGGACTTGGCGTAAATAAGTGTGTTTAGGCACTGATTATTATTATTTCTACTACTGCAAAAATTAATATATTTAACAGATTGATTATTAAAAGGTTTTATTATAGAAATTGAATAGAATGCAAATATATCTCAGTAATATCTACGCCTAATTTTATACAGAAGTAATAATCCTGTCAATCTCTTTTGTTTTATTGAAGTTGTATATAAATGGCAAATTATTCAAATTAAGTACGCGTGATCGTAACAAAATTCCGTAAAAGCATAGTCGTAAATTATTTAAAACAATGGATTTGCGGAACAAACAATTAGGTTTTGAATATTTCATTCAGTCACATATGCGCAGGTGTTTTGGGTATTTTAATTAAGGCATATTAAGCAGCAAAGCTTAGCTTAACATTTAGTTTCGGTTTCGTTTTCGGTTTCGGCTACGCGGTTATCGGATATATGATATCACTGGGGATAAATATTCGTTATCTTTACATGGAATAAAATAAAGTGATTTTCCGCTGTTTGTCCGTATGTGAGCTTAGATCTTACGTGTGTCTTAGAAACTATAAACTATTTTGATGCGGTTTTTTAATAGATATAGTGATTCAAGAGAAAGGTTAATCACATATAACTAAGAGCATGGAAGTTTTTCCACGCGTGTAAAACTGGGACGAGCTTAAAAATATTTGAAATCAAATATTTTTGTGTGTCACTATCTGTCACATAATAAAAATTAATGAGAAATGTTTGTGAGTAATAATATATAGATTTTCTTCGTCCATAAATTAAAAACAGCACTCTAGTTATCAAAATATACAACGATTGGCTGACAATAATTGTTATTATGTGCTACCCAAGCATATACCTTTCCCGAAAATTGAAACTGTACATACACTCTTTTACTATACCTAAAGTTAAAAAATAATTCCTAAGTCCTATACGTAATGTACGTAATTCCTTATAGTGATGTTAAATTGAGTATGGTTTTCTTGGTTAGAGTCTGAAGAAACCACCAAACTATGTACAACACCGGGCAAAATTTAAATAGTTGTTTAATTCTGCATATCAAAATGTCAAATTTATGAATACTAGTTGTCTGAGATTTTAATTTAAAAAATGTGTTTATGAGCAAAACTAAAAAAATACTGTGATATAAGAGACTAAATAGTTAAAAACCTACAAAAAATGTCATAAAATGGAAACCGAAATCCGGTTTCCGTTCTAATATTGATCTTAAGTTTTTACACTTGTGCGGAATACATTTGCATATTTTGATGTAAAATATGTCGATCTGTTTGCCCTTGATTATTCAAGCCAGGGTTATATGAGTATTTTAGGCAGAGTTAATTCCAACTAAGAATAAATAGTTCTGTAGACAAATATCTAAAAAATCGTGTCATTTTTATGAAATGAGTCCACAGTTCTTCTCGTGGTTAGATTCGATAATGGTATATTGGTACTAAAGACGTTATAAGCATCTCGTTGTCTGTGTGTCAGAGTGTTGTCAGAGTGTGGGGTATAAGAATCCCTTTTTTTATAACTCTAAAGCTACCCTACTTTCAGACCCGGATCTTACTTTCCCTGTTACTTTGTTGGCAGAAATAGGTAAGATGGTCTTCTTGGTGTTGTTGGTTTAATTTCGTTTATCTGTTACAAGTTGCATGGCCGGGAGGCTGCTAGTCTATTCTACCCAGACGATGCCGATGGAAAACGTAGCTCTTGTTATTAATATTTTTTGGTGTATTTGAACATGTGTGTATAGTTTCAAAACATCAATGACTTATTCAGGTAGTTTTCCAATGCAATACAGCAAGTTTTGCCATATTTAGAAATATACGAGTGTAAGCAAATGCATTCAAAAAAACAAAACAAAAGGTTTCTTCTCAAAAACGATCTAAATTATAAGAGAATGAGTCAAATATTGTAGACGACAAAGAGATAAAGAAAAATATCAATATTACCATATCGTCAACCAAGATAATGTTCTTAAACTATGTTTTGAAAAAAAAAACTGGAATACAGGCTACTGAGTTACCTGATGACTTGATAATATGACAAGCTTGTACCTCAATTAATACAAAACCATTACATGTAGTCTGTGAATACACAGACTAAAAAATAATAATTCTGATGTATAAAATATATAACAACGAAGTTATATCTAAAACTGTTCAAAAGTTTTTTCGTACAATGTCGTTTCAATATGATAATGATTTTTTTCATGAAGTACATCATTTAAATAAAGTCTGAACAATGCTACCATCGATTTGAAAGGTAAATTGACATGCAACAAATCAGTGACAGTTCTCGCATAAAAATCATCGTTTCTGGGAAGGTGGAGACGTATTCTGGACATACATATGTTATAACTAATCGCAGATGGTGCGCGCGCGACTCTAACGGTGGCAATCCTGAGCGAGCTCATTGATTGTATTCAAATTATCGGTTTAAACTAACATTATATACAGCCTGATGTTTTAGTACAGTACTAGGATAGAGTGCTGCTGCATAGCAGTTCGGCGGATTTATACCATTCTTCGCTTTCACCTGATTCTAACAAACATGTCGTCAGTTGCGATGTTGAAAAGCCAGGATAGTCGTTAGATAAGAGCAGGTTTCCTGAAATTCCGAAAACGCTCCAGCAAGGACGTTCAGCGTTTCTTGAAATATAGAGAGGTACCTCTCAAACAAATTTAGTTTCCAATATTCAATTTAATTATATTCTCGAAATCGAAACCGAAGCCAAAACTTACCCAAACATATTACAAATTTCTATTGATACTGATATCTAGTGTTACTACTTTTACATATAGTTTTTAATAGTAATATCTACAGTTAGTTATATATGTACGGGGGTAACATATTTATTTAAATTGTTATATTGCGTGTAATAATAATACCAATCCCTTAGCTGTGAAATTTGCAGAACTACGCGCAATAATTCATGAACACAGGAGATTCAGCAACATTTTGTTCGAAACCGAAACTTAAACCGAAGCTAGATTTTATAGCCGAAACCGAAATCAAAACTGTAACTTTCGGTAGGTCACTACTTATAATTCTCCTAAGACTAACTGATAACGACACACACATGTAAGACATTATAAAAAAATGTTTTTAAGATTTACAAAAATAAGCATATAAAAGGCGAGTATAGTTTCAAAAATTCTGTAATAGGGAATACTTCAGCCGATAAAGTTTCGTGCGTGAGTGGTGCGCGTTGATGTCTATCTAGTACTTCATTGTCTCGGTAACATACCATGAAATTGTAATTAGGTAATTTGTATTACTATCTAAAATTATATTAGTACTTAATTACAGCTCTAAATTAGTATGTATAAGGTAAGTATTATAAACTACGTAAATTGTTTATAGCATAAAGAAATGTTACAAAATATTAAGTAGTTTCTCCCCGTGTTGGTTTGGAGAATAGGCCATCTGCTTTCCTGCCAGGCAGCTCGTAAAAGGCGAGCATATGCTTAACGTCACTAATACCGTGACAACCTACTAATATAGGGTGTATAGGTGGTATAATTTCGCAGCGACTCGCCCAGATTGGTACCACCGCCTTACCTATTCCTGCCACCATAACGTCCAATGGTTGCCGTTGAAGTGTCCCGGCTCGGAGGGTAAGGTAAGCGGTAAACTTACTTTATCTTGACCTAACATTTCGGCCTCTGGTTGGCAACGCACTATTAACACCTTGGTGTCTCTAGGCGGCGTGTATTTCTTACCATCAGGCAATCCGTCTGCTTGTTTACCTTTCAATGTCATAAAAACAAAAGTTTTATTTCTGGTAAATTTGCAGTGGAGCGTTTGCAATTATTTTATTTGTTACAATTCTGCTGAATTTTTATACTAATTAAGCATTAGGTACCTGGAAGGTGTAAACTGATACATAAGGTTTATGAACCCATACTTACCGCATATGATTTAAGACTTATAACTAGGGTTCCCAACCCTCCGGAATGCCTGGGAGACTCCGGTAATAATGGCTATTCTCCGGAGCTGCCGAGATAATGTCTCCGGTTTTTTCTAAATCGAAACTTACTAACATAAATTAACAAAACCAAATATACCACCTTCGCAAACAGTTACAAATAAATACTTCTATTTTTCATGTAAAATCTTTTATAATTATGAAAATAACCCCTCAAATATTAGATGCCGGTCAAAAATAATGTCATTTTTACACAAGTTTTTTATGGAAACTCCATCTCTGCCCCCGATTGGTTAAAATCCTCCCGCTTTAGTTAATTTGAGAGTTGGCAATTCTGCTTACGAGAATTGTTTTTTTTGTTGTCTTTGGTATAGAAGATTGTTGATAACATATTTCTTATCATTAGGAGATACGTTTGCTTGTTCGTTTTTTCCATAAAATTTCAAAAAACACTAAGTCGTATAACCATTCTTTTACTTTTAATGCTGTGAAACTCTGGGATTCATTGCCTTATGAAATTTGGAGTATTCAATCATTAACAGTTTTTAAGAAGGCAGTAATGGAGCGTTTTGGTGTGTAAATAATTAGCACGTTGGCACTTTAATAATTAGTAATTTAGTTTGTGTTTTTTTGTACAGTAAGTTTTTGTATTGTGCACTGTTTGTTCTACATTTCTTTTATGCATTCTCACTATTTTGGGTTTGCTGGAAGAAATCTTTTTTAGAGATAAGCTCACCTTTTGCATAATTTTACGTATTTACTTATTTTTTGACTTTTTGTGTACAATAAAGACTTAAAGAAAGAAAGAAAGACTCAGCAGCCAAACAATCCCCACTATCACAGGTATAATAACAGGACATGGTCTATTTAATTAACACCTCTTTAACCTAGGTATTACTGTTCAGAGCCTGTACGGGGACAGAAGAGACACCCGGCCACATGATCATCGAGTTCAATGGTGTGAGCAGCTACTGGGTCAAGTACCTCGCATCACCGAGATTACTCTCCGAAGCATCCAGCGATGTTAAGTTGTGGGGCTTCGAGCAAAATAAGTGATAAATCTTTAAGTAGCGGAGATCCACTCAAGAAGAAGAAGAAAAAGAAGACGTCAAATGTCTGTGGTTTTTGTTGTACTCTACATGCTGTATATAAAATCCAATAAATAACGATATTCGCAGCGCGTGCGCATCTCATTGTGCCGTCTACTCGCGTCCCGCTCTATGAATACTATTAATGGTTTTAGGCATTTTTAACCCATCAAATACACCGGCTTAGCCGATTCTGTGAGATGATTGTATAATGACTAGCTTTTGAGCGTAACTGTGTGCACAATTTACATGGAAACGTTTTATGGCCTGTTTACGTTTTACAGAACGGAGGCAAAGTAGGACTTATTTCGCTAGCGTTTTGTGTTAACTACGACCAAGATAAATCTGGGATAAAGCGATTTCAGTGGTATTATTCATATAAACTGTCGGAAGCCGTGAATGTCAACCGATATGAAGTTCGCGGGGTTGGTTAGTTACATTTAAATGAAAGAATTGAAATGTCAATTACTTAGCAACAAATTGGCAATTCCAGAAAATATACAAATTCATACTTATGTGATTAAAACCGTAAATATAGTGATATTTGCCTTAGTTTAAGCACTTATCCAGTACTGCATGTATTTTTAAGGCGATTTTTCTTGTTAGGTGAGAGCGCCTGAAATATTTGTGTCTTTAAAAATTATGAAGAAGAATTGCTAAAATCAATTTTACGCAACTTACTTATAAATACATAAATAAATATATATATATATATATAAATATCGCTAGACAAGTTACACAAACTGAATCTTACCCCAAAGTAAGCAAATTATATGCTTGTGTTATGGGTGTTAGTCAACGATACGAATATATAGAAATACATAAATAGATACCAGAATTAATTTAATGGACACCCAGAACCGGAAATACAGACATCTAATTGTTTTTCACACAAATGCCTGCCCTTGTCGGTAATCGAAACCGAGCCTGGCAGTTGGTCAGTATAATTAGGCGTGTATGCTAGCCATTCGACCAACGAAGCGGTCAACGTCAACTTGTTATGCATATACTTATATGTTACATACTTGTTATACTTGTTCCAATTGTAACATCGGGACGTGTTATTTAATTATTTTATATAATAAAAGGACTTTTATTCAAACGAATGATATATATTTTCTTATTACAGTTTTCTTTACATCTTTTATAATATCTTCTCAATCTTCAATTGACTTACGATTCGTTTTTATCTTTTTTCGTTCTTAACAATTTTCAAAATTCAATTATACTTTTTAAACAGCCAGTAGAGTTTGCGTCGTAATGTAACCTCTACATATGCTTGAACAAATCGTAAGAAGTCCTACAAACACAAAGTCGAGTTTTTGATGGAAAAATCCCAATTGCTATTTCTTTTGCTAAAAACCCCTAAAATCTTGTTCATAAATTATACACCTATTTCATTTTAAGTTTCCACATTTATATTATAATTTGTTTTGATTTCTACCCACGACAGTACGGAGGGTAAATGCGTTTCTGGACGTAAGATATGTGTGTGTGAAACCCAAACTCGTTATTTATCGTAAAATCAAATTTTATTAATTTGAAATATGCCATTCCTGGATCGTTTTTTTCATAAATGTATTTTTAATTAAGTACTAAAACGTCGGGTTTTTTTTTATGGATAAGACTGTTTTCAAAATATTAAAATTTTGTTAGGGTTGGGCTACTACTACTACTACGACTACTGTACATACCTAACGCCAAGGCTCGCGTTTGATTCCCGACGGAGGTGGCCTTTAATGTAATGAACATCTAGGTGTATGTATTTCTAGGTTAAGGTATATATTGAGTTTATTAAATATTCAAAAAAATATGTGTTTTTATAAATTAACTACAATAATTAAATAAAATTCGTCGATTAACACTAACTATATATTCACTTATGAGTTCGATTTAACTTGTGCAATTTATCCAAAGTTATTTAATTTCATTTATTTTAATTAATTAATTAAAATCCAAAGTTTATCGTTTTCACTTTGGTATTTGGTTATTTCTGGTGCATCTATCAAAATGAAATGCTTTTTTTTAATTAGAAAGACTTGTGTATCTCCATCGCATGTGGTCTGGTGGTCATATGCTGGCGTTGACTACATGAGGTCTCAGGTTCAATTTCGGGATTAGCGATTATAAATGCATTTTTCCCTTTTTCTTTGATACTACTTTTTATTTACTTGATCTAATCGTGGGTGTTGTGGTTGTACCTCTGCCTTCGGTGTTCAGGGATACAGGCGTGAAGATTCTTACTTAATAGTGTTATATTTTGGCCGAAAGGTAAAGATGCTAAGAGGCTAGCACGTTAGGCCTGATACCTCGGCCACAGGACAGTAAATGTATTATACAATGATGTCTACAGTTCACTTTGTCTAATACCATCAGAGGAGCTTCGTATATATGGACCAATGTATACGTTTTTACAATCAACTTCCCGAACATATTAAATACTTACCATTTAATAAATTTGAAAAATGTGTTAAATTTAAGTTGTATGGTAAGGGTTATTATAAGATTTCAGAATATTTAGAAGACAGAAATGCTTGGGATTAATTGCTCCTTATACCAATCTGTAGAAATTATGTACATAATATATTTTTGTAAATTATATTTATAAGGAAAAAGGCAAGCCCGCTGAGTTTCCGCCGGATCTTCTCAGTGAGTGGCTGCGTTACGATCCGGTGGTAGTTTTTAGAATTATATAGACGCGTCGCAAGAATCTTTGCCCAATGTGAATAAAATATATTTGAATTTTCTAGCCAAGTGCTGGCTCGCTGTCTCATTGTTTAAAATTTCATCGCGATATCAAAATTTAATCATCTCAGCATTGTCTATTTTCGGATGTACAATCATAGGTAAGTGATATGTGCTTTAGTTAAATAATGAGACACGTAAAAAAACGACGGGTTGCACTCCGGGAGTGCCAGCAGAAGTGAAAACTTGAATATTAACGTTGTGCATTTTTAATATTTTGGAATGGTTAGGGAATAATTTGGCACGACTTGTTTTAATTATGTATGAAAAGGGTTATGAATGTGAAGGAAGCAAGACAGGTTTGTCAGGATCGTGAGGTCTGGCACTCGATACTCTTTGCCTACCCCGTAAGGGATATGTATGTATGTATGCTTTAATTATCAGTATGAAAGTGCTATAATTTATGTGGTAGAATACAATTTTCATTAATTGCGCTATCGTACATGACAACAAGAACATTCGCGCAAGCACCCTGCGCCGTCTTTCGAATTTTCGATCAGGTCACGTGTTCTGACGCGAGTTTAAAAGTTTTTACCCATTCCAAAAAATGTGCGCAATGATGCTAAAGAAGTTTACACTTCAAAAATGAGGAAAAAAATAATTTTACAATCATGAAATAAAAGGTATGTATGTAAGGTTTATCTCTTACCATCAGTGTGCTTCTTCGCTGATTTCTCACATTTAAAAAAAATACATGAAAAATGTATCAAACGCTTAAGCAGGTACACAAATGGCACCTAATTCGATTTTTTACAAATTTACTCTCAAGTAAATATCAAAATTATTATGCATTGACTGAACTCACGGATATTTAAATAATTTGATATTAGTCCTAACATAAAATCCCTATGACTAGACTACAAATGTGCTGTTTAATATTTTCTATCATTTAAAGTTTTATATGATGTTGGGGTTACGTGTGTTGACTGTCAAATTTTTATATCCTTTAGGCAGTTTACTGTGATTTGGAGCAGTAGGAACATGAATATTTTTGAAATACTGTCTTTTTAGTTAACAGTTCGAAAAAAATTGCAGTACTTACTCATCAAAAAAGTTTTCTTATATATTTAAAATTCAGCACACTAATATAAAGTCATGTATAGACATCTTAATGTTAAACATAAGAGATCCTAACTTCTACGTGTAGAAGTAGGTATACGTACATAGACAGGTACCAACTGCATAAAGATATATGAGTATATTCTTTGGAAAAAATAGTGAAAACAAATTTTCCTATTTGTATATGTCACATAGTTAGTAGTATTTGCTAATATTGCTTATATAAACTAAATATGAGAACATACAGTATTTTGTAAACAGAGACTTATGAACCTTATTGTTACGAGCTAAAAGGAAAAAGATGCCTGTATGATGCTGTAAAAATCATGCCAAAAAATTAAACAAAAAATATGAAAACAAGTTTAATCATAATATACCTATCTTTTGTAGGTGGGTGTTAAGGTTTCCGTTTATTCAAGCAAAGGCAATTTTGATTAACTGTCATATTTGTACACAAGAAATTTAAATATATATATAAACATTGTGCAAAGCTTAAAAGCTTAATTAAAAAAAATATTTTAAAAGAGTAATTTCTCATTATATGAATAAAGATTGCTACTTTTTCAAGTTTAAAACAAAGAAAAGTTGGAAATAAATTTTATTGCTAATTATATTTTTCATATATTTTTGGTCAATAACTATTAAATTGTAAAATGTCTTTTGGGCTCTTAGTATATTTCACTGTAACATAGACTCCAAAAGTCGCCGACATTGGATTCTGTATCAAAATCATAAAAATCTTTTATAATGAATGTATTTGACAGTTGTCTGCACCAAAAAGTTTAAAGAGACATAGGTAGAGGAGACCGAGGTGAGTTGTGACAGAGGAGAGGCGAATTCAGAAACAGTTTATAGATTCCCAAACTTCGACAATGTCACAACTCTCCTTTGTCATAACTCACCTCGGTCCTTCCTACATTACGAAAGATTTTTTTTTTAATTTCACACTTTAACTACTGGTTATTAGCGATTTTTATTAATTACTTGAAATAAAAAAACTAACCTCTGCTGTCCTGGTATCAGTTTAGGCCTCATAAATTCTATTGTCTGTTCATGATTATTAAAATTGTTATTTACACGCGCCAAATCATGCTTGAATGTTTTTACAAGGACAAATAAATTTGTATTCTGGTCCTAAGTGTGATGGATATTAGTCATCATCTCCAAAAGAGAGTATTGTTCATTATTTTTCATAGCATTATTATGAACAAATCAGCCAGAAAACCTTTCGTAAAATGTGCTCCCTAACTTTCGTATGTCATTAGTGTGTTATGGACTTACATGAAATTTGGTTAAATAATTAAAAACATTTAAAACACAATATTAATTATTATAACTTATTTATAAAACACTATCATTTAGGTTTGGTTTCAGTAACTCTAACTCCATCTTGAAGGTTAGTTCGTGTATTTGTTCGAGCTTGTCGGTTTGGTGAAGGTTTTCTTATGTATAGGGACGACTCCACCACAACCTCCTCAATAAATTGTTTTCCGTTGCTATCTGTAATTAAAACATTTTCATTGGTTTTAATTTGTCATTAAAACAACATACACATGGATAGAAATCAATGGCTCAAAGGACACCTACTGATTGATTACCTTAATTATTTAAAAACGATTTTAGATTTTTTTTGTTTTTTTAAAATATTATATAATTTGTTTACTATGGGGTTAGTTCAATTTGTGTGACTTGTCCAGGGATATTTATTTATTTATTCTGTTCATTTATATATATGCTAAACGTACAGTTATCTAATCTTTATTTTTAACGTGATGTTTAGATATAAATAAATAAATATAGACCTGGACGAATCACACAAATTGAATCTAACCGTAAAGTGAACAAATTACATACTTGGGTTACGGGTGTTAGTAAAGAATTCTAATACATAAAATACTTAAATCTATCACTAAACTAAACAAAATCGCTGCCCCTGTCCCTATGTCCCTTTGTATGCTTAAATATTTAAAAATAATTATCAACAATAAGTTGATCGAATATCGATTTAAAGAATCAGGTCTTATGTACCCTATCTTTTAATATAAAGTAACAGTGTTGCCAATAATAAATTAGTAGGTACAAGTGTCACACCTACTACTTCGATTATCAATCAGTGTCGTCAATCCACATCACACAGTTTAGACAACTAAGTTGTGTACAATAAAGAGCTAATATCAACAATAAGTTGATCGAATATCGATTTAAAGAATCAGGTCTTATGTTCCCTATCTTTTAACATAAAGTAGCAGAGTTGCCAATAAAAAATTAGTAGGTACAAGTGTCAAACCCACTACTTCGATTATCAATCAGTGTCGTGAATCCACATCACACAGTTTAGACAACTGAGTTGTGTAAAATAAACAGCTAATATCAACAATAAGTTAATCGAATATAGATTTAAAGAATCAGGTCTTATGTTCCCTATCTTTTAATGTAAAGTAACAGAGTTGCCAATAATAAATTAATAGGTACAAGTGTCACATCTACTACTTCGATTATCAATCAGTGTTGTGAATCCACATCACACAGTTTAAACAACTAAGTTGTGTAGAATAAAGAGTTGATACTCGTTTCAACAAAAAGTTAATCGAATATCGATTTTAAAAATCAGGTCTTATATAAACATGTACCTTAATAATTATTCATCACGTACGTTTTAATGTGATATAAAAATGTAGATTTGACAAAACGATTTAAACCTCATCTAACTTTTGAATAAAATAAAAGTAAAACTGAGAACACTTAAAGACTTTTGACTTGTAAGGGTTAGGTTTTTAATATAAGCGTAAATGAGTTTCATATTTTCAAAACATACTGAGCTTAGCAGCATAAAGGTACCATAAAGTGGACACTTTAAACTTTAAAGCATTAGTATTTTAGAAATGGTCGTCAAAGGTGAGCTTTTTGAATGCTCAATAAACTTGCAGTATAATGACAGCAGAATCGAAATTATAGAGTAAGTAACAAGATGTAAGTTTTATGTAAATTTGACCACCTGTATATTCCAGTTGGAGAGAATACCTGAGAAAATATTCCATAGAAAGAATAACACACATGCATTAAATGTAAGGAGTACACAACGTAACTTCTTACTCAAGGAGTAAAGTTTTATGACGACTCGCCTAAGTTTGGACTTATAAAACTGTACCTATCCCTACCACAGCGGCTATACCAATACCACCGCTATATTTTTTTCTGTCACTGTAATGGTGCAGGCTATTTTTATCATCACGTGTAAATCCGTGGAATTTAGGACATTTTCTTAATATTTTAAATTTTCGGAAATCTATTCCAAATTTTTCCCAAATGAATATTTAAATGTTCTGAATATGATTTGTAAAATCGATTCCACTTAAAAGGAACTAATTTTATGTGCAATAAAGTAAGTTTACGAACTTAAAAGGACATGAACGAACGGTGAGTATTAAGCAATGGAGTGTAGGTATTACATATAGTTATGAAGATGTCAACTTACCTTTATTTTCGAATTGAAGCTTTGACTGTGGCGCAGCAGTAACAAAAATCAATAAAATCGCAAGAACAAGTAAATGCAAGAGACGCATGGTGTTTGTGGCGCGGTCACACAACGAGTGTCCCTCGTAAATAGAACATGATGGGTGATTCTACACTAACTCGCTTATTAAAGTGAAGTTACGATGTTAATTTTAAGTTTTTGTGATTTAAGTTATATTTAGGAAGAAAGCCCATAGGATCACCTTATTAGTTTTTTTCTGAAATCTTCAGGGAAATAAAAAAAAGTTGTTAGTTTTTTTTTCAGGGAAATATATGATTTTAAACTTAAATCGTCGCGTGTTGTTATTATACCAAAAATAAATAATTATTGTATTTAGCTTGAACTATTTGTTACAACACCTGTTATTGTTGTACACAAACGAGTAATCGTGAAATATATAGAATAGATACAGATGTATGGACAACTCCTCCTTTCTGGGGTTTGTTAATTCATAATGAAATAAAGGCTTAACTTGAAATTGAAGGAAACGTCAAAGTATTCCAATCGAATTGAAATTGAATTCAATTCAAAACGAATTAATTGAATTCAACGTAAGTATTAACTTAGATATTATTTACGTTTATTTAACCCATAACTGTGATTATAAAGTCAATTCATCTACATTAGATTGATAACCTCATTCTTGTGATCATGGTTACTATTGAAAAACATTCTTGGTCTACAAGCAGTCAATTTAACTTCTTCAACACCTACACTTACTTACATACTTATTTATATTTAGGTCGTCTTATTAATAAACATGAACTAACATAACTAAAATGAAGTCGACATTATAAACTGTACCTATCACATTGCAATGCGAGGTTGAACCTTGGAATACTTTACTCCGTGCTTACTGGTTGGACGGAGGAAGTATTATTATCATTAGATTAATATGCGTAGTACGTATGCTTAAAGTATATGACATGTAGAGACAAAACAAGACAATGGAAATAAACTAAACGAAAGCCCCCGTTAGTTCGGGCTCCTTCGCAGAATAAACCATCTGTTTTCCTGCCAGACAGCTCGTAAAAGGCGAGCATTAATATCAGTAACACCATGAGATCCTACTAGGTGGTAGAGTTTTGCAGCGACTCACCCGAGTTGGTACCACCGCCTTACCTATTTCTGCCGCCATAACGTCCAACGCTTGCCACTGACATGTTCCGGTTCGGAGGGCAAGGTAGCCGGTAAACTCACTTTTGGTCGAGGCCTAACATTGTGGCCTCAGGTTGGCAACGCACCAATTTCAACTTTGGTGTTTCTAGGTGGCGTGGATTTTTTACCATCAGGAAAACCGTCTGCTTGTTTGCCTTCCATTATTATAAAAAAAAGAATGTAAATGGCGTCTCAAATAATAAAAAATAAAAAAATTACAAGCAAAAGCGCCAGATAATTTACATGCAACTTTAAGTAACGTAAATTTGTAGTAGAATAACCCCTGTAGTTGCATAATAATTAGATAGTAGCTGTGCAAGATGTAAGAGGTCGATGTCATTGATAGGTTGAAGCGGTGAGGCTTCTGAATGAGATCATTTCGAAAGGATATTTTAATTGAATTCCTATTGCAAAATACGGTCAACATTCTATTTCATACATTTACGAAAAATTGCAGATGTCCTTTGGAACACAAAGTTACAGTATTCGTAATTTCATCACTACTGGTTTTTTTATACAAGAGGAGGCAAACGAGCAAGTTGGTCACCTGATGGAAGCTTATCACCACCGTCCACGGACATCCGCTACATCAGAAGTATCACAGATATGTTGCAACCTTTAAGGAACGAGTACGCTCTTTTCTTGAAGGATCCTAAGTCATAGTCGTCGGGAATACCGCCCTCGGTAACTGATTCCACAAAAGTGTTGTGCGAGGTAAGAAATATCTTTGGAATCGCACAGTTTTAGATCGCCACGCACCAAGATGATAGGCATGATACTTTAAACTCTGTCGCGATGTCCGAAGGTGAAAATCAGGGGCTGGTATCAAACCAAACAACTTCTCAGAGCATTACCCATGGTATTTTATTTATTTATATTATTATTATTTATATCTTTATAGTATAACATAATTTATAACGTTTGTAGGCCGCTGCATAGCACTGGTTTTGTGACACTTAGTCCCAGAAAGGGAAACATAACGACATAGTTAAATTAAAAAATATACTAAAATTTGTATCGATAATAAATCCACAGTTAAACAGCCAAATTTAATCGGCAGGTAATGGAACAGTAAATATGTTTATTAGCAGGTAGAAAATTCTGTCATTACACGCGCGTTTTACACGGGGTAACAATTAAAGGACCTTTGATTCCCAACCCTCGCTCAAAATTTGGCTAGTCCTTCAATTGTTACTCTGTATAATGATAAAACGCGCGTGCGTTCAAAACGAACTTTGTGTTTACTAGGTAATTAAAAATTAAACAAAAAAAAAATATAATTTTTATCCGTAGCGAAATACAAAATGCATGGTTATAACGTAAACTCCTGCCGCAAGCGTATCACTGCAGCAGCTGCCCGGTTTGATATCTCCGCGGCATCGTCTAACCCATGCCTCCCACGTTAACGTAAGTGGTTGCCACTTTCATGTTCCTTGCTGAAGGGTAGGATATTCGTGTCGTAACAAGTGGCCTAAGAACCAGGCCATAAGATAGCACGTGTGCAAATAAAATCCATTAAAAGATTTCCTAGTGTCCCTAAACATTAAGAGAATCATCTGTTTGTTCGATATCGTGTTGTATAATAAAAATTTAACGTTCTATAAACGCTATCTCTTATTAATATGAACGGGTGTATAAATAAGTGATGACGAAATGCTAGCCATATTAGGCAAGGGCAACATTCAATATGGTTGGCTAAACATATGCACCTTGTCAACATACGAGTATAAGCACAGGGCTCCTGATAAAGTCATATATTTAACTTATGAACAACCATCAGATCCGGTAAACTTCGGGATGTCTTGGAATATCACAATTTTATCATTGTCCACTTTGACCTTTTGATTATTTCGTTTGGCCTTAAATATATGTAGTTCACGAGAAAGAAGTTGGTGCTTGCGAATCAGTATTTTACTAATATACGACTTCCTCACAGACATTACATCACATTCCTCGTATAATTTTGTTGTTGGATATCGCAATGGCTTGCTGATCATCAACTCTTTGTGCCCTTTCCAGGCGGATTAAACGCGTTTTGCATGCAGAACCCCAGACGGAAATACAATAACATATTATAGAATGTGCCAACGCAGAATAGACAGTTTTGAGTGTAGTCAGTTCCGCACCAACCCTAAGTTCCCTAAAAACATAGGTTAAATTCCTAATTCGATATATAGTGACATTTATGTGATCGTTCTAGGACAATGTGCTGTCAATTATTACTCCCAGATACTTCATTGGCACACCTCGAGATATAGACTTACAATTACAGGTACTATCAGTTACAAGATGACATTGATGCATTAACAAGGAGAAGTCCGCGTCCGGTTGAGTTACCCGCGTAGGGGGAAATGTAATAAATTGAGTTTTGGAGAGATTTAAAATAAGTCGATTACAGTGTAGCCATTTACCGACTAAAAATAAAGCAGACTCGGCGGACAAACGGGCTTCTGACCAACTAGAACCATGAAATACTAGCGCTGTATCATCAGCATATACAAACATATAACAGTGTGGGACGGAGAGTTTACATAAATCATTAATGTAAAGTAAAAATAAGGTAGGCCCAAGGACACTACCTTATGGGACGCCGTAAGTAATAGGATCTTCTTGACTCATTACTCCATCAATAGTAGCACACTGAGTTCGATCACTCAAATAACTCCGGAAAATATCATAAGCAACCCCACGGATTCCAACGATTAAGTATTATAAATTATCTGTCATCATACCATTTGTTTACTTGTTAGACTGCTCCATGACAGCTCTTCTTAACACTGCCAATAATTAAAAATTTCCCCAAATTTCTTAAGGCTGTGAATTTTTAAGTTTTCAGAGAATTAACTGGTTATAAGACTTACGCTCGCACACAGAGACATTATGTTACAATTCTGTATGGAAAATGTCGAATTGATAATTAATTAAAAGATGATTGATCATCCATAATTGCCATGTTAAAAGCGGTAAGCAAAGATTCAATAAAAATAAGCCAATTATTAAACAATAATAATAAATTGGTCCCACAAACTGCCAGCACAAAAGCATAAAGCGTAGGGTAAACCTTAAACCTTAAAGAGCCTTAAAGATTTTTGTATGAAGCCTGGCTTACCTACTGTCTGCCATTTTGTTTTTTTTTCCAGAATCACGTTCACTAATAATTCTTTCAAAAATGGATAATTAACATCAATACAAACAAAAAATAATCTGAGACAATAACGTGCAAAGTGTCACATTACGAAGGTATGAGCTCCCAAACTTGTAACTTAGTAAACCTGTCTGTAACCTGTCAAGTCGTAACCTTTAATAGTAAAACTTTGTTTTTATTTTTGGAACGTGACACTTAACGAGTTTTTTCGAAGAATATTTTTTATTTGTATTGACAATATTAGCTATCCATTTTTGAAAGAATTATCAGTGAACGCAATTTTTAAAAAAATACCAAATTACCGAACAGTAGGTAAGCCAAAATCTTCATAGCCCTTTCGTTTTAATTCACATTCGTAAAAGCAAACTGAAATTAGTTTTTGAAGTGAAACCTCTTTAGAATCGTTGTGATTTCAAAACGGCTGCAATAGAAGCGAGGGAAAAGGGACAGGTAAGAGACACAAATATATGTTCATCTCATTCTTTTGTCAATTTACTGAAGATTCACTTCTATCGTGTGTAAATCGCACACACACCTTTTTTTATCTAACATAGTTAAATTTTGTAAGTTGCAGCATAAAAGATTTTATTAGGCACAATCAAAAAAGATGTGACTATTACAAGGTGTGTAAACAAATAAGGAAACACTAAATAAGTTATCTTACATAAAGTTATTGGAATATTTAAGTCCGTATACCCAGGGGCAACTAAACTCTAAAGTCTATCACGTAACATATCACGCGTAAACGGATGAATTAATTTTTTGTTGTATTATTTCCTGTCAGGAGAAGGTTCATATAAAGAGAAAACCTAGGAAAAGTCAAATTAATAAATAGCAATAATACGTTCTGATGAACATGATTACGTTTGCGTCAGGCGCAGAAATTAAAAACTCGAATTTATAGATCCCACATTGCTACCTAGTGGTTTTCGAAGTATACCGCTTAAGTATAATTCGAAAACCACTAGTAGGATGGTAATTAAATTTGCATGGGACCATTTTGAAAACATTTGCAGTTTTTGCGAAAAGGAGTAACAAACAAACAAACAGAGATAAAAACTTTCGCATTAATAATATTAGTAGGATATCTATTACAGATTAATAACTACAATTGTACTGACGAAAAGTAGCACTTTATTTAGTGCATAACTAGGGGGATTTTAGTGCTGTGCTGCACCTCACATGTTATTTCACCTCATATGTTGGTTCCTTCTGCTATAGCGTCAGTGCTCGCCTTTCTCACTGTACAAATATGTGACAGTGTAAAAACTATTAGTTGCGATATATTAAAAGTTCCACGAGTGTATTCATCTTTGGTTATAATTAACTGTCGCTATAAGATTACCGATTAGTTATATTTGTAAACTACGTAGTTACTGTAATTAAATTTTACCATATTAAGTATTTCAACTAAGTTTAAGTTCCTATTGTCCTATTTTTTATTGCGTGCTGAAGGGCATGCCGTATGGTACCCAGTAGACTTGCCCACGCATTAAGCCAACTAAGAAAGAAAGTTTGATATAGGCGTACAAGATCCAGATCCTCTATAATGCATATTAGACCTAGTTGAATTGACTTTTTGTTTAAAAGTTAAATGGAGTAAAATTTTTTTTTTATGATATTGGTAGGCAAACAAGCAGACGGATTTCCTAATGGTAAGAAATTCACACCGCCTAGAGACACCAAAGGTGGTAATGGTGCATTGCCATCCTGAGGCCGGGATGTTAGGCCTCGAGCAAAAGTAAGTTCAATGGCTACCTTACCCTCCAAACCGGAACACGTCATGACGTTATGGCGGCAGGAATAGGTAAGGCGGTGGTACCAATCCGAGTTAGTCGCTGCAAAACTCTACCACCTAATCAGATGTCACGGTGTTAGTGACGGTAAGCCTATGCTTGCCTTTTACGAGTTGCCTGGTAGGAAGGCAGATGGTCTATTCTGCAAAGGAGCCCGGACCAACACGGGGGTAATAAATGTTGACGTATCTTCACGCCCATATCCCCGAAGAGGTAGGCAGAGGTACAACCAAGGCACCCACGACTAGCCGAAGACACTAAGTCCCACAATGTGATAGGTGGCAAACCTATCGCCAACCGGGCACATTTCCAATCCCGACCAACATTTTTTTATTAGAAAATTGGGAAAATCCAATTTTCTTTATGTTGGCCGACCCGGGATTCGAACCCGGGACCTCATGCAGTGTAGTCCAACACCCGGACCGCTAGACCACAGAGGCGATCTAATAAATAAATAATAATAATAAGTAATAAATGTTGAATTTACTTTTAGTTAAATTGAGTAAACATTATATTGAGTATTGAGTCAAATAACGATACAAACGACACCATATATTAAAAAAACTAATTTGCATAAAGCCTTAAAAATAGCGGAATTAAATTTATGTATTTTAATCTTTTGACATAAATAAAACTTTCTAGTTATTAAATAAATAATTGCTACCTGTGTTGATTCCTGTTTTTGTGTATTTATTTTATCGTATTCATTTTATATCTAAAAAGTCCGTAAAAACTTATAAAGGAGACGATATGTTTTGTTCTTGTATTTGTTGGCGACAGACTTGACCTCTTAAGGTCCCGGGTTCGATCTCCGATTCGGGTAACAAAAAAATAGAAAATGTATATTTTCAATTTTCTAATAAAATTAACGTTGCCCAGGACTGGATATGTGCCTGGTTGGCGAGAGTCTTACCACCTATCACATTGTGGGACTTAGTGTCTTCGGCTAATCGTGGCTGCCCTGGCGCGAAAATGCTTTTTTAATTGTTTAATGTACAGTGACGAAATTACGTTTACTCATTTTGATTGTCGTCTAGCTTACAGTTATGTAACATTTTTAATAGGTGGCGATAAATAATTTCACAATCGTTTCAACCTAAACTTTATTTATAAAATATATATTTTATTTTGTACAGGTAACCTATTTTCTAAAACAATCACGTTTTTTGAAAACTTTGTCGACTTCTATTTCCGGTGTGGAATGGAATAGGATAGAAAAAATGTCAGGAAACAACTTACGGTAACAATAAGTTGTTATTTGATAAAAAAGGCAGCAATAAGTACATTACTAATGGCTGTTTTGATGCCACATCCAGTTGAGTTTATAAAGTTTACTTAAACAAAAAGTATAGAGTTAATGAATTTCGATATCGTTAAAACATTTAAATTTTTATCTCAATAATTTCCTCAAAAATTAGTACATTTTTAATGTAAACGGAATGCGATCCGTCTGATGTAAAAACTACACGCCGTCTTACTATTCCGAGATGGTCGGTTGGGTGGAGAGTTACAAATCCAGGACTGAAATTTTAATTGTCTACTCATTCTACCGCAATGAAACCGCAAAAATCGACTTTTTAAATTCAACATTAAACTTTAATTTCGATGGTGTCGTCAAAGTAAATAATTAAATATGTACTATTATGGCCCACTTGCATGGAATTCGTAGGATAATTATATAACTCCGAGGTTGGAAACTCGAAGTTAATTTGTCAATCTTTAACTCGGGATTTGAGTTTTGGCGCCATCGAGAGAAAAGATGGTCGAAGTTTTTTCATAATTATTGAATTACGTGTTGATATTGAGTGAAATAAGTCAATTTCGGTGGCATTTTGTACAATTTTGTTCAGTGAAAGTGCACAAATGAAATAATCATGAAAAAATTAAGCGTATCGTGTATTTCCTCGTTGCCGCCAAATCTCATTCACGAGCTTGAGTAAACAGGCCACCGCTTTACCCAAGAGCCTGACATGACTTCCTGACGACGTATGACTGATGACTGATTAAAATTAATTGAAATTGATTTTAATTAGTCATTTTATTTAATGCAAATGTCTACTTGACTAATGGCTAAATACTAACGTGAATGCCTAAACCTAAAGAAAGAAAACCTCGGGATTTGTCTTGCATGAACAAAAATTATCTCTGTTTGTAGTAACCAAACATTTTTCCTCTGTAAACTCAAATTCATTTATTCTTTTTACATCCAGCCAAATACAAAAGTGCTAATAACGCAAAACATAAGTATTCTCATATTTTTCTCGCAACAGGAATTTGTTATTTATGTCTTTTTCTTTATGTCAGATCAAAAGGACAGCGTGCTTAGTTGTTTATTGTTTAATAGTTTTAACAGCTTACATCACAGCTTACAATTTGTAAAAACAATTTAGTAGCAAAGAGTAAAGTAACTGTCCATAAAGGAAAGTAGTTTGTAGTTTTTAGCAGTTTGGCGCAACTTTCATCTAAAAAAATAACAAAAATAAGTTTGCTATGTTTTTTATTCGCCCAAATCATATGACACTAGTTGCCT
>NJDC01000392.1:9234-42978 GCA_002245475.1 Calephelis virginiensis
AAAAAAACATTTTTTTCAAGATTTATACCGCCCCCCTCTAGGCTTCCAGCGCCCACAAGGGGGCGTTATCGCCCACTTTGGGAAAGGCTGGTTTATATGCTTCCCTGCCAGGCAGCTCATAAAAGTTGACCATACGTTAAATAGGTCACCAACGATACTACCACTACAATTTGCTGGGGTAGTGTAAATATGCTTATCTAATCCTATCGCTATAATGATATAGCCATTTTCCGGTCCTGAGTAACTGATGTATTTGCACATTAATTTGAACATTCGGACCACAGGACAATCATGTAAATTGTATGCTATACAACTTAAATTGTCTATAAGCGTCGCCTGTCTGTTACTATCACTTGTTTGGTTGGCGGTCTCGTAACATAAAAAAGAAATGATTAAACGCTGAAGACTGAAAAACCGATTACTTCATTGGGTATTATGTCGCGATTGGATAATTCTTTTTTCGAAATAAAGCAAATCATTTCAAAATGGTTCACAGAAATTGTATCTACCTCATACTAGTGGCTTTTGAATTATTTTTCTTATTTCATTTTATTTTTTCAACTATATACATAATAAAAGCTATGGACTTGATGTTATCTAAGCTATGGACTTGATGTTATATATACAAAACAAAGTAAGAGCGTTGGGTAAGCTATTCCAAAGATAGGTTTGGAGTCAAAAAGCTATATTCGCTTTGCATAATTCTGTGCTTATCCCAACGTTATTGTATGGAAGCGAGAGTTGGGTATGTCAGAAAAAGCATGAAAGTAGGATAAATGCGGTCGAAATGAGAGCACTGCGGAAACCCTGTAGTGTAACGCTCACTGACCGCATTCGTAATAGCGAGATCCGAGAAAGAGTGGGATTAAAAGAAATGTTGGTGTTAAAATGCAAAAGGGCATGCTCCGCTGGTTCAGTCATGTGGAAAGAATGACAGATGAAAGATTGACAAAGCAGATATACAATGCGAATGTGGACGGATGTAGGTACCCGGGGAGACCAAGACTGACATTTCACAATCAGATCACTCGGACACTATCCGAGGGTGGTGTCAAGAGTCTCCGAAACCGGCGTGTTTGTATGAAAAGGGTAATGAATGTGAAGGAAGCAAGACAGGTTTGTCAGGATCTTGAGGTTTGGCACTCGACACTCTCTGCCTACTTCGTAAGGGACTTGGCGTTAAGATATGTATATATGTATAAAACAAAGTCGGGTTTGTTACAACACTTATAACTGAAGATATGCTGGATAAATTTTCATGGTTTTTGATTCGTTGGATTTGTCTCCGCCCCGAGTAGCAGAATACAAGGTGTAAACAAAAAATATGAAAGATGAATCGTCTATAAAAGAAAGTCATCATAGTTAAACCGATTAGTCTGAAAATTGATGAAGAAGTAGTTCAGAACCGGGAGAAGGACATGGGGTTTATATTAACCCTTACAACAGCGAGAAAACTAGGAAATTTTTCCTATACAAACTGAACGGGCTGAACGAAGTTCGTCGGAGCAGCTAGTTCGTATTAAAATAAGTATCCGACGAACAAACCGATTTCGATACGTTTTTTGGTTGAAATCTGACGTGATTATGTTAGTTATTGCTATAAACTTCGAATAGGAAAATATACTAAGCCACGCGTTTTACAAATGCAGTACACCTACTAACGATCCTTAATTATGATATAAAATGAAGTTCGCTACCGCATACATTAGGGAAAATTTGTGGTGTAACGCTCGCTGACAGCATTCGTAATAGTGCGATCCGAGAAAGAGTGGGATTAAAAGAAAGTGTTGGTGTTAAAATGCAAAAGGGCATGCTCCGCTGGTTCGGTCATGTGGAAAGAATGACAGGGAATATCCGAGGGTGGTGTCAAGAGTCTCCGAAACCGGCATGTTTGTATGAAAAGGGTAACTAATCTGCAGGAAGCCAGACAGGTTTGTCAGGATCGTGAGGTCTGGCACTCGACACTCTCTGCCTACCCCGTGAGGGACTTGGCGTGAAGATATGTATGTAACTTCGAATAGGTTTTGTTGGATAAATTCTTTAATACTTATCTTAGAGTTTATGTTTATCGATATTCGGAATAAAGGTTTTATAAAAAGTAGCGACGTAATAAAGATCTAGCAGTAAAGAGGAGGCAAATGGACAAGTCTGATAACCGTCATTGACACATACAACAAAGAGGTATCAGATAATTTCAAGAATTAGAACTCCTTTTCTTAATGATTTTTAAGTTGTAAGCACTTGGAGGCTAAAAAATGTTTTCGCTTATGTTGATACCTCAGCATTTAGCAATGATTAACATCAACATAAGCGAACTATGCACTATTAAGTATAACTCAAAAAGCACTAGTCGTGTTATGATAAAATTAATTCCCATACTCCTACATCTAAATCAGAACCTCAACATCAAAATCGGATAGCTATTAGTCGAATATTTGTGTAACAAACATGCAAAATAGTAAAAAAACATACGGTTGAACTGAAAACCTCCTCTTTTTTGGAATCAGTTAAAAAGAAATCTTTTGGTAACAATGAGGGCTAATAATTACAAAACTCTATTAAATAGAGATTATTTCTTCTAAAAACCAAAAACACAAACAACATGTATTTCTTAAATTAGAAATATACTCGTATCTTGTCCCCAATGGTATTAAAAACCCAATCGGTCATCGAGTTACCTACTATTTAAAAGCGTTTCAATCAAAATCTTTCTTCAATTGCTTCTAAAATAAACTTTTCCCAAACATCTTACCATTACAATACAGAACTGGCTCTATTTAGCCCACTTAAACTTTGCCCATCTCAGTAACAAAGGCAAACTTTACCCTACTTCACAGAACCAAAGAACATCGATAAGGGCGTTAAAGAAAGTTTTCTTCACGTTCTTTCGCGCCCCTTCCCTATACATTCAGATAAAATATTGCTCATATTGTAATAAAAGAAAAAAACATTTTGGTGGAGACATGTATAATGTGATTCCAGTATTTATGGGAAGCATGAGCTCATAAATTTTTATGAATAATAAATTTAATGGAAAGTAATTATAGCTTATACAGCATGTTTCATTTTCGACATTGTTCGTTAAAATTCATAGTTTATTCACGTCAGTTCAATTAATTATGTAGTAATAACTTTTGTATATGAAAGTTATTAAAGAGAAATGTATAATTATAATATTTTGGATATCATTTGAAATATACTGAGAGCAAAAGTATAGCAATTGACAATAAAAACATTCATGGTGGGTTAACACCTGGAGACTGTGAGGTTAAGTAAGATTACCGGCTCTTTACTTTCGACTGAGGATAATAACGAGCATTGTCAATATAGCATCACGGATAAATACAGAGACAGTTGCAGATTTTGGTATTTTTTTAGCCAAGATATAAACCATCATCCATTTACACTTTCGTGTTCATAAACTAGTAAAAATGAAGGTGTTAATCTTCTTTTAATTATTTTAATTCGATTTTTTTATCCAAATTGAATTAGTTGAATTGATGACCTTAAAAAAGGTTACGAAAGCTTTTTGAGCTTCCTCATTTGATATGCAAACTCATGCAGAAGCAAAATAAATATGGATAGTTTGTAGGTGTACTGCATTTGCAAAACGCGTGGCTTAGTATATTTCACATATTACGCAGACTGTATTGTTTTTAATATTAACATATCTAAGGTTGCGATATGGATTTTGATTAAATAAATAATACATCAAAATAAATTAAAAAAACATTCAGACCTAAAATACAGCCATTAATATTCATTACATAAATAATAATTATAACAATTTGTCTAGTTTAAATTCTTTGAGTACATTACTAAGGAATTTAAAGCTAGGTTATCTTTTACGTCGAGGGCACCCTCTACTATTTGTCAGCTTTTGTACATGGACGATCTCAAGTTGTTTGCATCAAATAAACCAGACTTGCTATCACTACTTGATGTAACATATACATTTAGTAGTGACATTAAGATGAATTTTGGAGTAGATAAATGTACGGTTGTACATGGGCAAAGGGGAAAGGTTGTACACAGCGACTATTTACAACTTTCAGAGACAATATCCTTCAGATCTCTCTCCGAAACCGATATTTTCAAATATCTTGGTATGCCAGAGGGTCTAGGTATACTGGATCGGGAAGTTAAACAGCTGATGATGGAACGTTTATTTGTTCGCTTGACAAAAGTGTTGAAAAGCCTTTTGTCATAGGGTAATAAAGTTCGCGCTTTTAACAGCTGGGTGATGCCTGTTGGCATATTAAGGTAGACTCAGATAGAGCTAGATACCTTGGACCGAAGGGTCCGTAAACTATTGACAACATGTCGTTTGCATCATCCACGTTCATTTGTGGTGAGATTGTATATTCCTCGGAAATCTGGAGGACGCAGCTTCCATAATTCCTAAAACCTCCATAACCGTGAAGTAAACAATCTTAGAGAATACTTCCTAAATGTTGAGTGTGAAATGCATCGTGACGTAGTTTCAGTGGATAATGGACTAACATAACGGCATAAACCGGTGGTACTTAGCACTCAGGATCGCTTGAACGTAAGGAAGAGCAAAGAACTACATGGTCGATTTTATCATGTTCTTTATGGGCCTGATGTCGATACACTAGGTCCGTGTCTTGGTTACGAATCGGAAACCTCTTTGGTGAAACCTAAAGTTTTGCTTGTGCAATTGCAGACGAGGTTGTCAAGAGGAATAACTGTCGGAAACACATCATGAGCGATGGCACAGTTGATATATGTCGAGCGTGCCATCGTCCTGGTGAGTCTATTAGGCATATTATTTCCGGTTGTTATCATCTTGCTAACGGCGAGTGCTTGCACAGGCATAACCAAGTAGCTAAGGCAATCCACCAGCAACTTGTTCTTCGATATAGACTTGTCGGTTTTGAAGTACCTGAATATAAGTATACACCGGAGCCAGTTCTTGAAAATAGCCATGCGAAGCTCTACTGGGACCGGTCTGTCATCTCAGACAGAACTATTGTCACCAATAAGCCTGACATTGTGTTGGTAGATCCGTTGGAGTATCGGGCTTTTCTTGTTGATATCACTGTTCCATGTGACGTTAACCTCGTGAAAGCTGAGAAGTAGAAAATATCAAAATACATAGACTTGGCTCACGAGGTGACCGACATGTGGGATGTTGACTCAACAACAATTGTCCCGATAGTCGTTTCAGTAAACGGTCTTATAACTAAGAGTCTCGACCAACATCTTAAGAGACTCGCTATGCAACCCTGGGTCAAGAACCAAATTCAGAAAGCAGCAACTTTGGATACGGCCCGCATTGTGCGGAGATTCCTCAGTTTGTCTCCCTGACCACTGACGGTTTAGTTGTAAGACCATCGTCTTTGGGATACTGTATTTTATGTTTATATTTTTAATACATTTTTTATTTTAAATGTTTAAACTTAGAAAATGAGAAGTAATGTTAGTAAATGATAATAATAATAAATATCCCTGAACAAATCACATAAACTGAGTCTTAAACCCCAAAGTAAGCAAATTATATGCTTGTGTTATGGGCTTTAGTCAACGATTCCAATACATAGAAATACATAAATATATACCAGAATATTTTAATAAACACCCAGACCCAGAAATGCAAACATCTAAATGTTCATCACACAAATGTCTGCGCCCGTCGGGATTCAAACCCAAGCGTCGCGATTGGTCGATGTGTGTGTACACTAGCCACTCGACCAACGAGGCGGTCAATGCCATCCTCTGGGTGGAATTTATATCAAGCCCATAGAAAAATGTGTTAACGAGTCTGTCATATATAGCAAAATAACACATTATTCTGTGTACAATCTAAAACTACAGTTTGTTCGGCGCATCATGCACCGGTGTGTTAGCAGCATTGGGATATAAAATCGTTTATCTAGTCACCCGTGCGTCATATCCACTCGTTAATCATCCTGTACATTGAAAAGCAATTAATCGTCGGCTTACAACATGAAGCCCTCATCTGAAAGACAAACGAGTGGAGGAAAACCCTTTTAAAAACTAAACTGGTTTCCAATTGAGTGCTTCGATTTATTATTCCCCATAAACTGGTGTTTGTATCTAATCATGTTGTCCCTAGTTGTACCTACTGGGTATAAGAATCGTAAAGTACTAGTGGGAGTTTTGGCGCCATCGAGAGGAAAGATGGTCGAATTTTTTTCATAATTATTAAATTTCGTGTTTATATTGAGTTAAATTAATCAATTTTGGTGGAATTTTTATCAATTTTGTTCAGTGAAAGTTCACAAATGAAATAATCATGAAGAAATGACGTATCGTGTATTTCCTCATTGCCGCCAAATCTCATTACATGAGCTTGAGTAATGAAGCCACCGCTTTACCCAAGAGCCTGACATGACCTATGACTGATGACTAATTATAATTGATTAAAATTGATATAAAATTTAATGCAAAATTTCTACTTGACTAATGGCAAAATACTAATGGCAAGGCCAAAACCTAAAGAAAGAAAGTACTAGTGATGTAACACCTAACAAATGCAAACATTATTTGTTGAGTGGGCTAGTTAAGCATGCCTTCCCCTTCCCTATCCTTTGTATCCATTCTCCTTAACCCGCATTAACATTATAGCGTTTACATCGCTAGTTTATCCCTTTCCATGTCGAGTCTGACACGAGACATTAATTGACGGGCTACTACAGTATCCTTTGTAGCCGTGTATCATATTGTGTCCACACCGTAATGGAGTCTTTGTTATATGAGTGTATGAATATCCTATGTACCTACGATAATATATCCTCAAGTAATATCGCACCTTTGCGTACTTAATATGTAAACAAGTATAGAGCGTCAGAGGTTTTTATTTTTTTATTTTGCTATAATTTTTTATGATATTGGAAGTCAAACAAGCCGACAGATTTTCTGGTGGTAAGAAATGTATGCCGCATAGAGACACCAAAGGTTGCGTTGCCAACCTGTGTAAAAGTAAGTTTCTGGGTACCTTATTGCCTCTGTGGACTAGCAGTCCGACGTCGGACTTAACTTCTTGAGGTCCCGGGTTCGACCCGGGGTCAGGCAACAAAAAAAATTAAAAAATGTATATAATATGTAATAATATGATGTATGTAATAAAAATAACTTTGAATGGGAATGTATATGCACCCGGTTTGTGATAGGCTTTCTACCATTTACATTGTGGGACTTAGTGTTTTCGACTTGTCTTGGTTGTTTTGGTTGTATCTCTGCCTATGGCGTATGAGCGTGAAGATACTTACTTTACAAATTGTGTGGGCCAATTTAGTGAATACTTCATACAATAAAAAGAGGCTGATCGAAATCTGTAGAAAGTTATGCGTAGGTATACCTGACATAAAAAGAACCTTGACTTGAGAACTTCGGAAGTTTTTTCACCGATTGATATAATAATATCGTCTAACATAAAAGTATCTTCACGCCCAATATTCCCGAAGAGGTGGTAGAAGCACAACTAGGGCACCCACGACTAGCCTAAGACAATACTACCCCACAATGAAATAGGTGACAAGCCTATCGTCAATAATCGTCACACATATCCAATCCCGTCAACGTTATTTATTTTTTTAACAAGAAAATTGAAATACATGTTTTGTATTTTATTTTAGTTTTTTGTTGCTCGACGCAAGTATTGAACCCGGGACTTCAAGAAATCAGATCTGACGCCGACCCGCTAGACCAGAGAAGCGATAATAAAAAATATACAAACGAGTTTTTATCTCCATAACAGATGATGATATTCTCTTAAATAAATAGATATCATTGTATTAAATTTTAATCAAAACTTGAACACAGTTATCTAGAGCTCAAGACCAAACTGCGTGTAGTAGTTATGAAACATATTCCTGCTTCCATATACTGAGTCCCTACAGACCTGCTTGATTAATCGAACATTGTAGGCGTTTTATGGGTTAGTGGAACATAACATATGATCAATTTATTACAGTACGTTACAGAAGGCACTATTGTAAGGTAAGGTAGATAAGGTAATTCATTAATAACATTCGGCTTTTAAAGTGCGGCAGCGGGGGTGAGAGTAGGGTCGAGATATATCTAATACAATCTTAAGTTTGGGGGATTTAGGCAAATATTTTTTTACGAATATCAAATGCAAATGCGACTAAAGACGCATTGTAGACATACTCGTATTTAGTGAGACCAATTTATAAATCCAGGACTAGTTATCACCTGTTTTGATTATATCCGGGCCCTGAATTTCCTGCATTTATCGAGAGTAAATTAATACTTGTAACGAATTCCAATTTCCAAAAAAATGTTCTCAATTCAACGTTCGTGTTACGTGCGTTTCGACAGACTATTTCGATTCTGATTATTCTTTTTATCTTGGACAAAAAGGTAACCCAAATGTGGTTCTATACAAATTGTATACCAAGTCGTTTAGCGCTTCATGAGTTAGGTATACTTAATGAAGCATGTTTAATTTAATTGATGCCACAGTATTGGTATTGATATCAATTTTATGCGGTTTTCCTGCATTTAAACTATGTTTCTCATATTCTACCTGATTTAAGCTTTGGCATCAGAGTTCACAAAACTTTTGCGCTGATATGACAGTGCGCAGGCGGCAAGTTTGTAACGGAAGTGGCTGAATAGTAGATGTATAGTAGTACAATTTAAATTACGCGCTTCGGCTATATTCGTCAAGCTTCGGAAATCCGAATGTATTTTAGAGATATCTCTATAGAGTTGTTATTATATAATTAATCGCTTCGCTTAAATTTAGTTTAGGTCAGTCAATTTCAAAATAACAGTATAAATTGTAAAAAGAGTAAAAAGTGTAAAAGGGAAGTGCGTAATTTAAATAGTCGTACTATAAGTATTCATATAAATTAAGTAAAAGTATCTTCACGCCCATATCCCCGAAGAGGTAGGCAGAAGTACAACCAAGGCACCCACGACTAGCCGAAGACACAAGTCCCACAATGTGATAGGTGGCAAGCCTATCGCCAACCGGGCACATTTCCAATCCCGACCAACATTTTTTTACTAGAAAATTGGAAAAATACAATTTCATCATGCAGTCAAGTCCAACACCCGGACCGTTAGACCACAAAGACGATAAGTATTCATGGATGCGATTTATTTGAAATATTTAATATAGGAAAACCAGGCACACGAGGGAGAATGTTAACGAATAGTAGTTACATCTGCAGGAAGATATCCGGAACAACGCGTATTACTTTTTTATATAAAAGGTTAGCGAATAAGCGCACGGCTAATAACCGTGCCCTATAAATGTGTGTTATAGGTACGTCACTGTTTTGTATTTGGGATGTCAGGCCCATTAATAATATATAATATATATAATAATAATAATAAAATAATAATAATAATAATAATAATTCTTTATTTGCATATAATAGGGTGACAATTCAGGTCTTATTAGTTAAAAACAGATTTATACCTATTTTGCTATGATCTAGCATGCAAATTATGATTTGTAAATTCGTATATAATAAAAATCTATTGAATCGTAATTATGTTGAATTAAAATTATTTATAAAATTATGCTTAATTAATTGGTCAAATAAATTAAATTCATACACATTTTAGAAATAAAAATAAATAAATATTAAAAAAATCATCCCTACCTACAACACAAATATTAAAGCTATAAATAACATTTTAATTGGAAAACAAATCTTTAATATCGTAAAAACATTTTTCATTGAGCTATCTATTATATATCTATGTCAATTTTCAAATTATTATTATGTAACCATTCAATAATTGTATTTAGTACCTTATTAATTTTATTCTCATATTCATTTACATTTTTGCATTGTGCCGGTGTACCCGCTTAACCTACTCTTCAAACCGGGACATGAACGTCATGATAGCGTCTGAAGTAGGTAGGACTATGGATCCCAACCTTGGCCTGTTGCTGACTAGCTTTCTGTCACCAGTGGTCTTGTTGGTATCGACCAGTAACCTTCGCTCGCCTGTTACAAGCTGCCTGGCAGGGAGCAGTTGGTTTCCGTGTTGGTCCGGGTAACTTTGCAGAATAAACCATATGCCTTCCTGCCAGGCAGCTCGTAAAGGGCAGGCAGCTGGTAATTATTTGTTTACTATATTATTATGTTGGTAATAAATTTCTAACGAAAATGTATTTTATTAAGTATGTCTATTCCCAGTAGTAGACTTAAGAAGTGGACTATTAAAGAATTCAAATAATCCCAAACATGATAGGACTTCCGCCTCATCATCGTGCCAGCTCAATTATGTCATGGCACTGCACTGTCATAAACCTTAAGTATTTATTTCGAAAACCAGCTTAATAGACGTCCAGGGTAGCTGCTTTATGATGAAGTAGTAAAATTCGACCCGGACAACATTGCAAGTTAAATAAAAAATAAAAGATTGTAATATTTATTTCAATATTTAATTCAGTACTTAATTAAAACTGTTTTGTAATTTGTTCCATTTCTGTTTATAGTTTTATTAATAAGCATTTTCACGTCCACACTCTAAAAGATAGGCAGGCAGAGATAAAAGAAGGCTGCCCTCGACTATCCAATTATACTATGTCTAAAAATGTAATAAGTTGGTCCCCGTGTTGGTCCGGGCTCCTTTGCAGAATAGACCATCTGCCTTCCTGCCAGGCAGCTCGTAAAAGGCGAGCATAGGCTTACCGTCACTAAGACCGTGACATACTACTAGGTGGTAGAGTTTCGCAGCGATTCGCCCGGATTGGTACCACAGCCTTACCTATTCCTGCCGCCATAAAGTCATGACGTGTTCCGGTTTGGAGGGTAAGGTAGCCGGTAAACGTACTTTTGCTCGAGGCCTAACATCCCGACCTCAGATTGGCAACGCACTATTACCACCTTTGGTGTCTCTAGGCAGCGTGAATTTCTTACAATCATGAAATCCGTCTGCTTATTTGCCTTCCAATATCATAAAAAAAGGTACTTATCCAAACCCGGGCAAGTTTTTTTTATTAGAAAATTAAAAAAAAAACATAAGTTGCTCGACCCTTTAATGAAATCTACTTCAAGACTCAAAGAGTAGAAATAATTTTATTATATTTTTGTTTTATGTTTTTTATCTTGTGCATTGTATTGTATTCATTGATTTTGTTACTTTAAATTTGTAACAAATTTGAAATAGTTTCGAATTGTAAAACACAATTTATAAAAAGAAACACATAGTAATGAAATTTTTGCATATTACGAAATTAGTGAAATAGGGTTGTATCATAATTTTATATGCTACAAATTAACGTGAGAACTATATATCCTAGAGTAAATGATTCTGATTACGGATATTCAATATACAATTTGATTTGTTCTGAGCTTATTACTAGATAACTGCTGGTTATGATGGCGATCATATCGTCAGTAGTCTAGTAAGTTACTGGAATATTCCACTAGTACATATTCATTGCTGCGTAATACTGTCCAACAGCTCATTTGGACTGGTTCCACCGTTTCATCTATCTTCTTAAAATTCATGCCATTGTATTGCTCAAGCTTGAATTGAATTGGAAATCTATTATTTCACATTGGGCATACAATTGGAATTTTGACGCGTCTATATAATTCTTAAAGTGACCACCGGATTCTTGCTTCCATTATTTCCCCACTTGCATTTTTAGCCTATAATCTTGGATATAAGATAGCAACGCACCAGTGCAATAACGTCGTGTTTTTAATCGATAGTTGTCTATTACCATCAGCAAAGTAGACTATCCGCTTTTATGCAAACAAAAAATTTGTTTTCGAATTTCGAATATGAAGCAGTATATGATGCTCGTAGACATGGCGCTTATGAAAGCAAAAGATATGGCGTAGGTATAAGTTCTTGGAATTCATCAAAGTATATTAATTAGTTTGAATGGGCTATTAAAGTTGCTGCCGTAATTCGCTTTAACGTGAAACGCCATTAATGTGAAAATCATGTTACCTGGTATCAGATTCAAAATTCACGATCTAAATAGGGTTGCCTGTAATAGGCATTAAAGTGGTGAAATGTATTTTTGAGTTACCACATTTATTTCGGTTGTTATTAATGAAAATGAAATTTATTTATTTTCATTTGTCGGTATCGTTGACTACCACACATACAACAAATAATTTGCTTACTTTATATGTATTAATATATGTGTTCTTGTAGAAATTCGGAAAACTATGTGTATCTATCAACTCAACTCAAGAATGGCTTAACCGAGTAGGCTGAAAATTGGTGGGGAGGTAGCTTAGAACCGGGAAAAGGATATAGGATACTTATCCTGTTCCATTGTAAGGAAATTGGAAAAAACATTTCAATTTTTTTCATACCAACTGAACGGGCGGAACGAAGTTCGCATGAACAGCAAGTGTCAGAATCAATGTAGCCAATGTTACTCAAGACTCCTACTTATCCCCACATACAAAAATAATGACTATGTCTGGATGTTAAAGAAGCATACACTTTTCCATTTATAATATCAGGATGTGTAGTTTCTTATCCTTAACTGTAATCTTGTATAGTATGATAAAATGATCAAGTTTAGCAATTGATATGAATACTTTAAATTTTGAATTCACTAGATATAAAAAGTATATACAGATATATAAAGTAAACATTTTTTTCCGTGTTGGTCCGGGCTTCTTTGCAGAAAAGACCACCTGCCTTCCTGCCAGCCAGTAAAAGGCGAGCATAGGCTTACCGTCACTAACACCGTGACATCTGACTAGGTGGTCGAGTTTCGCAGCGATTCATCCGGATTGGTACCACCGCCTTACTTACTCCTGCCGCCATAACGTCGTTACGTTTTTCGGTTCGGAGGGTAAGGTAGCCGGTAAACTTACTTTTGCTCGGGGCCTAACATCCCGGCCTCAGGATGACAACACACCACTACCACCTTTGGTGTCTGTCGGCAGCTTGAATTTCTTACCATCAGGAAATCCGTCTGCTTGTTTGCCTTCCAATATCATAAAAAAATGTAAATGTTGACCTTTGTTGGTATTTAACGATTAATTCGCAAGGACTTATTCCAAGATGGTGTCAAAAGCCTACGAAATCGGCGTATTTTAGTGATCAATTTGGAGGATTATACTCAGGGATGCCTACTTCACAAGGACTTGGCATGCAGATATTTTTTTACTTATTTTACTAGATACTGCTTGAAGTCTTATCTGCATGCAACCTAGCGTTTTTGCCCCTCCAACACAAAGTAGTTTAGTTAAAATTAGTTAGATACTTAGATCTTATAAAGAGGATAAGTATAATTTTCAATGTCCAACTCCAAATGTCGAACACCGGAAGAGGTGGCAACCCTATTTCCGACCCCAACATTATCATGATTCGAAGTATGAATTTAAATTGTATGTTTGTAAGGTATTATAAAAGGGTTTTATTATTTTTTTATGCTAACAGCCCCATACGGCAGCGGCATATCTGATTTATTGATACGCTCAATTTTGTGAAATTTATTTTATATGTGCTTATTTTCGCATTACATTGGATATGTATCGTTTTTCTTTTTCAATTTTTTTTTTTGGAATATATTATTTGGAAATATCAGGTATCAACACATTACTGTAGAGTTTTCAAGTTATTGCAAGCGCAATATAGTTTATACTTATCTTTTCAAATAATGGGCTATTACAAAAAAAATAACATTCATTCAGTTTCTCTAGAATACTGCAAACCATAAAATTATGCTGCTGATTATACTTAAAGTAAATACTTTGTTATAAGTTAGGAGAGAGAGTGAATTTTCCAATAACACCTATCGATAAAAACACATTGAATCTTTAACTTTAATTGCCATTGTTGACATTAGTGTCTAATGTAACAATAAATTTGCAGAGATATACATAGATTTTTTTCTCTTTTTAAACGCTATTATAGTCGGTTTACCGGCGCCGCAATTATAAATAATTCAATTGCAGTAAAACTGCAACAAAAAGGACTCTAATAAAGTAAGAGCTCAGGAAAGAATAAAAATTGACACGTCCTTAAAGTAGCAATAATTAAATCAAACAACAACAAAAACAAACGACGTCCTTATTCATGGTCTGGTCCAAATAGTGAAGTAACTGTCCATAAAGGAAAAGAGAAAACTCTTTTTTTCCGAAACCTATGGAAACAACCGCTATCTGCTGACCGATTAAATAAAATAAATGTGTCAGTGTGAGTTTATATTATATTTAAACACACACTAAGACAGATGTTTTATTTTTATTTTTGTGGTATTGTAAGGTATTGGTCTGGTCGCGGTGGTGGGCGGTGGGAACGTTAGTTAGGCTTATAACATTATGTGTCATTTGGAAGACTTCTCGTCACAACAGTTACACTGCTTATGCGGATTAGAAAAAAAGAGCTTATTCCACATTCGTTACAATGTATTTCCCCAAAGTAACGCCTGGTTCAATGAAATATGAAAACTTTTGTATTACTCACAAACCATATTTAAATTATAATAAATTTATGTTGGACCACCTCGGAATCACTATATACCTTCTCATAAAATCATTAAAATTGGTTCGTTAGTGGCCGAGTTATTTTTTTATGGTAATGGAAGGCAAACAAGCAGACGGATTTCCTGTTGGTTAGAAATTCACGCCGCCCAGAGACACCAAAGGTGGTAACGGTGTGTTGCCAACCCGTTAGGCCTCGAGCAAAAGTAAGTTTAGCGGCTACCTTACTCTCCGAACTGGAACACGTCAACGGCAAGCATTAGACGTTATGGTGGCAGGAATAGGTAAGGCGGTGGTACCTCTACCACCTAGTAGGATGTCACGGTGTTAGTGACGGTAAGCCTATGCTCGCCTTTTACGAGCTGCCTGGCAGGACGGCAGATGTATGTATGTGTTGTCTTATTTTAAGAGTAAGTTAAAAAAACGTGAATTTAGATAACAAAACATTGCCAGTAACCTAAATCTAAGAAAAAAAATCTTTTACAAAATAATCTGTGAGGTGGAAGTTGTAAATTGTAAAGATGCAATTATGGTGTTAGCTCACTAAACCGAGCATGATTCTCGTCGCGTCGCAGTCTGCAGAAACAACTCGCATTAACCTCTGAAGTAGTAGCCTCAGCAAGAACACCTATCGACTTCTAATAGAACCATAGTATACAAGTCGAAAACGTAACAAGACTTTAAAATAATACGTGTACTGGATTTGAAATATAAATAAAAAAATGTTACTATGCTCGTATGTCTCAAGTATGAGAAAAATACTGAAATTAAATAATCTCAAACGTATACTACTGCTTAAGACGAGGATATCTATATATTAATACGTGATGCCAAAACTTTGGACCCCTTTTTACGGAAACTGCGCGAACGGAGGAGTATGAAATTTGGCACACGATAATATTTTTCAGTAATAATGCTTATAAAGTACATTAAATTAATAAATAAACATTACCCATACTACCATGCATTTGACACACACAAACAAATATATTGATAATAACGATAAAAGATCACAGATGGCTCACTAAAAAGTTTGGAAACAAAGTAGTTGGTCTTGAAAAATTAAGATGGCGTTCTTATCAACAAGATATTAAAATTTATTTATAATAGGACACGCATCGCGATTCCATTACATTTTCCGTAGACACCTAAATTCAAATTAACTGTTCGAAATAGAAAACTGTCGATGCTAGGACTGATTTTACAAGGTTCTTCTCTGCATTGCAGTGCTTTGTTACTATTTAACAACTTGTAAGTGCGAGAAGAAAATGCTTTGAAACGTTTTACTTAAGTCCATCTTAATTTTCGCTTTAAAATACTTTTAAATTAAAATCCTTTGAAACTTAACCTGTCCTTTACTAAAAAAAATTAATTTACCATTATCGTAACAAGAACGCTCTGAATATTATATATTTTCTACAAAAAAGTACTTTTTTGGACTTTCAAAGAAAAAGGTCATGATATTTACTGCTATCAGAGAGTTGTGCAGCAATTTATCCGGGAAGGGAAACACTGCTTTATCAATAGATAACATGCCACCACAAGGACAGAGTTTGATACTATATTTTTCCAACACAGAGGGTAGCGTATCCGGTAGACTTGCACATTAGTCCTAATATCCCGGCCACAGGAAAATGTTGAAATGCTTAAATAATTTTATAACAACTTTTTAACACATTTATTGAGGTTTTGTATGGTAGAAGATCTCTTGTTACCACACTTTGATATGTTTTTCTATATCTTATTGTCACTTCTTCATCCTTTATTTAAGCTGCTTATGTTTGGGGCAAGGTTAGATTTATAGTTATTTTTTTTTTATTTATGATGTATGGTAAGTTTAGTCTGTCAATAAATGTTTTCTTTTCTTTTTTTTTCTTTCTTTTTTACTCTACAAATACATATTTTCATTTTAATTCATTGACGCTAGGATATACTCGATAATTGTATGCCAGTGTTGTCTCTCATCATCAAGAGAACCGTGTTTTTCTGTTTTGTTGTTTGTTTGTCTGTTTGTTTGTTTGTTGTCTTATTGCGTACAAAAATTATATCTCACAGTCATCCGATCAAAGTCATCAATACCTTCTTACCTGATTCACGAATGTCGAGATGTTTAAAGTAAAGGTTGACTCACACTATACCGTGTCAGGTCTGAGCCGAGTGTCGGCCGTAGCTTGGTCATCGAGTCGGTCCCGTAACTGAAATTATAAAAACGGGCCTCGACCGGGCAATTACCGCTGCGCCGTGATGCAGTATACTCGTTTGATCATAATTATTAGTATTGCAACTAGACTACAAAGTTAAATTTTGACGATCTGGAATTTACAGCTATTACGAGCTTATTACATATTATTTCCGAATATTACCGATGCTCGGCCGTCCCTCGGTGTCCGCTCGGTATAGCGTGAGTGTGTTTATTCAAAATATATATTGTAGTAGTTGACCGTGCTACGGCCAAGACTCGGCTCGTACCTGACACGGCTTAGTGTGAGCCAATCTTAATTATTACTGCTGATAATCACGATATGCAGCGTCAATTGATTAGTGCTACATTGTTTAGAGGATAGTCTGTTTATGTTATAGTAAAATACTCACCTATCTAATGAGTAAATTGCTATCACCACCAGACTCATCCCCTGTTATAGTTTTTGATGTGTTAAAGCAAGTCCTGTGTAAATGGACCATCTGCCTCTCTGCCCTAGCGCTAGTAAAAGGCGAGCACAGGTTTCAATAGGTCATTACAAACTAGACCAGTAATGGTAAAATACTATGCAGCAGATAGCCTGGCAAGGGTCCACTACCTAACCCCTTCCAGTCGCCATAATGACAGTGTCATTTTCCGGTCTCGAGGGTAGGGTAGCCGGTAGACTTACACTATAAGCCTAACACCAGTGTTGCCACTCGTGCGATTGAAATAGTAGTTAATCATTTTTTTAGCTTAAGTAACGATGTACAATCGTGAATCTCCGGGGTTTCAAAGAAATTAAAAAATATATTATGGTAATATTAAGGTATTTTCGCAGAAAACTCTTGATTTATTAAAATGTTCCCTATCCAGCAAAATTTATCAAAAATTTTTTACAAAGTGACCTAGTGGGAGACCTAAGTTAACATTCCACGATCAGGTATTAGGTATCCGGAGTGGCGTCAAAAGTCTCCGAAACCAACGTGTTTGCTTAAAAAGGGTTACGAATGTAGTGAAAAGCCGGAAAAGTCTGCAAGGATTGTAAGATCTGGCACTCGATACTTTCTGCCAACTGTAGGGACTAGGCGTGAAGATATGTATGTGTTTTTCTAAAGTGGCTTTATAAAGTTATGTGTAGTCTAATATAAAAAAATACACCTTAAATTGAGACTCCTCTGTTTTTTTTTTTTTGGTTAAAAAATATATGGACAAATAAACGCTACACTACACATGTATCGCAAATTTAGTCCTGTAATTATAGCGTTTAGTTAATCTGGAGCTATGCAGAATCTGATGTTATACAACGTAATAATTGCTGCGACTGAATGTTATAATTATAAACTAATGCAACGTGATTTACATTTTGAGAATTCTTTGAGCTATATTCGTGTTAACGCTACAATTTTATTTTTAATGGAACAGACAGAATTATACATTAATTAGTTTGTTCCTAAGTCTAAAAACAAGGCCAGAAAGTCTCAAAAGGTATTTGTGTAGTTACTTAAGCGCGTCAGATTATCAAAAAAGTATCTGCACGCCGTTATCCCCGAAGAGGTAGGCAGAGGCACAACCCGCGATTAGCCGAAGACACTAAGTCAACAATGTGATAGGTGGCAAACCTATCGCCAACCTGTCCCACATCCAAACCCAAGCACCGGTTTTCTTAGTTGAAAGTTGTAAAAAAAACACATTTTCTTTATTTTTTTGTTTGAACCCGGGACCTCATGAAGTCAAGTCCAACACCTAGACTGCAAAACCATATTGTGTGCTTCAGATTACAATGTGGGAAATAATCGATACTCATACTATGATTAAACACATGCATTAGGTATCAAATGTCTATAGAAGCGCTCTTGTAGGGTAGTCCGTCTAATTTTTTTGGCTTGAAAATATACTATAGCATGTTAATATCATGTCAATCTAAAAAGTCAAATAGAGCCACATGATGCTATTCACTGAACGATCTGATAAATTTCATATGGCCCATTCAATTTAGAATCTATACTTGCTATCGTCGGCACTTGGTGGAATTCCATTGTATACACACATTTTTTTATAGTTAACACTTGTACTTATCCACTATATACTTTATTTAACACTTTCTGTTACTCTCCAGTCAACCGATTTCACTTTTTAAAGCATCATTAGGGCTTTGAAACTAAAGATAAAAAGGGTTTTATTTAATTTAACCTTCAAAACTTATTTGTTTAACATCCAACCAAATAAGTATTGAACGTTAAATTACAACAGTCTTTTTTATCTTAAGTTTCAAAGCCCTGATGATGATGTAAAAATTGAAACCGGTTGGCTGGGGAGTAACAGAAAGTGTTAAACAAAGTGTATAGTTGATAAGTACAAGTGTTTACTACAAAAAACGTGTGTACCCATTCAATTTATTAATGTTCCCTTGCGTTTTTAAATCTACGGGCTATGATAGGGCTAAACCTATGGGATGATTGGCGGAGTACTTTCATGTTCACCTAAAGTCGAGATGGAGGCAAGAGCCCAGGAGTTGGGCTTTCTCTTTCGCGTCATAGGACTGCACATTATCACTCTAGTGTAAAAATAGTAATGATGGTTTCATGAAATTTCCTTGGCGGTCTTAACCTGGTAATATTTTTTGCTTACAGCTAAGTGCTGGGACGACTGAGCTAAACTAAACCAAACTAGGCTGGGATTTGCCACCAATGGGCACTAAAGAAAATAGAAATTTACCCCGTGTTGGTCCGGGCTCCTTTGTAGAATAGACCATCTGCCTTCCTTGCCAGGCAGCTCGTAAAAGGCGAGCATAGGCCCACCGTCACTAACACAGTGACATCTGACTAGGTGGTAGAGTTTAGCAGCGACTCGCCCGGATTGGTACCACCGCCTTACCTATTCCTGCCGCCATAACGTCATGACGTGTTCCGGTTCGGAGGGTAAGGTAGCCGGTAAACTTGCTTTTGCTTGAGGCCTAACATCCCGGCCTCAGGTTGGCAACGCACCATTACCACCTTTGGTGTCTCTAGGCGGCGTGAATTTCTTAACATCAGAAAATCCGTCTGCTTGTTTGCCTTCCAATATCATAAAAAAAAAGAAAGTAAAGTTCCAAGCCCTGCAGCACCCTATCATTGATGGCATCAGAAACGAAATCTGGATTGTTCCCGGATCTGCCCGCATGGATGTGCTATAGCGGGTAATATGCACAAACAGACCGCATTCTATCCCGATCTGCCTTGACACCGGCCAGATGTCTCGTGTGTTGACGTTTGTCCGGCAGTTACAGCCGATTTCCTGAGGATGCCTAGTGTTGAGGCGAAACGTACGTCGAGTGTGATTTGGTGTGCTCGGTGGTGAGTTCTTCGAAAAGGTTGGTGAAGGACGTGACAAGTTGGTTTATTTCCCGAGTTCGGATTCTATCCATGATCTATACGCAGTGGTTGGTGGTGGGTACGTTAGGTAGGGCCATCACATGAGAAGGACTTGACAATTTGGATTGTTTTCCGAGCTCTACTTTATTCGTTTTTTCACCTATGTGATCTAGCGGTCTAGGTGTTGAACTCGACTGCATGAGGTCCTGGGTTCGAATCCCAGGTCGGGCAACGAAAAGAAAATTGGGTTTTTCCCATTTCCTAATAAAAAAAAAAGTTGCTCGGTATTGGATATGTGCCCGGTTGGCAATAGGCTAGTTTCTTCGGCTAGTCGTGGGTGCCCTGTTTGTGCCTCTGCCTACCTCTTCGGGGATATGGGTGTGAAGATACTTTACTTTATTCGTGGTCTGGTCGTGGTGATGGGCGGTGGGAACGTTCGTTAGGTTGGTCATATTCTATGTCATTTGGAAGACTTCTCGCCACAACAGTAACACGGGTTCCACGGATTTAGCAAAATAAAGGCTCATTCATCGGCCTGATAGCTATGGTTGTAAAGAAGATGTAATGGGAATTGCACTCCGGATTAAACAGTGGGCGTAAGATACACGAGAGTTGTCGACACAGACTTTATAGTTCTCTGGGTAAGAGGTCACCGGAACTCGCGTGGCCGTGGCTACCAGTTGTCTGAAGGTTGTTTCAAGAGTCTGAGACTCTTTGGACGGAGAAAAGAATAATGAATATGGAGTAAAATAGGCAGGTCTTCAAGGATCATGACACTTATTATACGATACTCTGCCTGCTGCGCATAGGAATTGGCGTGAAGATATTCAATAGAAATCAATAACATTTGTATATTCTTTACTCACTTTGAGTGAATGTAAAGAACGTTAAATCTATTGACGTATTTGTAATACAGAAATGCACGCGTTTGGCAAAATTCACTCTCAAACACGTAGCGCTTTTCGAGCATTTATCCTGGTGAAGAATGTTCAATAAACTCTCAGAGATCAACTTCACTTATGTATATTAGTAGAAACGTAATGACCTCATTTTTAACCTCCGATGGAAAAAGAGGTGTGTTATAAGTTTGGCGTGTCTGTGTGTGTGTGTGTATGTATATGTGTGTGGCACCATAAATTTTAAACAGATAGACGAATTTGGAAGTAGATGGTATTGTTAAATACATAGCGGTTTTGTCGGGGTTTACAAAAAAAATAGTTGAGTTTTTTAAAACTACTTTTTCTAAAAGTCAATCGCATAAAGCAGCTTTCACAATGGTGAAAGATTTTACTTTAACTTTTAAAATAACAAAAGTTTAAGATTAGATGAAAATGATAAAAAAAAGTTTGCGCTGTAGATCTTAATGAAAACATTCTACGAAAATTACTTTGAACGAGATGTTAGATTGCAATGTGTACAAACCAAACGTGTTTGTTATACCTCAAGTATAACAAACACGTTATACTTGAGACAATTATTGTCAGGAAAAGGTTTTTAAGAATAAAAAACCCGAGAAAATTGCAGGAAAAATAAGAAGAAGATCGCTCTGTAGTCTAGCGGTTCAGTTGTTGGATTTGACTGCATGAGGTCCCGGGTTCGAATCCTGGTCCGGGCAATAAAAATAAAACTGGGGTTTTCCAATTTTCTAATAAAAAAATGTTGCTCGTGATCGGATGTGTGCCCGGTTGACAATAGGCTTGCCACCTATCCCACTGTGGGACTTAGTGTCTTCGGCTAGTCGTGGGTGCCTTGGTTCTGCCTCTCCCTACCTCTTCGGGAATGTGGGAGTGAAGATACTTTTTAAATAAAAAAAAACAACTCTATTTTTTTATATAGAAACTTTCATTACCTGTTCATGTCAAGCGATATGACCTTCATATCGCTTGGCATGAACAGCTGGGTCGGCTAGTATTTATATAAAACTAGCTGCCCGCCCTCGCTTCGCTTCGGTTATTCAAGAATAAAAATATTGCTAATATTATAAATGCGAAAGTTTGTGAGTATGGATGTCAGGATGTCAGTATGGATGGATGCAGTAAGCGCACATGTCTTTGCTACGCTTCAACGATATTTAATTTTGCGCCCGGAGATTTTAACTTTTTGATAACTCATTAGTTGTTAATTTTTTTCTGATAGTGTAAAAGACAATTTTGATCTAAATTGCACGTATTTAATAATAACGTATCTAATAGATTTATTTTATTAAGGCCCCATACTTAGCCAGCCTGAAGAGCCAATCAGCGCACTCCCCTTTTCCATGATTACTATGAAATATTGCGCTCTAAAGTAAATGTCTTAAGCGCCAAATCACTATTTTTGACACTATAAAAGTAATTTGAAAAAAAATATAAAAACTGAAACAGATTTTTTTTAGGTATAATACTTATGTATGTTTTTGTTAAATCTGGTGTCGATATTTTCATAATTGAAGTAGACAGTTGGATTTTGCTTTCAAAAAAGGGTTAACTTTTTGATTTTTTTCTATCGAGCAAAGTGAAATGAGTCGTGTTTTGGAAACACTAGTGTTATAAAGCATATTAATGTTAATCTTGTGTATTTTTGTCTCCAAGATCCATAATTGCTTTGTATGAAAAAAACAGTATATTGCTGACGTATTTTAGCATACATGGCCCCTTAAGGGTTAATACTGTATTGTTAAAAATATGTTCTAAAGTAACCCTCCATTTTACTGCTTTAAGTAAACGCAAAAAACGGTTATTGTGGGTTATTCTTTAAAGATAGACATATACAACAGCTTACGTTTTTTGAGATCTAACGAAGAGGCAAAATCCCACCTAACATTGTTTTGTTAAAACTCAAAAGGTTTTGGCAGCGTTTTCGAGGAAACCTCCCGATCGGCTTATTTTTGCCGACAAATTGAACTAATATCATTGTAATATCGTTGGTTTGTACAAAACATAAACTTACTATTCATTAAAACCTTCTTTAAGAATTATTCTGTCTGTTGTTGAAAACCAAATGAAAATCCGTTCAGTACTTTTCGAGTAAATCGCGAACAGACAGACAGACAGACGCGGCGGGGGACTTTGTATTATAATATGTATTGAAAACGCGAAATTGCGTCAACACGCCTGAATGGATAGGCCAATTACTTTCATTATTTTTGTTTTGTAGTTATTGTCAGGTTCTAACAGAGAGAAAAAGGGGGAAAGTTGCATTTGTATTTTTTGTTTATTTTTAACTTTCTAATTTTTTTAATTTGTAAGTTTTTTTTACTAGTGTACAATAAATTACATACATACATACATATCTTCACGCCAAGTCCCTTACGGGGTAGGCAGAGAGTATCGAGTGCCAGACTTCACGATCCTGAAAAACCTTCACATTCATAACCCTTTTTATACAAACACGCCGGTTTCGGAGACTCTTGACACCACCCTCGGATAATATCCGATTGATCTGATCTTGAAATGTCAGCCTTGGTCTCCCCGGGTACCTACATCCATCCACATTCGCATTGTATATTCAATCTTCTTTCTTTCTTTGTCAATCTTTCATCTGTCATTCTTTCCACATGACCGAACCAATACAATAAATTACAATAAATTATTAAATAAAATTGTTTTGTTCATTCCTTCACACAGATTAGATAAAACATTTGACAAATCTAAATAACATTTTCTTTATCCCTTTCTTAAAGAACAAAAGATAATTAAATTGAATCGGTTCACGATCGGTCTATTTCACTTTCTTCTTTGTAATCAAATTTTGTTAAAGGCTTTAGACAGGTTGAGGGTTGAAGCCAGTCTCGTTGGGGAATGCGTCAGGTATTCAATAAAATTCAATTTATCTTTTGACGCTTTTTCTGACGCATTTTCCGAACTTTCACATAATAGCAAACCTTAGAAGATATTAGATTATTTTGTCGAAAATAAGGGTAGGGTTGTAATTTTAACCGATTTAAAAAGTTTAGAGAAATAAAACAGTTTCAAATCACTTTAGTTAATATTATTAAAATAATGATTACAGAAAGGAAAAGATGACGTTTTTTCTAAATGATATTGGAAGGCAAACAAGCAGACGGATTTCCTGATAGTAAGAAATTCACGTCGCCAAGACACGTTTAAGGTGATAAAGGTGCGTTGCCAACCTGAGGCTGGGATGTTAGGTCTGGAGCTAAAGTTCGTTTACCAGCTACCTTATCCTCTGAACCAAAACACATCAACGGCAAGTGCTGACGTTATGGCGGCAGGAATAGATAAGATGGTGGTATCAATCCAGGCGAGTCGCTTCGAAACTCGACTACACAGTTAGATATCACAGTGTTAATGGCGGTAAGCCTATGTTCGTATTTTTTGTTCCCTGGCAGGAAGGCAGATAGTCTATTCTGCAAAGTCCGAACCAGCACAGGGAACCATCGTATAAGGAAATAAAACGTTAAAACATCATGTCTATTCGAAACCTACTGCTTTTTAGTTTACTGTAAAACAATGTTGACTATTCATTTTCATGTATAGGGAGTAACTCACCCTGTTTTTTTATTATTTTTAATTGTAAAGCAGTTATCAAATTCCACTAATCAACTTTTAACTGTACACTCCTAAAAATACGGAATAAAATAGTTGTATCGATGGATGGGCGTAAACATGACGTATCTATTAGAGTTCCGTAGCCGAATGACAAAACACGGAATTCTTATAAACCCTGAAAATTATTTGGAGATGGGGCTGTTCTCGCAATTTTTCGCTACCACTTTTAAGGCTCGCGTTATAAATGTTTCACCTGAAAGTCTAGACAACCATGGTATTAACCGACTTTTATCAAGGCAACCCATATATCGGTTACATTGAAAAAGGTACTTTCACACCCATATCCCCGCAGGAGTAGGCAGGGGCACAACTAGGGTACACACGACTAGTCGATGACACCAAGTCCCACAATGTGATAGATGGTAATCCTATCGCCAACCGGGTACATATCAGAATCAGAATCAGAAAAATCTTTATTCACTTGAACTATACAAGTGGTATTTGTGAGCGTCGACATTTTTTTAAAAACTACCACCGGATCGGAATCGCGGCCACACACTGAGAAGATCCGGCGAAAGAAACTCAGCGGGCTTGTCTTTTTTCCAATTCAGGGTAACGTTATTTTTATTAGAAAATTGGAAATACCACAATTTATTTTTGTTTCCCGACCCGGGAATCCACCCCGGAACCTCATGAAGTCAAGCCCAACACTTGTACCGCTAGACTGCAGAGGCGATAACGATTACATTGGGAGCAAAATAACTTATTATTTCATTGCAACATATTTTTATTTTAGCACTTGCCCTGTAGTTGGGATAAATTTCTATAAATTTTAAAGAAAGAAAAAATTTCGCCCCAGACAGATTTGAACCTGTAACCTTTCGTTCGTTTTCGTTTTGATTAGTATTTCATCTTTAGCTCAATTAAATAGCTAATGTGGGTATAACACTTACTTAACCGGTTTGTAACTCCATAGTTGGACAGGGGTAGGAGTTGGCAATCTCAACTTTTTTAATTGTTTTAGGTTTATTCTCTTAATCAACGGTAAATGGTCTCTCTGAGGTAAACGAATTAATTAGATCAGAAAAAGTTAGTAAATAAAATTAATAATTAACGTGATAGCTAATTAAATTTCTACATTATTTTTTAGCGTACGCTATTTCAATAAGCAACTCGTAGGTTCTTAATAATAAATCCATATTTTTTATTTAGCATAGGTATACACGTTTCTATTATCATTATATAGTGCGCGTTACTTTGTTTGTTATCATACTCCTAAATGGCTGGACCGATTTTGATTTTTTTATGCGCAATTGGTAGCTTTGAGAATCGTTTGTTATCTATATTTAATTCCCAAAGTGGCAAGGGTGGCCCACCCTCTATGATATGTACCTAAGAGCCATATACATCACGTTAGCTTTTAAATAAAAAAAAGAACGAAATCAGCCCATTCGTTAAAATGTTATGATGTTACAGACGGACACACACAACACACACATAAAGACACGTCAAACTTATAAAGCTCCTCGTTTTCATTCTAGTTTAAAAATAAAGTAGAGTAACTACAAATTACACTCAATACAATGAAAGTTTGGGGGGCTATTTCCAAATTACCCATCAAATAAGGTAAATATAAGCGACAAAATACGTTCACAATTAATCACCATCGAACCGTTCAGTCGACAGCCAAAAGTCACGAGAACCCGTAAAGCTGGGAAATTGCTGGAGATTAGCTCAATCGGTCTTACGCCAGAGACGCTGAACAATATCAAGTTGAGTAATCAATTAAAATAACTTTCAATTAATGTGAACGATGCCTACTTTGATCACTATAATTGAGATGATATTATAAGTTACAGAAGTCATTATGTAATTTCCAAATCAATTTCTACACACTTTTCAAAAAAAACTTATGGTCTCTGTGGTCTAGCGGTCCAAGTGTTGGACTTGACTTCATGAGGTCCCGGGCTCGAGTCCCGGGTTGGGCAACAAAAAGAAAATGTGGTATTTCCAATTTTTTAACTTAAAAAAAATGTTGCTATGGATTGGATATGTGCCCGGTTGGCGATAGGCTTGCCAGTTATCACATTGTGGGATTAAGTGTCTTCGGCTAATCGTGGGTGCCCTTGTTGTGCCTCAGCCTACCCCTTCGGGGATATGGGCGTGAAGATACTTACTTACTTAAATAATATGTACTAATATTTTTTTTTCCCTATGTTGGTCCGGGCTCCTTTGCAGAATAGATCAACTGCCTTCCTGCCAGGCAGCTCGTAAAAGGCGAGCATAGGCTTACCGTCACTAGCACCGTGACATCTAAATTGGTGACAGAGTTTCGTAGCGACTCGCCCGGATTGGTATCACCGCCTTACCTATTCCTGCCGCCATAACGTCATGACGTGTTCCGGTTTGGAGGGTAAGGTAGCCGGCAAACTTACTTTTGCTCCAAGCCTAACATCCTGGTTTTAGATTGGCAACGCACTAATATGAACTTTGGTGTCTCTAGGTGGCGTGAATTTTTTACTATCAAGGAATCCGTCTACTTGTTTGCTTTCCAATATCATAAAAAATGTATGTATGTTTTTACACAATGCAACGTATTCAACACTTGATGTTGCACATAAGCTAACGGTTTCCCTATTAAAGTTTTTTAGTATATTTTTATTTATTCGTTCTAAGTATAGCTATAGTTAATTGTTTTGTACACGATGCCTTCCATTTTATTTTCACAGCTTAATTTTTTTTCTGGGTTGGCTGGAAGAAATTTCTTTAGTTAGAGATAAGCTCCCCCTTTGTGCATTTTTAACTTCTCGTCTATTTTGTGTGTTTTAATTTTTGTGTGCAATAAATTGTTAAATAAATAAATAAATAAATAAATAAAATTTTGTATTAGTTTGTTAGTGACAACCAAATACCTGAATGACGACGCTCCAATGAAACCGACAGGCAATTGAAATATAGTATTGTGGAAAAGTACAGGTGTTATTTAAAAGTTGTATTGAATTTCGCCAAGTGCAGATAATAAAGAAAATAAATTCTATGCAATTGTTTTATATATAATTTATTACTCTTTCACTTCAAACCAGCTGAATCGATTTTCATAAAATTTGGCACACACATAGAAGGTAACTTGTGTTAGCATACAGGATAGTTTTTATCCCGAAAAAATGTTTCTATGTCACAATTAACCGCGCGGGAAACGCCGCCGCCAACAACTAGTTTCATAATAAATTTAAAGTCATTTTCGAGTTAAGATTTCTGTAGAGATTACAACTTTGCTAATGGGAATTAAGATTATGAATAGCAAATATTAATTATATTTTTTTGGACAATGATTAGTCTCCGGGTTCTCGCATAATTAAAGATTATAGATCGAATTCTTCACTATCTCGTAACTCGTTAGTGGCAAGTATCAGTATATTTGCCACTAATAACATGACTTTGATTAGGTTTTGTTAGCGTCGGGGTGTGACATCCACATCGCTCGCTGGTAACGATCCAGTTATTTGGATTTATGACAGCTACTAGTGCAGTCAGTTGTTATTAAACAGTAGAGTGCTGTACAGTACACTCGGATTGATGAAACCTGCCTGTTCCTAATAACATCATTGCTCGCCATTTTCGCTCTCAGAATCAGAAAAAACTTTATTCACGTGAACCATACAAGTGGTACTAATATGCGTCGACATTAAACTACACACACTGAGAAAATCCGCCGAAAGAAACTCAGCGGGCTTGTCTTTTTGCAATCGTAATAGTTACATTATAAACTAGATAAAAATACACATTATAATTTAATTTTAACTTACATAAAAGGTAACAAAGTACAACATATAACATTACAAATTGCAGTGGGAGATTAAAACTTCCATCGCCAAGCATGTTCGTCTACCAAATACTTCTAAATACCTTACAATAGCCTTTTTTACATAATTAGATTTTATACATTTTTAAATTTATTTAAACACTAGCTGATCCGGCAAACGTTCTTTTGCCATATAACTAATTAAATGACGATTGATCAGTTATCGACCCGGGATAAAAAATGACTATTAAAAAGTAGGGGTTGGTGATAAAAGGGTGAAAATTTAGGGTTGTATGTACTTTTATATGCTGTATCATAAAAAAATAAAAACAAAAAGTTTTGTCTGAAAATTGCAAAAAAAACTTTAGGAGTGGACAACACTTAACATTTAGGGGGATGAAAAATAGATGTTGGCCGATTCTCATAGATACCGGATGAGCACAAAAAATTTCATCAAAATCGGTCAAGCTTGTGACACGAGAATTTTATATATTAGATAGATCTCTAATATCAATGGGCAGCTTACTGTAGTAACGTATACATTGACCAAAAAAGGATTAACTAATTTTATGGAAACGAGTTTTGTATACGGCTAGATTATTTTTATTTCTCGTATTTACACGGTGAACGTCACATTTTTTTGTAAGCATACAAAGATTTTTTTAACATACATTAAATTCTTATAAATGTCATGAGAGCAGAAGCTTAAAATATTTATTTCTTTGATTTTTTCTCGGAAGGAATCCCTTACATTTAGATTATAAATAGCTTTAAAAGCTCTTGTTTGTAATACAAATATAGTGCTTATAACTGCAAAATTTCCCCAAAAAGAGGATTCCATAATACATTAGACTTTGAGGTAGAGATAGAGTAACCATGGACCTAAAATAGCAATACAAGTATGTCCAGATGAGGATACAGGAAAGTCACCTACTTGTTCACTTTCTTAAAACTAAGACAATAGAGGACCTTATAAATCAAAAAAAGTATCTTCATCCCCTTTTCTCCGAAGATGTAGGAGGAGGCACAACCAGGACACCTAATCCTAGCCGAAGATACTAAATCCCGCAATGTGACAGGTGGCATCGCCAACTGATAACATATTAGATCCCGAGCAACATTGTTTTTATTAGAAAATTAAAAAAGCATATTTTCTTTTGATGGCTGACCAGGGATCCCCTGAGCACTAGACCTTTGAAATTAAGAGTTAAGCCGGATCTCTGAACCGCAGAGGTGACAATTTATATTCATAACTTGCTTATCAAAACTCTTTACAATAACTTGATAGACTTGTTCCAGTCTGGCGGATCGGGTAGATAGTAATCTTACACTGTACATCTAGGTTGACTATATAACCCTCTTTGTCTAAATTTTCACATTGCTTGTCTTTCGATTCTAAAAAGGAAGTATTTCGTAGCACAAAGCAAATTATTCCCTTCCGTGCAGGCTACAGCTACGAGAACGTAGCGGGCAATTTCGTAGCTAACGCCTTACTACGGATATCGCTTTTTACGACAATGTTACTGGAATTACAGAAAACGAAACGTAATGTCAGGTTTAAGCCTTGGGATGATTTAGTCTATGTATCTTTGTTAAATACTAAAAAAAAACATCTTCACGCCCATATCCCCGAAGAAGTAGGCAGAGGCACAACCAGGGCACCAATGACTAGCCGAAGACACTAAGTCCCACTACGTGATAGGTGGTAAGTCTAAAAAAAATCCTATGTGCTTCTCCTGGTTTTGAGCTAACTCCCTATTCCTTTTAGCCAAATCATTTCAGCCGTTTATGAGTTATAAATTGTGTATATAACACGACTTTCTTTTATATTTTATATAGACTAGGTATTCCGGCGAACTTCGTTTCACCCGTTCAGTTTGTATGGGGAAAAATAAAAAATAAAAAATTAGAATTTTTGTATGTTGGTCTGTCTGTATCCCGACCGCGATTGACAAATCCACTCAACTGATCTGAAAGAAAAATATACTTTTTGCCCCGATTACTAAAGGGGTACCCGAGTGACATAGGTAAGACAATAAATTTTGTCTTATACCTCTCTTCCACGGCTACTAACGTTGGGTTATTCATTATAGCGTAATTCGATTTGACAAGTGAACTAAGTCCGCCGAGTTGGCTAGTTAAATAATGTAAACCATAGTAATAGTGGACTGATAATCTGGTCAAAGTCGCGGGGAGTCGCTGGTTACAAGCGGCTCGTAAACGTGACTTGTGGCGCTCTTTGGGGGAGGCCTATGTCCAGCAGTGGACGTCCAGCTGATTATGATGATGATAGAATTAATGTGATAAACTTATCTTTTGTGAGTTACGCAAACCGATTTCAAAAAAACATAAATCGCCTCTGTGGTCTAGCGGTCCGGGTGTTGGACTTGACTGCATGAGGTCCCGGGTTCGAATCCCGGGTCGGCCAACAAAAAGAAAATTGGATTTTTCCAATTTTCTAATAAAAAAATGTTGGTCGGGATTGGAAATGTGCCCGGTTGGCGATAGACTTGCCACCTATCACATTGTGGGACTTAGTGTCTTCGGCTCGTCGTGGGTACTTTGGTTGTACCTCTACCTACCTCTTCGGGGACATGGGCGTGAAGATACTGTATGAATTATATGGACACAAGATTGTGATTTATGACCCTAGTTTTTTAACGCATGCCACATGCACTGAGTAGGATTGCACTGGTACCAACTTTGCTCCAATCGATAGTCCTTGAAAATATCTTGTAATTTTTTAGAGGCAAATATAATTAAGGGTTTTCTAGAAACTATGGCCAACCAAGAAATTGCTACATGAATTAATTATATCAGAGAATTTGAGCTATCTTATTCTGAAATGTTATATAAAAATTTTGCTTTTCACCTTGTCACCTATATCAAGATTACAAATGCAAAAGTAGTTTTTTTGTTTCTTTTGTTTATGCGATAACGGAGCGTTGTTTTGGTAAATATATAACGTATAGAGATAAATAGTTTATACTACTACTTTTATACAGGGTACTTATCGTCTCAATATTTGAACGGGTTCCCACAGTGGAACACTATAATTTCGTTGCGTAAACGTAACATAAGGCAACATCAAGTGTCTAGTAATTTTATAAATTGCGGATGTTAGTTTGTTTGTCACATTTTCATGCGAAAACTACTTAACCAAACATCATTAAACTTTTGTACACATATTCTTGGAGGTACTACAAGTGACACATGATACTTTTTTATTTAATTAAATGAGATCGAAGCCACGGGTAGTGTTTTCATAAATCGGTGTGTAATTGGTAGTATTTAACTACAAATAGCTTAATGTATATTTATTTGACAGTTATTGGAACCTCTTCGATATAAAATGGCTATTGGGAGCAGGTGAAGTAAGACAGCGAGAAGTGTGGCTTTATCGTAAAGCTCCTTTTCTTATAATTTATACCTGTCCAAAAGGTGTTTCGGTTGACGCAGAATAAGCCGGCTTCACGTTAATGGACCAACCATATTTTAAAGTCAAAAACCGGGGATTTCAGTGATATGTAGGTGACATACGATATATACCCTTTTAATATTTAAATAGGGCATAGGCTTCTCAAGGGGTTTGTTATATGTAAACATGTGGATATTTCTGGCTTGTATGTCGTCGCGTAATTATAGTTTGGTTAAATACATCCTATTAATATTATAAATACGAAAGTTTGTTTCTTTATTTGTTTGTTACTTCTTCAAGCAAAACTTGCTCAACCGATTTTCATGAAATTTGGTACACACATAGAGGGTAACTTGGATTAACACATAGGATAGTTTTTATCCCTAAATAATATTCCTGTATTGACTGCCTCATTAGTCGAGAGGCTAGCGTACTCGTCTTAATGCACCGATCAACCGCGAGGTTTTGGTTGGATTCCCGACGGGGGCAGACATTTTTGTACATAAAATTTACATGTTTGCATTTCCGAATCTGGATGGAAATGTTTCGATAAAAAAATGGTTTTTAGCGGTTGCTGTGGGTAACAGCAGTAGAGTAGTTTAAGAAAATCTACTTTCAAGAATAGTATTGCTATTATTAATGTAGCTCATCTTTTAATATATTATGTTTAATGATGCTTTTTTTCTTAGTTATTGAAAAACTTGAATACTAAATGGCTTGCAATTAGCATTAACCAGATTAAACATATTATTATGTATTGTTAACTCTACGTAATTATGAATGTCTTCTGTCATTAAAAGTTTTTCTTATACATACATACATATCTTCACGCCAAGTCCCTTACGGGGTAGGCAGAGATTATCGAGTGCCAGACCTCACGATCCTGACAAACCTTATAAATAATAAAAACCTAGACAATATACACAAATTGATCTAACTTTAAAGAAGCAAGTTTTATGCTCATATTATGGTAGCCCATTTCTAGCTCATATTTTATAACCATGAAATACAATACTATTCTCTATGGACGCATGAAATATGCACTTTCATTTAAGCATTTCTTACAGAAACACGGTTGGATAAAACGTGGTTTATTTTTTATTTTTTTTTAATGTTTTTAAGGAATCCAGTTCTCATTCGACTACATGTTTTTTTGTAACTTTGTTACGCAATTACTCCGTCAATAGCCCACCGATTTGAATAGTTCTTTATTAGAAAGATAGTTTGTTATCCCGAGGTAGTCCTACATTATTATATTATTTATCGCCTCTGTGGTCTAGCGGCCCGGCGTCGGACTTGAATTCTTAAGGTCCCGGGTTCGATCCCCGGGTCGGGCAACAAAAAAAAAAATTAGGAAATATACATTTTCAATTTTCCAATAGAAATAATGTTGCCTGAGATTGGACATGTGCCTGGTTGGCGATAGGCTTGCCACCTATAACATTGTTGGACTTAGTGTCTTCAGCTAGTCGTGGGTGCCCTGGTTATGCCCCTGCCTACTTCTAAGCGGATATGAGGGTGAAGATAAGTTTTTTTAATCCTGCATTATTTTATCTTGATCCGACTAGTGGTTTTAGAGTTAATAGTTTTATCAGTGTTGAAATCTGCAAGATAAGTGAAAAATGTATGCACTATTCAGCGTAACTCATAAACTACTAGTAGGATATTGATGAAATTTATGTGGATGAAATTTATGATATTGGAAGGCAAACAAGCAGACGGATTTCAACACCAAACCAACCGGCACCAAAGGTGGTAATGGTGAGTTGCCAATCTGAGGCCGGAATGTTAGGCCTCGAGCAAAAGCAAGTTTTCCGGCTACCTTACCCTCCGAACCGGGACAAGTCATGACGTTATGGCGGCAGGAATAAGTAAGGCGGTGGTACCAATCACCGTATTAAAATCGACCGTTAGACGACATCCAATTTAGTAAGGTTTTTGAAATCGAAAGATACATACATATCTTCACGCCAAGTCCCTTAGGGGGTAGGCAGAGAGTATTGAGTGCCAGACCTCACGATCCTGACAAACCTGTCTTGCTTCCTTCACATTCATAACCCT
>NJDC01000392.1:55645-78051 GCA_002245475.1 Calephelis virginiensis
TTTGGTTTACATGATTTTAGCTGTTTCGTTTGTTCTTTATAAATATTGCCTTTGTGACCCTTTTGAACATTAATTATAGAAATTTTGTAAAACGTATTTATTTCTATAATTTTATTGAATCATGGGTAGTGGGTATGAAAGAATCAAATAATAATTATTTTAGACAAACTCCGTTTGGTTATCCTATCCTAAAGATGAATGTTTAGCCCCCGATTCGTGGATGTTATAAGTTTGACATGTCTGTTTGTCTGTCATCATAACTTTTGAACGGACGGGCCGATTTCGATGTTGATTTTTTGTTAAAAAGCTGAGGAGATCGAGATGGTTCCTAACTACATTACATGTAAGTTTTGTCAGGACTTGTTGAATTTATTGTAGTATTATAGTTATTATAATCTATTTAGATATATTTTACTTACACAGTTAAATTCTTCTGCGCAGTCTTATCTAATATATAAAATTTTGGTGTCACAATGTTCGTTCCCGTACTCCTCCGAAATGGCTAAACCGATTCTCAAGAAATTTTGTGAGCATATTGAGTAGGCCAACTTCTATTTTTCATACTCCTTAGTGATGAGAGTGACTTCCCCATTTTTTTTCTAGTAAAATCACATTAAAAATATAACAGAACAACTTCTGCCGGATCAGCTAATAATATATAACATGTAAGGTTACATTGAGTAATTCCAGGGGAATCATATATCGCACACAATTTAGGGGAAACATATCTCGGGGGCAGGAAATAAAAGTGATGTATGAAAACATTAACTCGTAACACGTTTTTTAAATGTACCCTACAACGGGGCGCACAAAAATATAAACGTGTACAATGATCACTTTAGTCAAACAAAGCACTTTTAGGCATGGCATTGAGATTGAAATCATTTTTTTAATTTAATGTGGCAATTCAGTTACAAAAACGTATCTTTATGTCAAAATCCATAATCGTGTATCATTTTAATCAAGTAAAGCACTTTAAGGCATGGTATGGAGATTAAAATATTTTGTTTTAATGTTGCAATTCAGTTACAAAAACGTATCTTTACGTCAAAATCCATAATCGTGTATCACTTTAGTCAGGTAAAGCACTTTTAGGCATGGTATTAACATTAAAATATTTTTTTTAATTTAATGTGGCAATTCAGTTACAAAAACGTATCTTTACGTCAAAATCCTTAATCGTGTAACATTTTAGTCAAGTAAAGCACTTATAGACATAACATTGAGATTAAAATATTTTGTTTTAATGTTGCAATTCAGTTACAAAAATGTATCTTTACGTCAAAATCCTTAATCGTGTAACATTTTAGTCAAGTAAAGCACTTATAGACATAACATTGAGATTAAAATATTTTGTTTTAATGTTGCAATTCAGTTACAAAAACGTATCTTTACGTCAAAATCCTTAATCGTGTATCATTTTAGTCAAGTAAAGCACTTTTAGGCATGGTATTGAGATTAAAATATTTTGTTTTAATGTTGCAATTCAGTTACAAAAACGTATCTTTACGTCAAAATCTATAATCGTGTATCACTTTAGTCAGGTAAAGCACTTTTAAGCATGGTATTGAGATTAAAATATTTTGTTTTACTGTTGCAATTCAGTTACAAAAACGTATCTTTTCGTCAAAATCTATAATCGTGTATCACTTTAGTCAAGTAAAGCACTTTTAGGCATGGTATTGAGATTAAATTTTTTTTTTTTATTTAATGTGGAAATTCAGTTACAAAAACGTATCTTTACATCAAAATCCTTAACCGTGTATCACTTTAGTCCGGTAAAGCGCTTTTAGGCATGGTATTGAGATTACAATTTTTTTTTCAGTTATTTCATTCAAATTTTTAGTTAATTCATTGGAAATTCAGTTACGTCAGATTTCCCAAACTGGTAAGCAGAGTTACCAGAACACCCTCGGCTGGCCGAAGACACCAAGGGCTAATTTCACCGATCATATTGAAATCAGAGTTTAGTAAAACAGTGTAAACGAGTTTAATTATCAGTTGTGATGACGTGCATATACATATACATATGTATATGCACGTCATAGTACTACTAGTACTCTTTTGACAGTGTTCTCCTCCCCTTCCCCTGAGAGCCTACTTACTACGTAAAATAGTTAAATAATAAAATACTTGAGTTTTGGCGCCATCGAGAGAAAAGATGGTCGAAGTTTTTTCATAATTATTGAATTTCGTGTTAATATTGAGTGAAATTAGTAAATTTTGGTGGCATTTTGTACAATTTTGTTCAGTGAAAGTGCACAAATGAAATAATCATGAAGAAATTAGCGTATCGTATATTTCCTCGTTGCCGCCAAATCTCATTACATGACCTTGTGTAAAAAGGCCACCGTTTTACCCAAGAGCCTGACATGACTTACTGACGACTTATGACTGATGACTAATTATAATTGTTTAAAATTGATATAAAATTGATGCAAATTCCTACTTGACTAATGGCAAAATACTAACGAGATTGCCAAAACCTAACGAAAGAAAGAAAAGAATAAAATACTTACATTTTTAAAAATTTCTTTGACAATAAAATCGACATGAATGACACTCTTGACTGTGACAGTTGACTAAACGCGTTTTTACGTTGATAGCTTTTAAATTCGACGGCTAGTTTTGGCGCCACCGAGCAAAAAGATAGTCGAAGTTTTTTCTTAATTATTGAATTCCGTGTTCATATCGAGTAAAATTAGTCAATTTGATGACATTTTGTTCAATTTTGTTCAGCGAAAGTACACAAATGAAATAATCATGAAGAAATTAGCGTATCGTGTATTTCCCCGTTGCCAGCCAAATCTCACTAGATGAGCTTGAGTAATGAGACCACCGCTTTACTTAAGACTCTGACATGACCTATTGACGACTTATGACTAATTATAATTGAATCCTCGTCTGTGGTCTAGCGGTTCAGACGTTGGAATTGACTGCATGAGGTCCCGGGTTGGAATCCCCTGGTCGGGCTATAGAAAGAATATTTGGGTTTCCCAATTTTGTAATAAAAAAAATGTTGCTCGGGATTGGATATGTGCCCTGTTGGCGATAGACTTACCACCTTCACATTGTGGGAATCAGTGTCTTCGGCTACTCGTGGGTTGTGCCTCTGCCTACTACTTCGGGGATATGGGCGTGAAGATACAATATAATTGAATCCTGATTTTGGTAAATTTGATGCAAATTTATTCACGCCCATATCCCCGAAGATGTATGCAGAGGCACAACCAGGGCATCCACGACTAGCCAAAGATACTAAGTCCCATAATGTGATAGGTGGCAAGCCTATAGCCAACCGGGCACATATCCAATCCCGAGGAACACTTTTTTTTATTACAAAATTGTAAAAAAACAATTTTATTTTTATTGACTAATGGCAAAATGCTACCGCGAATGCCAAAACCTAAAAAAAATCGACAGTGAAATCTAGCTTAAGTGAAGAAGTAATAGTACTAATCAACAAAACGCAAGCAAACTTGAATAATTGGTGTAGCAAACGTTCAGATGTCACGGAGGAAGTAGATCCGAATTATTATTTTAGGATGTATTGCTATTATAAACAACTTTATTAATTATCGTAAATTATTATTCTAGGGTGTGTTGAGAATATAAATAATTAAATTAATTTATTATTATAGGATACTAGCTGCTACCTGCGGCTTCACCCGCGTTTTCACAGAAACCCGGTGTGCGATCGGGATTAAAAATAGCCTATATGTTAATCCAGGTCACAATCTATCTGTCCTCCAAATTTCAGACAAATCCGTTCAGCCATTCGAGCGTGAAAGAGTAACAAACATCCTTACATCCATACTTACAAACTTTCGCATTTATAATATTAATAGGATATGTTTAATAAAGGATAATCAAAAGAAATGAAGGCTTAGGTATCTAGGTATCTGTACTTTAATTTTTTTAATGTAAGAGGTTTGCGAACAAGCACACGGCTTTCTCGATGGTAAGAGATAACCGTGGCCTTTAGACACCATAGATGTAACAGGTGCGTCGCTGTTCTGCGGCCGGGATGTTATGCCTATTGTGCAAGTCTACCGGCCACCCTACCCTCCGTAATATGACAAGTCATTATGGTATTGGATTTATTTTACTTTTAAGATCTAAATGTTAATTTGTTGTTATTTGAACAATACTATGTCCGTCTCATTGGTGGAGTTGCTTCTAACTGCAACTTGATATAATTAAGTCGGTGGAACATACACGACTAACCAACCGCGAGGCTCAGGTTCGATTCCCGACCCCAAAAGACATAATGGTGGTAGAAATAGGTAAGGTGGTGGATCCCTACCGTGGATAGTTGCTGCATAGAACTCTACCACCAGTGGTCTTGGTAGTAAATACCTGTATTCAACCAGTGCTCGCCTTTAACGAGCTGCCTGGTAGAGGGGCAGATGGTATATTCCGCGTCAGCGGTTCTGGATAACATAATGTATGAAGACAAAGTTATATAAAGAAGTCCATAAAATCCCAGACTACCTTTACAAGTACTAAAAATGCTTAAACTAGTTGCTGTTGATGCCAATCTGTGTGTGTGTGTGTGTGTGTATGCGTGCGTGCGTGCGTGCGTGCGTGCGTGCGCGTGCGTGTGCGTGTGCGTGTGTGTGTGTGTGTGTGTGTGTGTGTTTTGTGTGTTTTATTACTTATCTTATAAAACAACGTTGCCTCGGATTGGATATGAGCGCGGTTGTTGATAGGTTTGCCACCTATAACATTGTGGGACACTAAGTCTTTGGTTAGTCGTTGGTGCCATGAAAGTGCCTCTGCCTACCTTTTTGGAGATAATGGCGTGAAGATTGTGTTTACATGAATGAACAAAACTAAAAAATGTGGAGATAATCGTAGTTATAAAATTTACATGTTACAGCTAAAACTCGTAAATAGAGCATTGTGTTTGTTTCAAACCACCAAAAAATGCAAACCTATATAATGTTTATATAATATGTACTGTTTCACGCTTAAACAATACATATAAGACAACATATATATCATTATATATGTATTGTTATATACTTAAAAAAAATATTGCCAATTTTATAGGTACATGGGTCGCACTAAAAGTTTGGCACTTGTAGCTAATCGAAACTATTTTAATTTCAAATGTTATATTTTTAAAACGTTGTAAGCTTCTTAGTAATAAAAAAAAACAATTGGCGGGAAATAATTTATCAATTCTTTTTTTATCACACATCAAAGTTCTACATACGCAACAAAAATGTAATTAAATCAAAAAGATTTTAGAGCAATGATTTTAAAAGTTCTCTTTCTCTCCGAGACTGTGTAGAGAAAGCTTCAAAATGCTTTTCGGAGAAAAGCACCTTGCTTGAGCACCGTGAGGCGATGTTTAGCTGAATTTGTGAGAGGTCGAGTTTCTTTACATGACGAATTTCTTTGAGGGCGGCCTTCAACTGCCGTCAAAGAAAATAATGTGGCTACTGTTAAGCGATTAATTGGAGAAAACCCCCGGATTATGAGACAATTAGAGGACTATTGGAGATTGGTATGGGCTAAATTCAGAAAATTTTACATGAAGAATGAAAAGTTCGAAAAGTGGATTTATTATTTTGAACCCGAAAAAAAAACAGCAATCTTGTGAATGGGTGTTTGAAAATGAGAACAGACCAACAAAAGTGAGAAAGGCGAGAAATGTTGGTAAAAAAATAACCGCGTTTTTTTTTTAAGCTACGGGTCTCATCTGTACAATTCTACTTGAAGATCAACAGAGTGTCAATGCCTACTGGTAGCCTACCATTTGTTTACCCAGGATGTTAGAAAAAGTTCGCGAAAGACGACCTAAGTCACATTCTCCTACACCATAATAACGCTTCTTCACACACGGCCAACAAAACAAAGTCATTTTTAGCTTCCGAAAAAGTACATCTCGTTACTCATTCTGCGCACAGCCCCGACCTAGCACCCTGTGATTTCTGTGTTTTTCCTAAAATCAAAGATTTGATGAGAGGTTTTACCTTTACCAACTCCGAAGAGGCGTTCAATCAGCACGTAGAAAACATGCCGTCAGATCTGTGGCTCTCCTGTTTTAAAAATTGTTTCCATAATATGAAAAAATTTTAAAATGTCAAGGAGATTATTTTAAAAAGCAATAAACATAATATTTTGGTTATAACATGTTGTTTTTTTAAGTTACGAAAAACTTATAGTGTGACCGACGTATTAATACAATATTAATACAATCGTAGAGTCAAATTTCAAAAATGTAACTCTTAAAATTTAGTCTCCCTGAAAGTATTTTTTTAATTAAAAAAGTAAAAACATACAAAGAAGGTGCAAGATCCATAGCGTTTTCATTACATCCTTAATTATAAAGAGCTTCAGTCTGTGGTTCGTTTGTTTGGAATTAAATTGGCGGCTCCGTGAAGCAGGTATTCATTACATCTACTAAAATATTATGGAAGGAACGAAAGCATTGTCTTGCGGCATTAAATATGTAATCCTTACAGCAATTTCTTTGTAAGATTACTTCTTTCATGTTTTGTGATATCTATAACAGCAAATTGTATGAAAGTTAAACTTTCAAACACCGATTTCTATTATTATGAACGCATAAGGTACTTTTTGTATGTTTTAACCACCTCGTTGGTCAAGTGGCTAGCGTATACGCCTAACTAAACTGACCAACCGCGAGGCTCGGGTTCGATTACCGACGTGGGCAAAAATTTGTCAGATGAAACATTTAGATGTCTGCATTTCCGGGTCTGGGTGTATATTAAATTTATTCTGGTATCTATTTAATTATTTCTATGTATTAGAATCATTGACTAACACCCATAACACAAGCATATAATTTGCTTACTTTGGGCTTGGGGTTAGATTCAATTTGTAAAAAAAAATATTAAAAAAATATATGTAAATCTTTCAATCTTGACCTACCTTAAAAAAACACCCAAGTGCGAGTCGGACTCGCCCATGAAGGGTTCCGTAAAGAGGTGAGGCATAAATATCGGATTAGGTTCCGGGATTAGGTTAAAGTACTACAAAGTATTAAATCCAATACGTACCTAATTCGATACTAGGAACGTTGAACGTGCGTTCCAAAGTATTTGTCTGGCACTGATTTGTGGACTCCAGTTTGTCCAGTGTATTCAATTAAATACTTATCTATAGTGTTATATTATATAATATCTTATAATATAATTTGATAAATTTAGTTTTTAACCCCCAAGAAAAATGGGGGTAATTATTAGATAGACATGTCTGTGCATCTCTTTGTGTGTGTGTTTGTATGTGTGTGTGTGTGTGTATGTCTGTCTGTGACATTATAACTTTAAACGGATGGACCAATTTTGACGCGAATTTGATGAAAGTACAACAGCTATTTTAATAGTTACTGTTGCAGTAGTGTACCAGTTTTCGTTGAAAGTTTAAATGGTGATGTTCAGTATATATATTTATCTGTTTTATTATTGTCTTCTTTAAGACGTTACAAAAGGGTGGACACAAACCAAGGAAGTGTATCTCGCACAGACTATTCAGTTTAAAAAAAATATAAACCACAATATTATTTTTGAATACCTGTCCACTTATGGATTTGTTAAAATATGTTTTTGAGTTTTAAGTATGGGGAATCCCAAAAACCTATTGTTATTTTTATGTTTCTATGTGAAAATCTTACATCTATTTATAAAGTTTTAAGAAATCTCTTAGGGAACGTAACCATACTACGCAACCCGTTTAGGGGGGAGGACTTTAAAATACAACGATTTGTTAAGTAGTCGATTTCGCCAATAGAAATATAGAAATTTTGGACTATACTCGAATATGGCGCGCAATTTTGCGTTCTTCTCAAACTCACCGCTAGTGGCGCTGACGTAAGCAAATTGAAACGTCAGCTGATTGTAAACAGGCACGGGCAGTTTGAAGTTTTTTTTTATGATATTGGTACGCAAACAAGCAGACTGGTGGTAAGAAATTCACGCCAAATATAAATTATTTTCAAACATATAACTAACACATAAACGTTAAAGATAGCTTGTAAAAAATGTTAGTGATTATAATGATTATTGTATATAAAAATAGTATCATAACATAGCATAAATCAACAATAATCATTACAAAACAACTCAACTGAAGCTATCAGAAAACGATATCAACTGGTAAATGTTTGTAGTTAGTAAACAGTAGTTGTAAGCTTGCTCAGTGAAATTAGGGGAAATGTCCTCTCAGAATTCTGAAAGTGTTCAATTTAGAACGGAATACAGATCAGTCATCTAGTCTATCTAGTCTAGTCGCCTCTGTGGTCTAGCGGTTCAGTTGTTGGACTTGACTGCATGAGGTCCCGGGTTCGAATCCCGGGTCGGGCAACAAAACGAAAGTTGGGTTTTTCCAATTTCCTAATAAATAGAAAACGTTGCTGGGTATAGGATATGTGCCCGATTGGCGATAGGCTTGCCGCCTATTACACTGTGGGACTTAGTGTCTTCGGCTAGTCGTGGGTGCCCTGGTTGTGCCTCTGCCTACCACTTCGGGGATAGGGGAGTGAAGATGCATTCATCTAGTACGAATAGTCAATAACGAACTAAGAGACAAATATTTGAACCTCGTGCAAATGGGATTCCATGAAATGTTTCGATTTCAATTTTTTTTAATGATAATGGAAGGCATACAAACAGACGGATTTCCTGATGGTTAGAAATTTACGCCGCTTAGAGACATTAAAGGTGGTAATGGTGCGTTGCCAACCTGAGGCCGGAATGTTAAGCCTCAAGCAAAAGTAAGTTTACCGGCTACCTTACCCTCCGAACCGGAACACGTCAACGGCAAGCATTGGACGTTATGGCGGCAGGAATAGGCAAGGCTGTGGTACAAATCCGGGGGAAACGCAGCGGAACTTTACCACTAGTAGGATGTCACGGTTTTAGTGACGGTAAGCCTATGCTCGCCTTTTACGAGCTGTCTGGCAGGAAGGCAGAAGGTCTATTTTGCAAAGGAGCCCGGACCAACACGGAGAAAACTCCTTTTATGTTACAAAAACTTGTTACTCAATGTTATGAAATTAAATCATCTATTCATACAAAGATAAATCTGACAATTAACACACATTTTCAATGGCTAACACAGAAAACGTGGGTAATTTGGTTTGAGTCTATGGCGTCTTAACCTTCAATTTATTTATGAAAGTCGGCGATATTAAACGACTAAGCCAGGGGTGATTCTATAACAACCCTAATTGTATAAACTGAAATTCCATTAAGATATCTCGCATTTTCCGCGCCCTCCGTTAAACCAATTCACTCACAATACAATTTATAAATACACGATTACAAGAACCTTCTGGGTAATTGTTAAATCAGCTACGAAAATATCGCTTTTTTTAAGATACGTATTAGGATGACAAGCGAAATGTCTGTTGAGTTTTATAGTACATATTCAAAGTTAAGCAATTAGATGTTTCTTTTCTATTTTGGTGATGTTTTGTAACTTTTGAGTATTTGGTATAGGAAATTACGTTAACATGTTTTATTCCATTTTTGTTCATTTGTGGCTAAGACTTTTATCTAAGCTGCCTATTTTTTAATCTTTATATTAAGACGTGATGCTAAGATTTTGGACTCCTTTTTACGAAAATTGCAGGGACGCATGAGCATAAAACTTGGCACACTTATAGTTTATGTGTAGGAGAAGTGCAGAACGCTAATATTTTTTAATAATAATGCTTATAAAGTACATTAAATCAATCAATAAAACATTACCCACACTACCATGCATTTGACACACACAAACAAATATATTGATGTTGACGATAAAAGATCACAGATGGCGCACTAACTATTCAGGAACAAAGTAGTTGGTCTTGAGAAATGAAGTTGGCGTTCTTATCAACAAGATAGGTATTAAAATTTGGATATTAAAATATTAAAATGGTCGAATTTCAACCATAGGACGACCACTAGTTATGAATAATTACACACAAACGCTGTACAATGGATGACACAATTCCATACATCATTATCTACTAGTCGACCCGTAGGCATAGTCGAGATGATTGTAGGTATCATAAATGTATTATACATATACACATATCTTCACGCTAAGTTTCTTACGTGGTAGGCAGAAAACGCCAAATTTCAAGATCCTTGCATGCCTAACTTCCTCCAAATTTAATATTTGAAAACGCTTGTACTTTCCACAATATATTTTTATTTTTATGGTTTAGCCAGCCGGTTTCGCTGTACAACTCTTGTTATAACAAGTTGTTATATAGCCCTGATGATGCTTGTAAAGCGAAACCGGTTGGCTAAACCGTAAAAATAAAAAATAAAAATATATTGTGGAAAGTACAAGTGTTTCTAAATAAGTTGCATCAAGAATGGAATTCCACCAAGCACCGACGATAAGAAGTATATAAACTTTCATATGTTAAATTACAAAATGTTACTAAAATAATAGCTGGTTTTTGGAACGAAGTTCCTTTTTATAGGCCTATGTCAGCGAACAATCACATGGATCTCCTGTTGGTAAGAGACAACCGCGGCCTATAGACGTTACCATAGTATGCGGCGAGGATGTCAGGAATATTGTACAAGCCTACCCTACCCTCTGAACCGGAACATGACCATTTATATAAAAATATACTATTTTTATCTATTATATACAGGTTGCATTTGACACCGTAACGAAAACTTCTGTGGTAGTTTAGATATATATATATATATATATAGCGAACAAAGTATATGCATTGCTGTTTTTAGTAAAAATGTGTTATTTATTTAATATAAAACAAAAATCGTGTTGCGTTAGACATTATTAATGCAATAATAGTGTAAACAATAAAAAATGTGCATTTTTTAAAAAAATAATCATGATATTTCCGACACGAAATTCAAATTACATATGAATGTCTATTATGTACAGAATACCATGTTTTAATTTTTCGTTACGCTGTCATTTACACGGTGTATAACGTATAAATACATCACTTAAATCTTTCTAAAATAATAAAAACGTAAACTAAAACTATAAAAATAAAAAATAACCATTTAAGAACAACTCTAACACACTCTTCTAAAGAAAAACTTACCCCCCATGAGTCCACTATCCTTATTCTGTGGACATGTAACTTCTTGTAATCCAATTCGTTTATTCCCGATCGACCGTAACTTATGACCAATAGAACTTTGTCAAGACAAAATATATTTCATAGAAACTTGTAAAGAAATGTATAGAATCGTAGCCTATGACTTATGTATCATACCATTCTATACATTTCTGTATAGAATGGTATGATACAAGATTCTTTGAAATAAGTTTTGTCTTGACAAATTTCTTGTATGTAATCCATAGTACATACTTACGATACTATCTAATATGAATAGTTTATCTGCGTATTCTAAACCAGGGGTCGGCAACTGAGTCTCTTTGTTCCATACAAAAGTATTATTTATTTCATAAAAAAAAAAAAAAAATGTGTTTTTATTTGAAAATTAAGAATCTTCTAATTAGGATAAAGCATCAAAATTTTTATCTCAGTGACTTCTTCAGGATTTTTACTTCTATAAAAGCATTAATTAATGCAAGTAATATTTGTTGTTGATAATAAAAATGTAGCTCTGAAAATATTAGGCTATCATAAACTGTAATTTTTGACCCTTCCTTTTTTTAATAGAAGAGGAGGCAAACAAGCAAATGGGTCACCTGATGGAAAGTGATCAACTCCGCCCACGGACATCCGCAACACCAGGAGTATCACAGATGCGTTGCCGACCTTTAAGGAATGAGTACGCTCTTTTCTTGAAGGTTCCTAAGTCATAATCGTTTGGGAATACCGCCCTCGCTAACGGATTCCACAAAGATGTTGTGCGAGGTAAAAAATGTCTTCGGAATCGCACAGTTGTAGATCGCCACGCATCGAGATGATGGGCATGATACCTTAAGCTCTGACGCTATGTCCGAAGGTGGAAATCAGCGGCTGGAATTAAACCAAACAACTCCTCAGAGCAATCCCCATGATAGATGCGGTAGAAAACACTGAGTGACCTAACATCTCTACGCAACACTAAGGAATCAAGCCAATTGGTAATTGCCGTGTCCCCGTAGACAGATGTACAACCATGGCTAGACAACGACGCCAAGTGCCACAATGTGATATGAAATGCCTATCGCCTACCTGGTTCATATCCAATCCCGAGCAAGGTTTTTTTAAATGTTGTTTTAGAAAATAGATAAAACACACTTTTTTTATCACCAGACCTGAAGATAGAAATCGGAAATTCATGAAATTGAGTCCAACACCAGACCGCTAGACCGCAGAGACGACTATTAAATATATATTCAGTTTGTACCAAATGTAGCAATACCTACTGTTAATATCTTTATATTGATATTTATTTTGAATATAATGGTATCATTATTTAAACCATATAAAATCGAAATTCGAAAGAGATGTAGCCTAAACGGTCGTTAGAATTTTAATCAACGATGTAGTGCTGACACAAATGATGACCGCCTCGTTGGTCGAGCGGCCTAACTACACTGACCAACCGCGAATCTCGGGTTCGATTTCCGACGGGCAGGCATTTGTGTGATGGACATCTAGATGTCTGCATTACCGGTTCCGGGTGTTTTTATTGATTTTTTCTGGTATCTATTTAAGTATTTCTATGTATAAGAATCGTTGAACCAATAACAAAAGCATATAATTTTCTTACTTTGGGGTTAGATTCAATTTGTGTAAATTGTTTAGGGATATTCATTATTATTTTATTATTATTATCCAGGAATATTTATTTGTTATTTTTGGTAGTTCTTTTAACAAGGAATGGTACACCGCGGATGTAGAAAGGAGAGCGTGTGAAGCGTATGGTATAAGAATGGAGCGCTGGGTCTTCAAAGCGAGGTTTTTCATTAAGGTGCTAGACTCACTTCGCATAGTTCTGTGCTGAGCGGGAGTTTCGTTCTCTCACCGTATTCGCAACAGTGAGTTCCGATAAAATATATAATAAAATAAATAGTGTTGGTGTAAATATAAGAATGGGAATGCGCCATTTGCTAAGTCATGTGGGAATAATGACAGAATAATGATTGACCAAACAGATACACAATGCGAGTGTGGATTGATGTATGTTTGTATGTGTTTTCCATGCATATTCCTGAAACATAAAATATCCTAAAAACACCTAAATTCCGCCCTGATTAAATAAATGTCTCTGGATAAGTCACACAAATTCAATCTAGCCCTAAAGTAAGCAAATTATAAGCGTGGTGTTAGTCAACGATTCTAATACATAGAAACAATTAAACGTATAATAGCATAAATTTAATAAACACCCAGACCCGGAAATGTCCATCATACAAATGCCTGCCCCCGTCGGGAGTAGAACCCGAGCATCGCGGTTGGTCGATGTAGTTAGGCGTGTACGCTAGCCACTCGACCAATGAGGCGGTCGAATTAGATAAAATTCATGAATTTTGCACTATTCACAAACATAAATACGTTCACATACAGTACACATACGCTTCGAAACCTTGTTTGAAAGTAGAAAAAAGGTAAATTGTTTATTTTAAAGCGGATGTGGAAATTGATACTATTTTAAAAGCTTGTGAAATTGGCAATAGCACTTGTTTAAACTTCGGTTAAAACATTAACCGAATCCGAACCGTTATTAATGGGTTTATTTCGCGAAAATTGGGAAGCCTATAAACTGCTGTATCCAGGAAACCGACGGTTTTGTGTTTAAATAACGCTTTATTTTCGTTTGCAGAATACCTACTCATCGAATATACTCAAACTTTACAAAATTTATAAACGGATATATCTCAGCTTAAATTTAACCAACTTTAATCAAGCATGACTTAGATTTTGAGTGTTTCAAGCTCTATCAGTTGGTAGAAGCATCATGTATAGCAAACAAGTACTACAATAAAGAAGAATAGACAAAATCAGACTACTTTAGGGATTTCCTGAAATAAGTATATTGAACGTACAAACACAGTTCCATACCGACTGAATATTTCTTTATTATTTCAAGGATAAAAACTAATTAATGTTATTAAAACTTAAAAAAATGCTAAAATATTCTCCAAAAAGTTTCTACTGAGGAACTAATAAAATTGTAACTGAGAAGGATATAAGAAATAGATATGTTTAAAGCAAAAAAATGTAAAATGACAGTTAAGAGCAGTAAAACTACTAAAACTGACTTCTACTATTTCATTTGTGGCTTCGTCATGATATGATATTTTTTAAGATAACATATGGTCCCACATAATTTTTATTTTTCACTTACCTGGATGATCTCATTCTTGGGACCACCTCGTAGCAAAAAAGTTAAATCTGCTTCCAGTAGGCATTTCTACAGACACAGACAGAGACAAAATAAGAGGTTTTTGGTTCTTTATAAAATATCATTGTATGCATATAAACAAAAAAAAAATAAACATGTCTAGATGATTTAAACAACCTAATACCCCAATTGAAGTTGTTACAAAGATATTCAGTATAACAACATATTCTACCACATTGTGGTGTGCAAATTTTTAATTAATATTTATAGAAATTAAGTACTTATATGAATTTAAATATTTAAATCAAAGCCTTATTTATATATATTAAAAGCTTCATAATTTTGGGACAAACAATTTTAAAGATAGAACAATTTAAATACTTTGTACCTACCGCACATTACCATCGTTTCCAACCCTAGCCAATCAGTACAAAAAAACTCACCGGCAACTAGGCCTATTACCTATCTGACTTTTCTTACCAACGTTTCCAAATCTAACCAGTCAGGAGAAGAAACGACGAAACAAACTACTAGGCAACCATGAATTCTTCCTCTGTGGTCTAGCGGTTCAGTTGTTGGACTTGACTGCGTGAGGTCCCGGGTTCGAATCCCGGGTCGGGCAACAAAACGAAAATTGAGTTTTTCCAATTTTCTAAAAAAAAGGTTGCTCGGTATAGGATATGTGCCCGGTTGGCGATAGGCTTGCCACCTATCACATTGTGGGACTTAGTGCCTCGGCCAACCACTTCGGGGATATGAGCGTGAAGATTCTTTTTTTTAAATTAAGTTCTTAAGATTAAAAATATTTTATTTATTTGTGCCTGGCTGCAAGAAAATGTTTACACTATAACAAGTTTTCTCTAATAACAAATCAAATACCTTCTTTCTAAATATAAAAGTAAAACTAAAATATCTTCACGTCCATATCCCCAAAGAGGTAGGCAGAGGTACAACCAGGGCACCCTCGACTAGTCGAAGACGCTAAGTCCCACAGTGTGATAGGTGCAAGCCTATCGCTAACCGGGCACATATCCAATCCCGAGCAACATTTTTTTATTAGAAAATTGGAAAAACCAAATTTTATTTTGTTGCCCGACCCGAACAATGGAATGGATAATTTTAATGTAAGTGATTTCAAATATTTATTACATAAAAGAAAATGAAACTAATTTAGTAAAACCTACACAAAGATTAGACACATATTTATAATTATTATCCCAACGAGGTTTCAATATAACCTATCTGTAATGTATTTTAGGATTTGTATGAAGATCCATAGTTTAGACTTTATATGATCGTAAAACTTGAACGTCTCTTAAGTACCTCTAGCTTATCTCTACTAATGGCTACAACGGTTAGCAGTAAAAGTTAGATGACTATGTGTGGTTAATATCATTTAAACACAGTGAAACTGCACCAAACCGACTTTAGTTTTTTTTCGCTTCTGTGGTCTAGCGGTTCGGCGTCGGACTTGACTTCTTGAAGTCACTGGTTCGATCCCTGGGTCAGGCAACAAAAAAGCGTTACACTACACCGTCACCGCCGGTCTCGGCGACGAAGACCTCTCTTGCGCCCGGCGCCTAACGCCGAGCGACGAGCCACAAATACTCCTCCACCAAGTCCACCCAGTAACCAGAACGCAGCACCAAGTCGAGGTACGGTCTCCCGGGAGACAGCCCTTGGTGCTGACATTGTAGGTAACAGCCCAATCCATCTAAATAATGATGTCTCGGGCTGAGCACTCTGCTCGGCCCACAAAGTTCGGTGAAGTTGTAAAAAATCGTAAGATTAGCAACAAGTTAGTCATTCAAAAAACATAATAATAATAAAAAAAAGCAACAAAAAAATAGAAAACGTGTATTTTTAATTTTCTAATAAAAATAGCGTTGCCCGAGATTGGATATGTGCCCGTTTGACGATAGGCTTGCCACCTATCACATTGTGGGACTTAGCGTCTTCGACTAGTTATCGCTGCCCTGGTTGTGCCTATGCCTACCTTTTCGGCGATATGGGCGTGAATATACTTTTTTTTTTATTTCAATGTTATGTCGTAGAACTAAACAATTAAATACGTTTTTAGCATAACTCGAATAACAATGAATCAATAGTCATAAAATTCGTGAAACTTGGGATATATATCCGTACTTTATCCAAATAAAATATCCGAATCCGACTTCGGACCAAAATGAAGTTTTGCGTGGCTTAACGAAAAAAAACGCATCTGATTGAAAATCTTCGCCGTTTTCGTAATTTTGTTTTATAAGTTTGATATAATGGTTGCTTAAGTACTCGTATCATGATTATTTGTTTCGTATATTTCTTTTGAATAATAAAACACTTAACACAATTACTTATTCTCCGGTTGTGGCTGGAATTTAAGACCACGTATCCAAGTCATGGGGCTCCTCAACCCTTCAGTGTGGAACACAAAAGTTAACGTTGTTATGGCTATGTCCACACTTATGCGATATCAGCTACATTTTATATATCAATTACCAGTTTTTCCGTCATCATATGCTATGCTGTAGAATGCGTTTTGTTGCCTAAATCGACGATGCATGCGACGGTCTTTAAAAGTCTTGTCTATAGCAAAACAATGTATCATTTGAAAAAAAAGTCTAAAGCCACTTTTCATATCGTTGCTTTTTTATTTATTTGTACTTTTAATCCTACAGTACTTGATGTGCTCGGTAACTATCGCTAAATTCTAATATTTTAATTTCATCATTCGCTATTTTGTTTATAAAACCTATGCGCATGCACTAAAGCCATGTTGCGTTATCCAGGCGTGTGCTTTATTAATTTTGAAGAATCAAGATAAAAAAGTTAAGGGTCTTGAACATAGCTAAACTTTTGAAAACGTCGCACGTCGGGCTTTTATTTATCTCCCTGTATTTGGTTTATAAAATCGATAAAGTGTTTTGAATTCACCAGCGTTGGATCAGCGTGCGCCAGCGGCATGCGCTGTGGTCGTTACTCGTGCTAGGGTCTGCGTATGCTCTATCCTCACATCTAATTATTGTTGTCTATTATGAAGAGGTAAATTCATCTTGCGTCTTCATAATAACAACTATAAATAATGTGGGAAATCATACATGATAGACAAATCCGTAATGTATCAAAGAATGATCGTTATCGCTTTACAAACAAAAAACTGCATTGAATAATTGGAAACCTTAGGAGTTATGATCCCTCAGAAAAAGCTCACATACACGTCAAACTTATAATACCTTCCTTTTCTGTCAGGGGTAGAAACAAATTTAAAACCAAGGAATAATGAAAGGTCAAAAACTTTAAGGTCTAACAATTATTATTAAGTAGTAAAACATATTTTTTATACTTCATAAAAAAAGGACATGACTTTTTCGTAACATATTCCTTCAGTATCATTTCATCAAAAGGAAATGTATGAATTTATGACGGAAAATATCCACGAAAGTCACTTATTGTTTTTTGTTATAGCCGGGTGGTTTGAAGGAATACTTTACTACCCATTTGCTTAGGCCCCCCGAGGGATATCAATTTGAAGGGAATATTTTTTTCTAAACATCTACTTTTATGATTTTCTTACTTTTGAAAAGATTTGTAACAAGTAAACGGGCATTTTCATCTAAGAACAAACGTTGGAATGTTAACTGGTACGCCTTTTGCATGAGTTAGCTTTCCGGGTATCCTACTCTCTAAACCGGAGCATGTCATTAGTAAGCAATGATTTTATTACAGCAAGAATAGGCAAGGCGTCGGGCAAGTTGTTAAAAATGTGAAGTTAAGTCTTCACGCCCATATGACCGTAGAAGTAGGCAGAGGCACAACCCGGAAACCCACGACTAGCCGAAAACACTTAGTCCCACAATGTGATAGATAGCAAGCCTATCACCAACCGGGCACATATCCAATCCTCGGCAACGTTTTTTTTTATTAAAAAATAAAAAATACACATTTTCTATTTTTTTCTTGCCGACATGGAGATCGAACCTCATTAAATCAAGCCAGACGCTGGAATTCTACACTATACTGGCGATATTACCTGGTTAAGTTAGTCCAAAATGTAGTAGATGTAGATAGCACAGAAATGAAGACGAAAGATTTAAGAAATAAGACAGAAGCCTAATCAGTGTTAATACTTGTCTCTATCTAAACAAGAAACGGGTTATCTATCTAGCAAAACAGTTTTCTAAAGTTTGGGTCCTCCTGCTTATAAATAATCTACCTCCGTTGTAGCGGCATATGATGTATGAGTATAAATTTAATATTTTTAAATTAACAATAGTGACAGAGAGCTGTTCAAACACTGACTCGCATAAGGTTATCACTGCCTTACTTATTCCTTCCATCCAAATGACACTGTTGTGTTCTGGTCCGAAGAGAAGGGTTTTTCTCTTTTCAGACCAGAACTCATTTAGGCCAGACGTAATTTGTACATTAGGTTTCACATCCTGGAGCCAGGACAGGGATGCTCGCGTAAATTCTATACCCAATAATACAGGATATAATATCTATTTTTTATGATATTGGAAGGCAAACGAGCAGACGGATTTCCTGATGGTAAGAAGTTCACGCTGCCTAGAGACACTAAAGATAGTAATAGTGCGTTACCAAAGTGAGACCGGTATGTTAGACCTCGAGCAAAAGTAAGTTTAGCGGCTACCTTACCCTCCAAATCGGAATACGTCAACGGTAAGAATTGATGTTATGGCAACAGGAACAGGTAAAGCGGCGTTAGCAATCCGGACGAGTCGGTGCGAAACTCTACCATCTTGTCTTGTGACGGTACGCCTGTGCCCGTCTTTTACGAGCTGCCTGGTAGGAAGGCAGATGGTCTATTCTGCAAAGGAGCCCGGACCAACACGGGCAAAAGTATCTATAACCATTGACAAAGCAGTGTGCATATTTTTTGTATTTTACATACATATCTTCACGCCAAGTGCGTGCGAGTGCCGTATTTTTATTACTATTATTATATTCTATTATTATTCGTATTTTAACGTAAAAATATCTACATAATAATAATAATATATATGTGGAGAATGGCACAATATTTAAGGTTAGTATTCAGTATATTAGGTGTCGCGTTTTGATCTAGACCAGAGGTTCCCAAACTTATTTCATGTAACGCCCACTTTGAAAATCAGTTGTTTTGTAGCGCCCCCCCCCCCTCGTTTTTTTCTTGTCAATAACCTCAATAACATATTTGTTGCGCCTAGTTTAAAAAAAAACAATTTTTTCAAGATTTATACCGCCCCCCTCTAGGCTTCCAGCGCCCACAAGGGGGCGTTATCGCCCACTTTGGGAAAGGCTGATCTAGACCGTTGACATCCGATATTGAGGAGATAAGAATTCCGATGTTGAACGCGTTTGAAATATTATAACTTGTTTCACATTATACTCGTATAAGCTTACTAAGGTTTAGAATTCTTTTCTGTAATACAAAAATGCCTTTGAATATTATCCTAAATTCGATCGTTAACTCTGTTGTGTGTGTTAGAGGTTTACGATCATATTTTTTATGTTATTGGAAGGCAAACAAGCAGACGGATTTCCTGATGTTAAGAAATTCACGCGTATATTTCATAAACGTGCGAAGCGGGGGCGGATCGATAGTACAGTATATGTATGTCACAGATTTCTTCTCAGCTGTATGAGCTTAGCCTCGACACTCGTTAAGATTCACCGAGCCCAAAGTTGAATTTCATTACCGGGCGACGAATTTTTATGACTTTCATAAAAACGAGATCAATTATATGTAAATCAAACGAATTTATAAGCTTGTACGGAGACAAAAACTCTCACAAGTTAATATTCTGAGACATTTTTATTTCCTGCGGAGCTCGGAATAGAATACTCAGGGAAAACTCTTATTTTTATTCAAGAAAAATTTGACCCATTGGAAATAGCGTTGTACACTGTGCGGCGTTAATGTTCCTACAGTAATCCAAGTTAGTCTCTATGTATGTGCCAAATTTCATGAAAATCGATTTGGTAGTTTTTACGTGAAGGAATAACAAATAAACTGTTTAGAAAGTAGATGAAATAAGCTTTTTATGTATTTTCTGTTGTTTTTGTATTACTAGTTTTTCTATTTATATTACCTTTTTTCTAACAAACAAACTTTCACATTTATAATATTAATAGGATTACTTTAATTTAGTTTGCCAATTCAAGATTTTTAAATAAAAATTAATACGACCAGCACTATGGCCTATTTGCCTTAGTAATATACATATTATTTGCTATCTGTATCATTTCTAGACATTTCTTATAGTTCATTTTTAAATTAATTCATTTTTAATATATATTCAACATCTTTTTTAATAATAAATACATTTTATATAATATAAGTTCATCTAATTTAGTTTCTAACATAAACTAGACATGCTCAAAAATATTTCTATAACATTTTCTCGCTATAGTGACAAACTTGATCAGTAGCAAAAGTTTGAATATCACAGCACAGGATATTAAAGTCGCAAAATATGAGTTAACCTTTCTCGATGGAAGGAATGCTATCTTTCTGAAGAGATTTCCTGATGAATATCACACATGCTACCACGTAAATTACATAGCTATATTGTCTATTACCATAATATTTTATATCGAATAACAACCTGACATGCTAAAAACTACTGCCTTAATAATTCTACCAAGCTACTGAGGTGCTGTTAGCCTCATAACGTAAACCGTCTTAATAATAAATACTCCAAGGTTTAAGTTGTTTCACAGTTAAGATAATAATGGCAACTTGTAATTAAGAAAATTAAAAAAAGTAAAAATGAAGCGAAGAACGAAACTCTTCGCAGTTTCATTATGCAATTTGAAATCATTATTGTCAATTTTTTTCAAAAGTGTTTTCATTAATTCGCTATTTCAAGATTTATTATATATTAAATATTACTGTATATATTATATAGCAATATTATTTAATATGAATGAAATAATAACTCGGCCTTGGACTACTTGGGTCTATGATTATTAATAAGACAAAAGAATTTACTATTTTAAAAAAAAAAGAATACTTAAGAAGAAATCCGGATAGGGCAAATTCAATATCTGCTGGTAGTTATTGATTTATTTTATGCACTATAAAAAAAACAGTCATAAATAGGTTGTAAAGAGTAGTGGAAGCAAAAAAATCTAATCCAATTCTGGCAGCTTTGAGTACAGAGGACATGAATAAAAAAAAATGTTTCGACAAATAAAAAACTTGTTCCTTTTTTGAAATCGATTATTAAAGGCCACACAAACGTACCAAAAATACAAATTTGTATTTAAGTAAACAGATACGTAAGTGGAACATTTTTTACGAAACAATACCCCCCTTGGTTGCTATATAGGTCTATAGGTACCTTCTCCACCCCTAATAGTCACGTAGTTATTCAATATGACAATAATAAATATTGATTTGTTAATTGTCTCCCCTCTCCCTCAACAGGGGGGTAGGTTCTTTAAAGCGCTTCAGGTTTTTTTTGTCTAAGATTGCAATTTACTCTCAATCTTACTAACGGAAATTCTACTAATATTCTAAAAATGTAATTAGTAACTAAGTTAATTGTGTATTCTCTCGTAATGATCATTATTTTCCATTATCAAAAGCTTATCGTTAAGCCCATTAAACTACAATAACGACACATTTATTTCAGTTTCCCTGAATACAATAGTAGATTATAGACCGATACCACAGCAAGGTTTTCTTAATGTTATAATTATAACTACAATGTAGTTTATAACTTAATTAGTACAGTTAATAATTGCTATTATGTAGCTTATGTTCTATTGATATTATGTTCAAAACAATATTATCATTAATATGTTAAATTTGCTACTGTTTTTGTTACGCTTATTTGAGTGTATGAAATTACACATGTGTTGAAATTCCTGTACAAATTTGAAAAAACGTTGACATTAGTTTGAATCTACGGAATAAATAGTACATTAATAAATTCAATAACTAGTATAGAAATAGATGTTAATAAATCTAAGTCTAAAAAATGAAAAAAAAATAGTCATTACACCACGCGCGACTTATGCTCGTAGTTCAACATGAGTAATTATTTTATTGTTGTGTTGTTAACATTAGGAGAAGGTTCATATGAAGAGAAAAATTTAAAAAAGTGCAGGAGAAAATAGGGAAAACAATACTTACATTTTCCAATG
>NJDC01000392.1:78596-90750 GCA_002245475.1 Calephelis virginiensis
TATTTAAATACAAGAAGATGAACTTGGACGCACACAAAATCAATTTTAGGTACATTCAGATAAAAGTTTTTTTTGTTTTGTTTAAAAAATCTACTTATTATATGCAGTTTCCTGTTCACTGAGAGATGAGTATACACGCCAAACGCGCGACTTCGCTTCGATTCCTGATTGAGAGTGAGACAGGCATTTGAGTGATGAATATAGATGTTTGTATTTTCAGCTTGGAGTATTTTTTTTATGATATTGGAAGGCATTGTTTGCTTTCCAATAGGAGACGGATTTCCTGATGGTAAGAAATTTACGCCGCAAAAAGACACCAAACGTACTAATGTTAGGCCTCCCCGTGTTAGTCCGAGCTCCTTTGCAGAATAAACCATCTGCCTTTCTTGCCAGGCAGCTCGTAAAAGGCGAGCATAGGCTTATCATCACTAGCACCGTGACATCGGACTAGGTGGTAGAGTTTCGCAGCGACTCGCCCGGATTGGTACCATCGCCTTACCTATTCCTGCCGCCATAACGTCATGACGTGTTCCGGTTCGGAGGGTAAGGTAACCGGTAAACTTACTTTAGCTCGAGGCCGAACATCCGGACCTCAGGTTGGCAACGCACCATTACCATCTTTGGTGTCTCTAGGTGGCGCGAATTTCTTACCATCAGGAAATCCGTCTGCTTGTTTGCCTTCCTATAACATAAAAAAAAGTAAGTTTACTGGCTACCTTACTGGAACACGTAATGACGTTATGGCGGCAGGAATAGGTAAGCCATTGGTACCAATCCGGATGAGTCGCTGCGAAACTCTACCACCTAGTCAGATGTCACAGTGTTAGTGACGGTAAGCCTATGCTTGCCTTTTACGAGCTGCCTGGCAGGAAGGCAGATGGTCTATTCTGGAAAAAAGCCCGGACAAACACGGGGAAATATATTTATTCCGTTACATCTATTTATGTAAGTATCTTTGACTAACACAACTCATAATTTATGAGTACAATAAATAGCACAAAGCATTAGCCATTTTCTTGCTTCAGAATTCGGTGTAATTTGCCAAAGGATTTTTTTATATAACATTTTATGAAATTTATATATACAAAGAGAACAAGTGTTAGGCACACTATTTATAGCTCAAGAACGGCTGAACCGATTGGGCTGAAAATTTATAGGGAGGTAGTTTAGCACCAGGCTTTAATACTTTTTATCCCGTACGACTGTGTAGAAACTAAAAAAACAACATTTTAATTTTTCACAAACAAACTGAACGGGTGAAACGAAGTTAACCGGAACAGTTTCAGCCGTGCAAAAAAGATATGTAGCTATCCCTCATGAAATCGCCTATATAACGGGACAAAAATTAGCCTGTGTCCCCCCCTGACGGCTCAAATCTATTTCTTTGCTAAATTTAATACAAATCGGTTTAGCCGTTTCGATTTGAAAGAGGATCATCCATATTAATATCTACACGCATTTATTATGTCAGAATGGAAACCTAAATCGGAATTACCAAGCTAAAACGGTTGTATTTTTTCATAGTGTCGTAGGCTGTCGTAGCAACATCTAAAGTCGTGCGTAGAGGCCTTCTACGTCATAGACATCGATTATAACTGTCGCTATGCCATAAGTCTATAGTTTCATGTCATGTAGTTTTGTACTTATATTTTAGACTTACTTTATTTATTTTTTATAGATTTGGCTAATTTTATTCTTTTTGCATCCCGAATTATCCCGTATTTGTCCGGGTCCACTGAGAAGACTAGAGCATCTGCCTTTCCCAGGCAGTTAATAGGAAGCGATCGTAAATTTAATTTGCCCTGGTAGGGGCCCACCGTCTTACCGGTTCCTGCTGCCAAAAAGAGTTCCGGCCCGAAGGGTAGGGTACTACGGCCGGTAACTTTCACAATATGCCTAACATCTCGGCCACAGAACAGCGATGCAAATAATATATCTTCGATGCTTGTAGACTACGGTTGTCTATTGCCAACAGGTCAGGAGCTTGTTTCTGAACCTTTTTACATTAGAAATATGAAAAAATAATAATATATACAGATAAAGAATATATACGACGTTTTAACTCTTTTTTAAGAAACAAACCTCTTACCCTTAACTTTTTCCGCATTCAATTTAACCCCTGGTACGACACCACATTCATTTTTCGTTTTATCAGACTTTTACCGCCTTTTACCAATTCTGTTATGGCATATCAGGCCACAACCATCAGAAAAACCGTCTGCTAGGTTTGTTTTTTATAATTAAAAGTATTATATTGATAAAATAAGATATTTAATAAAGAAATAATAAATAATATTTAAGACCATGGAGTTGATCTTCCAATATGTCGATGTCAATCTTCAAGCTCGCCATGTTCCAACTAATATTGCACCTAAAAATCTAGTATCTCATTAATTTGCATGTATTTGCAGCGTCCGAAAAAACATTTTAATACTTTTTATTTATGAATTCTATTCAGTACAAACTCCCCCTTTCAAATTTATTCATTTTTTTTACTAATCGATTAGATATCCTTAGATGTTTTCTTACGGCCAATATTAATAATCAATCCTAATCCAAAACTTGCTGTCCAAGATTGATATTTTGATCCATTTTTATGTTGTCGCTTGCCAATAACATATCTGTGAACAGGATAAATATGGCAATTAGGTATGGGATAGGCCGCCGGATACGCAGCTATCTCGATTGCTTAGATCCATTAGATTGAGATACATTATTAACATTGGCCGTTAATAAGTATTATAAATGTTAAAATCTCAGTGAAATATTTTTTCTAACTCAGTTTTCTACCTCAGCGATTTAGAAAATCCGATCAATTTGTATATGTTGTAGAAGGTCCAATTACGAAACCAAAGGTAATAACGGATATTGCTAGACTCTGACCCTTTAGATTGGCTTGCACTAGTGGTTGTTGCAGCCAAGATTATCCAACAGATTTGGTTGACCGGGATACAGTGGGATGACGAATTGCCACCATCGTTGATGAGTAGTTGGTGAAATACAGGAATGAACTGAGCGAATTTTAATAGAATCTATACTTGCTACCGTCGGCACTTGGTGGAATTCCATTGTATACACACGTTTTTTGTAGTTAATACTTGTACTTATCCACAATATACTTTATTTAACACTTTCTGTTACTTTCTAGCTAACCGGTTTCACTTTTTACAGCATCATCAGGGCTTTGAAACTATTTTATATTAATACTATATTTGAAACTACTTTAATTTTCATTATTTTATTTATGTTAATTATTTTTTATCCTATATTTGAAATTTGACTATGGTACTCTCATGTATCGACATTCTGACATTTTATATCGTTTGGCATCATTCACATTTTGCAATTTGTTTTTTCTAATATTTTATTCTGTAAGTTGACATATACGAGTAATTTTATTTTATTTTTTAATAGATACAATGACATTTTTCAATCTAACTGTAATTCCATATTTTTGGGGAAAAAGACTTGCTGCGGTATAACTTTGTTATGGTTTTTTTACTATTAACATTTTCATATGTGGTTACCGCCAGTAACATTCAACCGTATAAGTAAGACAGTATTTTTTATCTTTAGTTTCAAAGCCCTGATGATGCTGTAAAAAGTGAAACCGGTTGGCTAGAAAGTAACAGGAAGTGTTAAATAAAGTATATTGTGGATAAGTAAAAGTGTTAACTACAAAAAAAATGTGCGAATTTTAAAATTTTTTCAATAGTTAAAATTTTCCATCTTCAAAGTCTAGAACATAAGTCTATGTAGACAACGTATGCTGATTCTGATATATCTACCCGTCTAACCTTCGCCATGTCTACTTATTCGTAAATTGAGTCGGAGGACGGCGACTAAGTGAGATATACTGCGACACATAACCTCGATTTACGAGTACCTGGCCAACCATGAATTCTACAAATGGCTTCACCTTAAAGAAATATAGGAAGGCCCTGTTTTATGACCATTTCACTTTACTTATTCAATTACTGAGCTTTCTTTGAATTAATTTACAATTTGAGTACTATTTTATTTTCGTCAATGAATTTACAAATTAAGGAATGTTTTTTTCCTTTTAACGAATTTGCAAATAGAATTAATAAATAATGTTTATAGCAAATTTGACAACCTCTTCGTTTAATATTTCACCGAACTTTTTCTCTCTTTTGCGTAGTCTTAAAGTCTATGTTCGACACTTGGCCCAGTTTAGCGAGTTGAGAAGGAAGTGTAGTATTTCCCCGTGTTGGTCCGAACTCTTTTACAGAATGGCATTCCTGTGCCAGGCAACTCGTAAGAGGTGAGCATACGCTTACCGTCACTAACACCGTAACATCTGACTAATTGGTAGAGTCTTGGAGCGACTCGACCGGATTGGTACCACTGCTTTTCCTATTCTTGCTGCCATAATATCAGCGCTTGCCGTTGACATTCCAGTTCGGAGGATAAGGTGGCCGGTAAACTTACTTTTGCTCGAGACCTAACATCCCGTCCTCAGGTTGACAACGTACCATTGCCACCTTTGGTGTCTCTAGGCAGCGTGAGTTTCTTACCATTAGAAAATCCGTCTGCTTATTTGCGTTCTAATATCACAAAAAAAGTTAATTTAATTATGTACCAGTTTACAGTAGCCCACATTTACCAAGTATGGTGTAATTCTTGCGATTACAATATCAATCTAGTTATTTGCCTTATTATTGCCTTTTTATTATAAAAACTACATAGAAAATTATGAGTTGCAGCATTTTTATTATCAGTAAGAGCAAATTAAAATATTTGGTTAACATTAATTTCGCGAAAACAAGTTAAGGTTTTATTGACCCAATGTTTAACAATAGTTACAACATATTACCATCGTAATGTTTATTTGTTACTTTTTTAATTTCTTTTCTTAATATGTTTTTTAGTTTAAATGATTTTTTTAAAGAAATAAAATATGCACATTATATTATTCCCAGATAAAGTAGCAAGTAGCCTTTATTATAATTATATTATTTGTGATATAAACGATAAAATATTAGGATAAATTAGTAGGAACAGCAAATTTAACTCATAAAAGTGCTCATATTTGTCATGTTACTAATTTATCAAATAATTTAAAGCAAACAACATCTAGTTTAGTAAATGTGACGGGTTTAGCTTCAAATAATTAATGCGGTAACAGTGACCTCCTTAAGTCCCTCTGCGACTTTAAATTTCTGATTAAGCTTCAATATTTCAAGTTAGTTGACGATGAATAGAATTCATTATTATGCACAATATATTTGGGAGTTATTTTTGAATATAAATTATTTAATATCAATTTGAAATCGTATACAAATCAATAATGTATAAATTACATAGTAGATACTAAGTAAATCAACTATTCATACATAATTTTAACGAATATTAAATGTTTTCACCGTTCTGTTTAGGGTCTCTTGTGTAGAACAGGCTATCTACTTCAGGTGCAAACCCATTTTCTTGGGGCAGATGCTAATTCTGGCAGTCTGGCAGCTCGTGAACGTTGGTTAAGGTCACACGAACGTAGGGTAATTATAATTACAACTACTGGTAAAGTGTGGTGACATCGTGCCAGAGTAGAGTTCCTCCGCCCTGCAAAGCTAATACCACCAGCAGCTATAATGACAGTGTTTGCCACTGTCGTGCTACGGTTCAGAGGATAGAGTAGTCGGCATTCTTGCATATTAGACCGAACATCCCAGCAACTACACACCGACGCCTATTAGCCCTGGTTGTCTACTAACAACAGGAAAGTGGTGTTCTAGTTCGCTACCCATAAAAAAATTACGGGTTGCACTCGGGAGTGCCGGCAGAAGTGAAAATTTGAATATTGACGTGCATTTTTGAGATTTTGAAATGGTTAGGGAAAAAATTTGCACGAATTGCTTTAATTATCAGTATCAAAGTGCTATCATTTATGTGGTAGAATACAATATCTATTAATTTCCCTATCGTACACAAACATGACAACACGAACATTCGCGCAAGCGCCCTGCGCCGTCTTACGATTTTCGATCAGGTTACGTGTCCTGACGCGAGTTTAGAAGTTTTTACCAATTCCAAAAAAAGTGCGCAACGCCGCTAAAGAAGTTTTCACTCTAATAATAAAAACACAATAAATGGCTTCAAATTATTGAGCTATATCACTATCCAAGTTCGTGTTATGTTGTAAAATTACTTAGATCAATTCTCGCTTTAATTGTTCACTTAGAAGATCGTAATCCGACTAACAACAGTTCCGTAGCCCATTCGTCCTTTATAAAGCGAATAAAACAATGAGTTTTCCGAAAACTTTGAGCCAAAGCTACACGACACAAGAATCAAACGTTTAATCAACTTAAAACCTTAATTGTGATAGAATAAGTTACATTTTTGAATTGTATATGTGTATTATTAGTTGTTAATGTTTTAACTCAATTATATTGTTAACTGAGGCTGCCTGTTTTCTTCACTTTTATTCAGTAACAATACGTATCTGTTTGTGTATTTTGCACTTGTAATATGTATGTGTAAATGACTTGTCTTTTGGAGCAAATCTAAATATTAATATGTCATGCTAAAACTTTGGACCCCTTTTTAGGAAAATTGCGCTGACGGAGGAGCATACATTTTGGTACACTTATAGTTTATGTGTAGGAAAAGATCAGAACGCTAATATTTTTCAATAAGAATGCTTATAAATTTCTTTAAATCAAGAAATAAAACATTACCCACACTGCCATGCATTTGACACACACAAACAAATATATTGATGATACAAGATCACAGATGGCGCACTAAAAAGTTTAGAAACAAAGTAGTTGGTCTTGGGAAATGATGATGGCGTTCTAATCAACAAGATATTAAAATGTATTATGGTCAAATTTCGCCCAATGGGCAACCAGTAGTTTTTGTAATTGAAACTCTATAGATGTTCGTTGATCATAATCTATGGCACTGTCAGGCAGCACGTAAAGGCAAGCATAGATTACATTGGTCATTGCCATACAAAATCACTGGTGGTAAAATGCTGTACAGCATTTTGTCTGGGTTCAATCCAGCGCCTTAATAATTCAGATGCCATATGACAGACCTTACGCATGTAACAAATGTGTTGACCGCCTCTGTAGTCTAGCGGTCTAGCGTCGGACTTGACTTCTTGTGGTCTCGGGTTCGATTCCCGGGTCGGACAACAAAAGAAAATTGGAAGATGTATAATTTCCATTTTCTATTCAAATAATGTTGCCCGGGATAGGATGTATGCCCGGTTGGCGATAGGCTTCCCCACTATTACATTGTGGGGCTTAGTATCTTCAGTTACTCGTGAGTGCTCTGGTTGTGTCTCTGCCTACGTCTTCGGGGCTGTGGACTTGAAGATACTTTTTTTAAGTATTTGTAAAATCGGTTATTTTATCTATAACAAGAATTTGATTTAATGATTTCATAAATCGCGTTACGCGTAAAAAGGTTTAAACATAGTGTTTTATTTGACCGCCTCGTTGGTCGAGTGGCTAACGTACACGCCTAACTACACTGACCAAGCGCGAGGCTCGGGTTCGATTCCCTACGGGGAATTTGTGTGATGAACATTTAGATGTCTGCGTTACCGGGTCTGGGTGTTTATTAAATTTATTCTGGTATCTATTTAAGAATTACTATGTATTAGAATCGTTGACTAACACCCATAACACAAACATATAATTTCCTTACTTCGGGGTTAGATTAAATTTGTGTAAGTTGTCCAGGGATATTTATTTATGGAAAAGTACAATAGTTATTTAAAGATATACAATGGAATTCCACCGAATACCGACGAATATAATATTTAGATTAAGATTACATCAAATTATTGAACGCTAAATGCTGGAAAAGCCGCCCATACAGATAAGGTACGGACTTTCAAGTTTTACGATCCTTTGAACGAGCCGCACTTGATCTCACAAGCACTAAAATATAATACAACAATTTCGGGAGATTTTTATAGCGCTTTTCTAATAGCCTGCAAAGGAAAGATGGGTTCGTTAACGTGAGGAAAGTAAAGTGCGTGAAGTAAGTACTTACGAAATTATTATGGTCTTGAGAAAAGAGTATAAAGAATTTTTATTCTAAGTATGGCGTGACATGTTAATAGAATTTCAAGCACCTCATGAAAATTGCAAATTATACATGCTATAATTATAAATATGGAAGTTTTTAAGTCTGTCTGTCACTCTTTAGTGACACTGGATCGATTTTGAGGATAACTAGTAAGCATAAGTTAGAGACATTTGTTCAAACTAGTTTTTTTTTAAAAAAATAAACTCCCAAAGGACTATAATACTGAATGTAAGTTTGTTTGAAAATTTTGATTGTTCCACGCTAACGGAGTCGCGGATGATAAGCTCTAAAATATAAGGCATGTACAAAAATAAAAATAAAAAATATATTCTGTTTAATTACACGTAAAAAAATTCGACAAATAGCTTAATTGCAGTCCAATATTTGTCTTTTATTGTCAATGATTGTCATTGTCGTTTTACTTGATGGTAGGTAAGGTAGCCTGCACACGTATTATAAATTTCTGGTCATAAAAGAGCGACGAACCAATAAAATCCATGGTGTCTATAAATTAATAATAAATAGCCAACTATTGTGTGTTATTATTGGAAGAACCATCTGGTTTTTTGTTATGTCATAATAAAGACGCGCTATTTGAAACCTATATTAACACGTCGCCTCTGTGGTCTAGCGGTTCAGCTGTCCGACTTGAATGCGTGAGGTCCCGGGTTCGATTCCTAGGTCGGGCAAAAAAAAAATTGGGGTTTTTCAATTTTCTATTAAAAAATCCTTGCTCGGGATTGGATATCTGCCTGGTTGGCGATAGGCTTGCCACCTATCACATTGTGGGACTTAGTGTCTTCGGTTAGTCGTGGGTGCCTTGGTTGTGTCTCTGCCTACTTCTTCGGGGATATGAGCGTGAATATACTTTTGTATATTAACACGTAAATCGTTTGTATCTACAATTTAAGTACGACGTAAGCACAACCGAAATTTTCTCACAAAACCGTTGGTGTCTAGTGTACAACAGTTTATAGGTTTCCAATTTTCCCGAAACACACCCATCAATAACGACGCTGGATTCAGTTTATGTATTTATCGACATCTGACCAACTGTTACCACATTTCACAAGCTTTTATCTCAACAATTTCTGTTTTCTTCAAAATTAACTATGTAATGTTAAGGCTAGAAAAAACATAAATGTGAATGATATCCAAGTTAAATACAAAAAAGTTAAATAGTATTTTTAATACTCATTTCAGCGATGAAATTATTGAAATCTCTGGGTGCTGCGTTCTGTGTAGAAAACACTTTAATTTTAGGTACAAAACTAAGAAATTCATGCTTATGGTATCTTCACGCACATATCCCCGAAGGGATAGGCAGAGGCACAACCTGGGCACTAGCAAAAGCACTGCAAGCCCCATGACTAGCAGAAGACACTAAGTTCCACAATGCGCTAGGTGGCAAGCATATTGCCAACAAATCCACATATTCATATATCCAATCACTGGCAACGTTAATTTTATTAAAAATACAAAAATATACATTTTCTAATTTTTGTTGCCCGACCCGGGATCTCAAGAAGTCAAGTCCAACGCCAGACCGTTAGACCAGAGACATGCTTATGTCCCTTATTTTAAACGATGCTGAGAAACTAATTAAATTTTAGGAAAGGGACTGTTCACGTATAATGCTGACTAACCGGAACCGGTGTTGTCATGAAGGTAAAAGTAAGTTAATTTTCGATTTATAATGAGTCAGTCAGTGATTATATATTATAAAATTCTTGAATTAAACTTTAATATATAAACATTGCTTGTGAAATTCAGTATTTAATACTAACTAAGCAAATTATATCAATATACAAAATTTAAGTCAATAGATCGATTTTTCACCCCCGAAAATCCTTTCATTAAAAATTTTACGAAAATCTCTAAAGCCGTTTTTGAGATACACAAAATAAATAAACGCTCTTCTGATGGTGACCAACAGGAATAGGTAAGGCGGTAGATTTTCATCCATACAAGCTATGCAGCCGTCCTCTATTAGTAAACATTCTTACTGATTATTCCATCATAATATTAACGACAAAAGCTTTTTTTTTTAATATTGCAAGGCAATCAAGCAGAAAACCGTCTGCTTGTTTGCCTTGCCTGATGGTAAGAAATTCACGCCGCCTAGAGACACCAAAGATGGTAATGGTGCGTAGGTAACCTGAAGCCGGGATGGTAGGCCTCAAGCAAAAATAAGTTTACCGGCTACCTTACCCTCCGGACCGGAACACGTCAACGGCAAGCATTGACGTTATGGCGACAGGAATAGTTAAGGCGGTGGTACCAATCCGCGCGAGTTGCTGTAAAACTCTACCACCAAGTCACGATGTTAGTGACGGTAAGCCTATGCTCGCCTTTTACGAGCTGCCTGGCAGGAAGACAGATGGTCTTCTACAAAGGAGCCCGGACCAACACGGGGGAATATTTATTAACAATATAATCATATTTTGCACAAAGTATTACAAAGGAAATCAGTTAAAAATATCATACAAAAAGTGAGTAGAGTGTTTGTAGAGATCCTAGAACTTTCGTCTTAGTTTCCCTTCCATACATCCGACTCTACACTGTAAAACAGTCTATTACGGCCAATATTAATAATCAATCCTAATCCAAAACTCGCTGTCCAAGATTGATATTTTGATCCATTTTTATGTTATCGCTTGCCAATAACATATCTGTGCCCAGGATAAATATGGGAATGAGGTATAGGATAGGCCGGCGGATACGCAGCTATCTAGATTGCTTGAAATCCATTAGATTGAGATACATTATTAACATTGGCCGTTAGACAGTCTTAATGATTATCCCAACATAAGATTAACGACAAAAGCTTTGTTTTAAATTTTAATCTCTAATCCTACAAGTCATTGAAAGCTCTAAGTTCGCAACTTTGGTAAGATAAACTTAACCAAAGTTGCGAACTTACGGAATATTTGATATACAAATCAAACTTACATAAGTCTAAAACTGACTTTCAATCAATATTAATGTTTACAGACTCCGTGTAATGTAGAGTCGTCTATGTTAAGACAAGTTTAAACGGATAAGGGATTTTCATGCTTTGGAAATATACCTACTTCCCACGAATTATTACACAATTTTTCGATATCTTCGTTATCTTCACTTGTAGTTTAACATGTGGCTTATATCTTATAAATAAAATAAATAAATAAATTTCCCTGGACAAGTAACACAAATTTAATCAAACCCGAAAGTAAGCAAATTTTATGCTTGTGTTAATGGGTTAGTCAACGATACTAATACATAGAAATACTTAAATAGATACCAGAATGAATTTAATCAACACCCAGACCCGGAAAAGCAGTCATCTAAATGCTCGTCACACAAATGCCTGCCGACGGGAATCAAAACCAAGCCTCGCGGTTGCTCGGTGTAGTTAGGCGTATGCCACTCGACCAAGGTGAAATGAGAACCTCCTCCTTTTTTTATAAAGTCGGTTAATGAATCGCCATTTTGTGAGGTTATCGCACTAATAGATCAATTTTGTTAAGCCTTTTTATGTTGTGATAGTTATTGTCAACAGAAAGTACGAAAAGAAACAAGATTAGTGAAACATCAAAGAAATTAAAGAAAAAAAGTTTCGGTATTCGTAGTTGTATAAATTACTTTGTGTATTAAACCAACTTAACACTAAAAGATTAACTAAAACGACTACGTCTGTCGGGTGCACACACACAGGAACGGTAAAATAAAATCCCTATATCCCTTGGATATATGTAGTCCATAGCGGATGGACTAATTTTGATATTTACTTTTTAGTTGTGTTATTTCCAGGAAGCAAGACAGGTTTGTCAGGATCGTGAGGTCTGGCACTCGATACTCTCTGCCTACCCCGTAAGGGACTTGGCGTGAAGATATGTATGTATGTATGTATGTAGTTGTGTTATTTAGTGTCAAGAGAAGGTTCATATGAAAAAAAGTCAATATCCGTAGTTACAACAGGACAACTAGCAGTAGAAATTATTTTTTTTAGTTTGAATTATAAATTAATCAATACATAAAAAATAAACCAGTAACATCCTTTAAGTCTTTATGCCAATTGCAAATAAATAGCTAAGTGTAAAATAAATCT
>NJDC01000392.1:91065-109345 GCA_002245475.1 Calephelis virginiensis
TATTCATAGTCACGCCGTATCTGTATTTCAGTTCGTTATATCTATTTGCAATTTTAATAAAGTATCTTCACGCCCATATCCCCGAAGAGGTAGGCAGAGGAGCAACAAAGGCATCCACGACTAGCCGTAGACGCTAAATCCCACAATGTGATAGGTGGCAAGTCTATCGCCAACCGGGCACATATCCAATCTCGAGCAACGTTTTTTTTATTAGAAAATTGGAAAACCCCAATTTCATTTTATAACCTACCCGGGATTCGAACCCGAGACCTCATGCAGTCAAGTCCAGCACCTGGACCGCTAGACCACAGAGGCGACTAATTTGATTAGATCAATGTAATCCAATGGCTATGTTTAATACAACATATCTATGTAATGCATAAATTTATCAAACCTGGAATTATCTGGTGTTTGGGGAATAATTTATTTGATACGTTTGTTTATTAATGCTTATTCGATATTGCTATCGAATTAATACATATTCGATCACCTAAACATAGACGCTACTTTCGCAGTCAAAGATGCAAGGTTTCGCACTCAGGTGAAAAAGACTTAATTAAAATAACTACTTATTTTAAAATTACAAATTATCATTTAAAATAGAATTGTAAAAAATAGGGTAACCGTACCTTTTTTTATGATAATGGAAGGCAAACAAGCAGACGGATTTCCTGATGGTAAGAAATTCACGCCGCCTAGAAACATCAAAGGTGGTAATGGTGTGTTGCCAACCTGAGGCCGGGATGCTAGACCTTGAGCAAAAGTAAGTTTACCGGCTACCTTACCCTCCAAACCGGAACACGTAATGACGTTATGGTAGCAGGAGTAGGTAAGGCGGTGGTACCAATCCGGTTGAGTCGTTGCGAAACTCTACCACCTAGTCAGTTGTCACGGTGTTAGTAACGGTAAGCCTATGCTCGCCTTTTACGAGCTGCCTGGCAGGAAGGCAGATGGTCTATTATTTTATTGATTATGTCTTCTCGTCACCGCGGTTTTTTCACAAACAATAAGGAAATATTATCCGTGCAAGGTTGATATCTTTTTGCATTGCATGGTGGGTATAATTCATTTTGCAATAGTGAAACCATAAAAGTATAAATTGCGGGACTCACTTCAAGCAACTTACACGTTAAAATTATCCTCGTTCGGCCTTAAAGTTGGACATAACATGCTTACCTCGAGATTACGGCGTTATACTTGGTAGCCTCTCCGTAAATTATTTGTATGAAAACTTTGAATATTTACCTGCAACTAAGAGAACTAAATTTTCAGACCAAAAGCTCTATAGATTCTTATTCCTTAATTACCTAACATAATATACAGCAACTTTAGGTTAAAGCAAAGGACATATGAAGTCGTATTCCACTATTTTTTAAGAAATCCCCGCTGCCTTGAGACACCAAAGGTAGTAATGATGCGTTGCCAACCTGAAGCCGAACCCAACCTTACCCTCCGAACCGTAACACGTCATGACTTTAAGGCGGCAGGAATAGGTAAAGCGGTGGTACCAATCCGGATGAGTCGCTGCGAAACTCGACCACCTAGTCATATGTAATTATAATAATTATTGCTATCCATTGCAAAATACAAAATATATGGTTACAACGTAAACAAAGCATTAAACTGGTTTCCGCCGACGGCAATCGTATATGCAGGCTGGTGACGTCAAGATTCGTACTAGGTACGACATAGCGTGACAACAAGCGAAGTGTTAACTCAGACTATTTTAAACGAACGTTTATATAAATAAATATTACAATTTGAATAAACACAGATAAAATATTGACAAAGCAGATATACAATGCGAATGTAGATGGATGAAGGTACCTAGGGAGACCAATGTTGACATTCCACGATCAGATCGCTTGGAAGTTATCCGGGGATGGTATCTTGAATCTTATAAACCGGCGTGTTGTATGAAAAGGATAATGAATGTGAAGGAAGCCAGACAGATTTGTGAGGATCGTAAAGTTTGGCACTGGTTAGTCTCTGCCTACCCCGTATTAGGGACTTGCGTGAAATGTTAAAAATGCACTGTCATTTCAAACTAAACTACCTTTCAAAATAATTTGGCCGGTCCTTTGAAAGTAACCCTGTATATATTTTTGTTATTAATTGTATATATTACTAAAGATTGTGACGAAGTCATAACATAATTGTCTATTTTAAAATATACTAGCTGTTTGCCCTCGATTTCGGCACAGTTACGATTTTCTTCTACTGTTATAGTCCTTTGGGGTTGATTTTTAGAAAAAAATTGCCCGTGTTTAAATCCGGATCTTTATCTATTTGAATATTAAATTCTGTTTTACGGTTAAGCCGTGAAAGAGCAACAGATAAATCAAACAACAACAGAGAGACTTTCGAATTTTTAATAAAGTAATAATAAGTAAATATCTTCACTCCCATATCACCGAAGGGTTGGCAGAAGCACAACGAGGGCACCCACGACTAGCCGTAGACACTAAATCCCACAATGTAATAGGTAGCAAGTCTATCGCCAACCGGCCACATATCCAATCCCGATCATTTCTATTTTATTATAAAATTGGAACAATCTAATTTTCTTTTTTTTCCCGACTTGGGAATCGAACGTGGGACCTCATGCAGTTAAGTCCAACACCTGGACCGCTAGACCACAGAGGCAAGGCGAGGAATTTATAATATAAGTATGGATTTGCACCGTATTTTTATGATGAAAGTTTTTATAAAACGGTTTATAATCATTTGAGACAGGTAAATATTTAGATCAACCAAAGTCTACTTTTTATTCTAATGCGACGGGGGAGCAAAAAATCTTTAACGTGTAGGTGAAACCGCGGGCATAAGTTAGTACTAATAAAAATATTAATAAATTTTATATGTGAGCCGTAAACTCTGTACCTACCTAATAAAATGTTGAATCCAAATGGTCAAAATCGATTCTTTGGAAGTTTTAGTTGCTTTACACGTCCCATAAACAATTGCTTATCTATGGAGTCCTACCAAGCGCTTTAAACCATTATGTAATTGATTTTTATTATGCACAGTAAAATTGCTCAGAAGCCAACATGACATGGTAATAAACACGCAAATACAGTTTTTCTGTCATCTATTTAAAAAGTGAACGCTTTCAAAGGTGACAGTAATTTATTTGAAAGTTAGATTTTTTCTAGACTTTATCATGGACATGAGTGCATTTGCATCAAGTTTTTTTTATGTGAGAGATCAGTTAACAAGGACATGTCTCTACTGATGATAAAACATAACCGTGGTCTATAGACACCAAAGATATAACAGGTGCGTCGCTGTCCTGTGGCCTTGATGTTAGGCCTATCGTGCAAGTCTACCGGCTACCCTAGCCTCCGGGTCGGAACATGATGGTGTCATTATGCCGGCAGGAATAGGTAAATCCTACCCGGGTTAATTTCTTGTTAGTGATGACTTGTATTTTAATCAGTGCTTGCCTCGTACTAGTTGCTTGGCAGTGCGGCATATGGTCTATTTTACTCAGCCGACCCGGACGATGGGGAGAGTAGTTTAATAAATCAATGACAATAGTTAAATCTCAAAGCACTGTTGGCATTAATAACGGTTTTACTAATAAACATGGACTAACGTAGGTGTAAAATTAAGTTACAAAAAAAAAGTATCTTCACGCCCATATCCCCGAAGGGGTAGGCAGAGGTACAACCAAGGCACCCACGACTAGCTGAATACACTAAGTCCCACAATGTGATAGGTGACAAGCCTATCGCCAACCGGGCACATTTCCAATCCCGACCAACCTTTTTTTTTAATTAGAAAATTGGAAAAATCGAATTTTCTTTATGTTGGCCGACCCGGGACTCGAACCCAGGACCTCATGCAGTCAAGTCCAACACCTGGACCGCTAGACCACAGAGGCGACAAAGTTTAGTTACAAATTAAGTATAAATTAAGTTATAGTCTGTATCATGTTGTAATAAAGACTATGATACCGGGTTGAACCTTGGAGTACTTTACGTCGCATTTATTAATAAGACGGTAAGTGTCATAGCGGCCGCAGCATGTCAGATCATGATGCATCACAGCGGAAAGTACAAATAAGTTTCAGACTAGTGCAATATATACGCTCGTATATGCTTGCAGAAGCACATTTAGGCTCGTTTAGGAACGCCTTTTGCCATACGACTGGTACGAGCGTTGACGCGCATTTAAGTACGAATAAGCGCTGTTGATACTGACACGAGACCAACGATTCGGACGACCATGCCGAAATATGCTCGTTTACGCGGCTCTGGTTTTTAGAAGTGCGTAATTAAGCGCGCGTGTAAGCGCGTATGTTGAAACGTCCGTATACGCGCAGAAAATTAAGCAAGTCTGAAACGGCACTAAGCAAAATCCTACTCCATTCAAGATGCGGTCCAACATAGTGTGTAATGCAGGCGGAAAATATGTGAACTATCTAACTATATTTTAGTGAACGATTTATACGAAATTAATCTAAATTGCTTCTGTGGTCTAGCGGTTCAGGTCTTGGACAGGTTCAGGGATTTGCCTGCATGAGGTCCCGGGTTCGAATCCCGGGTCGGGCAACAAGAAGAAAATTTGGGTTTTCCAGTTTCCTAATAAAAAAAAGTTGTTCGGGATTGGATATATGTGCCCAGTTGGTAATAGGCTTTCCACCTATCACATTGTGAGACTTAGTGTCTTCGGCTAGTCGTGAGTGCCCTGGTTGTACCTGTGCCTTCTTCTTCGGGGATATGGGCGTGAAGATACTTTTTTTTAAATCTAAATTAATGAATTTGACTTATAAAACGACTTCAATAATCATACGAAGGGTAGAGTAGCCGGAAAACTCGCATAATAAGCCTATTTCATTACATTCAGTAATTAATTTTATATAATAATATAAAATTAATTACTGAATGTGTTGCTAAGCACATAACTTCCAAACGACTGAACCGATTTGGCTAATTCTTTTTTGGGTAATATTAGATATTGTCAGAAAAGGGTTCTTATGAGGAGAAAATCCGGGAAAATGTAAGAAAAATGGAAAAAACAATAAGATTTATTTTTTTCCAAACAAACTTAACGGGTGGAACAAAGTTCTCTAGACAGCTAGTAAAATATAAATTTTATTTTGAGAATCAATGTTCCAGCTAATAATCTTGTTTTTTCATAAATTACACGAATTGAATCTAACCCCAAAGTAAGCAAATTACATGCTAGTGTTATGGGTGTAAGTCAACGATACTAATACATAGTAATACTTAAATAGATACCAGAATAAATTTAATAAACACCCAGACCCGGAAATGCAGACATCTAAATGTTCATCTCACAAATGCCTGCCCCCGTCGGGAATCGAACCCGAGCCTCGCGGTTGACCGATGTAGTTAGGCGTGTACGCTAGCCACTCGACCAATAAGGCGGTCAAAGGTTGATTAATATTAAAGCTCGGGCCTCACAGACATAACCCACTTAATGGACAGAGCTAAATTGTCAAGTAGGTTGCCCTTAATGAGGCTTGTCGTTTGCTTTACTATTATTACCTTAGACGCTTAAGCCCTTCCGATGTTTACCGCAAATAGAACCGGATAGCTTATTTGTTTTACTGCTTGGTTGGTCAGGGTAACGTTATCTCTAAGGGATTATCATTAACAAGGAAATACTCGTAGTTCGATTGCGGATACTTTTTGAAGTGAAAATTTCTTTAGCGGCGTTACGCACTTCTCTCTATTTCGTCAGATCGAAAATTCGTAAGACGGCGCAGAGCGCTTGCGCGAATATTCGTGTTGTCATGTTTGTGTACGATAGCGCAATAGATGAATATTGTATTCTACCACATAAATGATATTACTTTCATACTGATAATTAAAGCTCATAGACTATTTTGGGTTGGTAATGAAAACAAGATGTACAGTACAAGAACTTCTCTCTCTCTCTCTTTCTCTCTCTCTCTTGGCAATACCTCAGCATAGAACTGCAGCATTCAGGGGAAGTTTTAGTTATAATTTCAGTAAATGTTGGAATAATTTACCACCTCCATTTCGTGACCTGGAAAGAAGTTTACTTACTTTTAAATTAAAATTCAAACAGCTAAATCTCCAGAAAAATAGTGAATAATCAACATATTATAATCTTCTTATTGTTACATATCGAATGAAACTAATGCATATCAATAACGTTAATCAATAAAACTAATGCATAGCAATACTTAAATAGATACCAGTACATATTTAACATACACTAAGACCGGAAAATCTAGTCGGGAATCGAAACCAAGCCGGTGGGCCAGTGGAGCTAAGCCTTTACACTTACCCCTCAACCAATAAGGCTATCTTGGTGGTTTTACAACTTCACCGAACGTTAAATAACGAATACACTCGGGGAAGTTTCGATGAACATTAGATAGCAGATAAAATGCAAGCCGTCGCTGATGGTTCGGGCATGTAACTGGAAAGCTAAAGGTGTACGTGGGGAATAAATATCTTGAGCTACAAATGCGAAACGTAAGAACTTTGATCAAGTCTTGAAAGAAGTATTGACTTTAACTACATACATACACATACATATCTTCACGCCAAGTCCCTTACGGGGTAGGCAGAGAGTATCGAGTGCCAGACCTCACGATCCTGACAAACCTGTCTTGCTTCCTTCACATTCATAACCCTTTTCATACAAACACGCCGGTTTCGGAGACTCTTGACACCACCCTCGGATAATATCCGATTGATCTGATCGTGAAATGTCAGCCTTGGTCTCCCCGGGTACCTACATCCATCCACATTCGCATTGTATATCTGCTTTGTCAATCTTTCATCTGTCATTCTTTCCACATGACCGAACCAGCGGAGCATGCCCTTTCGCATTTTAACACTAACACTTTCTTTCAATCCCACTCTTTCTCGGATCTCACTGTTACGAATGCGAGCGTTACACCACAGATTTTCCGTAGTGCTCTCATTTCGACCGCATTTATCCTACTTTCATGCTCTTTCTGACATACCCAACTCTCACTTCCATACAGTAACGTTGGAATAAGCACAGAATTATGCAAAGCGAGCTTAGCTTTTTGACTCAAAACCTCGCTTTGGAATAGCTTACCCAACGCCCCATTCACACTATTCCCTGCACTCACTCTCCTCTCTACATCAGCGGCTAAACTCTTTAAAGTTCAGAAGAAGTATATACGAGCGATATGTAGTGTCGATCAGACACATTCACGCAAGCCACTTTTTAAGTCACTTAAAATATTGCCTTTACCTTATTTTGACTGTATGTGTATTTGTAAAAAAAAATCATCAATTGTTTCATACAAATGCTGAAGTCCTAGGTTTATCTCATTTTAGAAATAGTTAGAAACTGCATGTGCCTAACCAAAAACTCAACATTTACAAAAATAACGTGTATTGCATGTCCATTCGTATACAACCAAATTCCTGATAATCTTAAATCACTTCCATTAAACAGATTTCGAAAAAAGGTATTGAACTTACTTTTAGAGAAAAAATATTATAGTTTCAAAGATTTTCTTGCAGATAAGAATAAATAATAAAGTATTCCTAATATGATTAACGTAATTGCAGAATGTTGGGTGCGCAGGAGTTTGTTTCGCCGTTTCTTCTCCTGTCTGGCTAGGTTTAGAAACAGTGGTAGTTTACGGTAGATAGGGACAAGTTAATTTATATTCTAAAAATTGTTTGTATTATAAATAATCATGTAATCAATACAATTAAAACTGTGTAAATAATTAAAATAACTAATTTGATTAATAACTATTAAAATATTTGCACTCGACAAGTTGGTAGAATATGTAGAAATGCCTAAATGATTTTGTCACATCTTTGTGACTCATATTCCGCAAGTAAATATTTTTTATATTTTTTTGACGATATGAAGATAAATTTGGGAACCAATAAGTTGTTAGTAGTGGATGTTCAAGATTGATAGATAAGAAGACGGGTCGTGGTTCTGACCGCTATCAATGCCATGACGAAGAAAATTTATGTAGAGATTTTTGTGTATGACTAGCATTGAATACCTCCTGAAATATCTACATAATTCGCTTGAGGTAAGATCAAATTATCTAATTAATCCCCGCCGGAAAAATAATTGTTGTTATAAGTTTGACTTGTTTATCTACTCGTATTTGTGAGTATGAGATTATAACTTTTGAACCGTTTCGATGCGGATTTTGTTTGAAAGCTGACTTGATCACAATGGCTCTTAGCTATATACAATGCGTACAAATTTTGTTGTTAGTTATTGAAAACTTTTATTTTTAAGATCATTTTTCCGCAGATGATGTCTTATTTACTAAAACATTTGTTATATGTTATTGTCTATACTCTTAAAAAAACTGGCAACTTTAATAAAGTCATGAATGAAATCTAAAATTAAGAAATGTACCGGTAAAAATGTCGGCTTAAATAACTTTGGTTTCGCTTTTTAAATTAAAGCAGTCATATTGCAATTAGAATATTTTTATAACAAACAAAAAAAGTTCTGTTACCAAGAGTATTTTAATTTATATTGTGATTGACTTCGGTTTCGCTCGTAATGTGCTTTTATGTTTTCCTTCGACTAAAACCCGACTGTGAAAATTGGGATACCGCTTCCCTATCAAATATTTTAAAGTTGGAGTTTTTCCTTGAATATGAAATATGTGATAAAAATTTAGGAAATGAAAACCCGCAATTGATTCAAATATATATAATATATAATGTAATAATAAATATAATAATAATATAATGTAAGAAAACAAAGAAGTAAAATATTACGAAACACATTTTTTATTATCTTCCTTAACTTTGGTGACTACCATTGGTATTATACTTCCATGTTGGGGTCTTCTTGTATAATAGACGAACTTACGTCCTGCTAGGCAGCTTGTCTTACAAAACAAGGAGGTTATTACCAACAAGAGTTAATAGAGTACTGTACAGCAACTTGTCCGAGAAGGAATCCATAACCTTACTTATTCTTACCGCCAATATGACAATGTCATATTTCTGTCCGAAGGGTATGTAGTTTGTAGATTTACATATATTGCCTAAGTTCCAGCTATAATATAGCGCTGTACAAGTAACATATATGTTGTCTGTCAGATCTTACAACGTAACGTTTTTTCACATTTTGTTTGTTGCAAATGGTTTTGGGGTTAAACATACACATTGTTACGTTATTACGTAGCTTAGTTCTCAGGGTTCCAAAAAATATATACATTTATATGTTTTTAATACATAAATCGAAAGATATAGTCGTTTTTCCGATTTCCCGCCATTTTCCGCCAAAAGTGTAGTCCGTAAAGCGCCAAAATCGCTCTTGTGAGGACTGTAGGATGGATAAGAGAGATTTTTTAAGTCCATAGCGTATTGATATAACTTGAACGACTTTACCGTAGATTATAGGCTAGGCCGTAAATTGTATTAAACTAAAATGTGACCACCATTACATCCACCGCCGGTTTCCTTATTTAAATATTTATAATTTGTTAATAGTATTCCTCCGTATCCATTTGAAATGCAGACGTATTACATACCTTCCTAACAGCTCTAGTGGAATAGTCTAATAGTACTAAATTACTAGACTGCCTATAGCGAGCGATGGTGCTGTTCCACCTATACTCCGACAAATACAAGCTTATAAACTGAAGCAAAGATTACATCGATCCGACATTTCCACAATTAATTGGTTAATAACATCGCCCTACTTCCACAACCCTATTGCAGCAATTACATTACGATACTTTCCCCATCAATCACATTATTGATTGACCCTTTGATCAGAAACATTCGTGGGCATATATTAATAATCGTTGACCTAAATTTTACTATTACATATCCAAGTACGTTTGAAGGGTACTTGTAAGGGCATAATTATATTTAACGATTTTTGTTATAAACTTGTCACTTAAAAATTTGAATACTAGATGTATAAATGTAGAATTGATATAAATCTCTTTGAGGTAAGCTCTTCGAAAGTTTACCTAAAAATATAATTAATTTACAACAATAGTTAAAAATAAATATAATGCGGAAAACGTGGCAGCATGGCTTCAGGTCTTAGCTGGCACAAGAAATGGGCAAATAAAGTTAAAAAAAAAAACAAAAATTCTTTTTTGTCGTGTTGGTTCGGGCTCCTTTGCAGAATATAATAGGGTCCTTCCTGCCAAGTAGCTCGTAAAATGCGAGCATAGGCTTACCGTCTCTAACATCGTGACATCCTACTAGGTGGTAGAGTTTCGCAACAACTCGCGCGGATTGGTAGGTACCACTGCCTTACCGCCTGCCGCTTTAATTGCTTAAATGCTAATTGAGTATACTGTTCAAAAGGAGTGAGGAACAAAAGAATTTCCGTGCTTCACTTTGCTGTGGTGCAGAAACAATGATTTGCTTTATAATTTAAAGCGAATATTTCATTTATTACACGAGTACGTCAGACTGAGCCTAAAACTACGTAAAAATTCATAACGCACCTGCAGTTAAGCTTCAGCTTACTTTGTGACCTTTTCATGTGGAAAAAGCTACAAAATTTTAAACTGATACATGTTTCGTTTTTATATAGAAATAAAATGTTTTCCTTTTCGTTTCCTTCTTCAGATTTATGTAAGTCGTGTTCTGATACGCCCGCTTTTTGAAAAGAGTTTTATCAAAAATCCATAACGTGAGCTCAAACTTAAGACGCCAAGCTATTCTGGGTTTGAATCATTAACTTGGGGGATCTTCACTAAAATTACGTCCATATTAAGAAGTGATATATAAAGTGGATTTCTTGAAATCTCGAGTTGCTGTATATTTTATAATTCGTTACTGATACGTAAGTAGAAAATTGTTCATAACAAATTTTGTTACAAAATACTTTCTTTTCATTTAAAAAAGTTCCAACAAAAGTTTTTGTTTTGACAAAAATCACAGACACCTCGCTGTACCCAAAAAAAATAAGAAATACAGGGAGTGTTTAACTAAACACTGCCTAAAATTCACATCCTACCAGCAGGTAATATGCTGCACGTTGATGACGTGGCAATATGACATTGGTTCATAATACAATTTTAGACAGTGTTTAGTAAAACATGTGTTTAACGAGTGTTTCATTATTTTTATAGAAGTTTATGTTACCTTCGAACTTCCATCTAAAAACCGTTGTGAGACACCTGTTTTCACGGCATAATGTTTGCGATAACCCATCAGCTCGTTTTGCCACTTCAAATTAAAAAAAAAATAGTCTTTTGTCTAATATCTAGTAAGGAAGTCGAGGAATATCTTACATGCATACCTTTACATAATCATAGACGACTCAGGTTAGATTGTCGAAAGAAAACAGAATTTGAGTGATAAAAATAGGTGGTCTTTGTGGAGACTTGTGTTTAAAACATGTCTAAAAACCATGCTCAATTCGTTGTTAACATTCGATGTTATGGAGAAACTTATTAAAAGTGACCTATTAACCGTAACATACCCCATTATCTATTATTTACGATTTAATAATAAATATAAATTATATTTTCTTATGACCATTCATTTTTATTAGAAACAATAGAGTAAATAAAGCCATTCGCACGTCCACTGTGATCTGGTTCCACAACAATACTGCACTAAAATTTGATTTCCCCAAACTTCACTTATAAAGGCTGGATCTCGGAGTGATTTATTTTTACGATAATGGACTTCAAGACGATTCTTATGACACGAAGTGTCATCTGGGTTTCTAGCGCGAATATATATCGATTACTTAAAAGTTACATGGAAGAAAATTTTGTTACGGTTTCCAGGCGTTTAATTTTTTGTCATACTTGTCCCGGCGAACTTCGTTCCACCCGTTTAGTTTGTGTGGGGAAAAACAAAGTATTGTTTTAATAAACACTAGAACATATAAACACTAGATATTACTTGTGCGATGCTTTGGTCATATGGCTTATTTTAAAAAATCACCCATATTTGACAAAATTTATTACGTACTCGTATATTTTACGAAAATATGTATGTATAATTGGTAAATTATTAGTTATTTAAATGTGGTGGTAGTGGAAATTATTATTTAAAAGTCTATATTTTATAACTATGAGAACCGACATTTTTGGAGTACTATAGTGAGTCTTGACTAAATGATATTAGAGTGCTCATATAATGTATACCACTGCCAAACCTATTCCTTTCTTTGAGGGTAGTGCAAGTCGTCGGGGATATTTGCACACAAGTCCAAATGTCTCCGACGTAACATAGCGACGCACCAGTGTCGTCTTTGATCTATAGACGTTTGTTGTCTCTTACTATCATGAGTGCCACCTTCTTGCGATGATATGAAATAATAAATTGGCCAAACAAGTGGACGAAAATGTTATCTTCGCCGCAAACAGATAGGCAGAGGTACTACGAACAGAAACAATGAACAACGAAAACACTAAATCCTACGAACCCACTAAGAAGACACGAATACAATGCGATAAGTGGCAAGCCTATCTCCAACTAGTCACACACCCTATATTAGGCAATGTTATTTTTAAAATCGAACCTGAGTCATGTCCAGCACTGGACTGCTGGACCACAGAGGTGATTATTTTTGACAAATATTATAGTTTCCACAACACCACCATTAGCTTTTTTGAAATGGTGAATTCAGGTAAAATTGCAGTCTTTGAAACTTTGAATAAATTTAGGAGTATTTACAAAACTTGAGAGACGCAACAATAAAGTGTTTAAAGTAGATTTAGTCTAAGATCCGAAGCTAGGTTGACCTACACCGAGCTGATAATAGGATGAAACCGGTTTTATAGCAAATTTAGTATCAGAAAATGTATTAAAAATGGGTTGCCTACAAAAACCCTGGACATTTTTGTTTTATTTTTTAAAATATTTTTATTTATTAATTGGTACAATATTAAGATTTTATCCCGACTTAAGGTGGGTGTAAGACGAAGTTGCAAAAGTTGGGTTGCCTGTTATTTATCTGAATAGCCAGGTATAAACAGATAATTGTCAATGCTTCACTTTCACGGGATCGGATTATAGAAAATATAATATAATAGAAAATATATATCAAGAAATGTGCAGTTTTATTACAATTTATGTTGATATATAGGGTTGCCTGAAAAAAAATGAAAACATGAAAATCATTTTTTTAAAATAATTAAAAATATTGGGTCCACGATTTATTTAGGCAAACCACTTTTAATGTGATCGCTAATATACTTACTTGACTATAAAATATGTTTTATTCAATTATCAGCTCGGTGTTAGTCGATATTGGTTTGGATCTCCTACTAATTCGAGGTCGGAACAGATGACAAAATCTTTCTTGTATGTTTAAAGAACAGCTGCAGTAACATTTCAGACTGGAATATGTTTTGAAGGATTTCCACGTGCTTAAGCAATTGATCTTATGCGAGAGATTGAGTTTGCTTAAATAACATGATACGCTCAAAAGTCTCTTATGGGGTAGGTGGAGATTTTACGAATTTACGATTTTTTTACGAATTTATAATTTTTAAGATGGCGAGATGCGACCATGCTTAATGCATCTATGGTAATGGAACATATATCGTGTTATACACCAATGCCCGGTTCCGAAAACTAATCCAAAAGTTTAACTATACGCAGCTCGGTCAAAAGGAACGAAGCGTTACTTATATTTAAAAAAAAATAAGAGTAAACTACTAAAAACGAGTAACCGTAGTTAAATAGTTTACTAATGGTACAAACTCTACCATCCATAATCAAAACGACTCGTTTATTGCATATAGGAACAGGGTTTAGATCTGTTATTTTTGTAGTTGTGTAGGATAATCGTAAAACTTGTACATATGTTCACCACACACAGCATACACCAATAACATCAGTATAGTATATAGTCGCTGTGGTCTAAGGGTCAAGGTGTTACTTAACTGCATGAGGTCCTGGGTTCGCTACCTGGGCCGGGTAACAAAAAAAATTTGGTTTTCCGAATTACCTAGTAAAAAAAATGTTGCTCGGGATTGGATATGTGTCTGGTTGGCGATGGGTTTGCCAACTATCATATTATCGAGATTTAGTTCTGGTTGTACCTCTGCTTACCTTTTCAAGGATACGTGGTAGAAGATACTTACTTTTACTAACTATTTAATACCTAACATTAATGTAACACTCAAGGCCGTGTCGTGGGTGCCCTGATTGTGCCTCTGCCTACCTCTTCGGGGATATAGGCGTGAAGATACTTTTACTTTTTTAAAGTATACCTAAAGTCGACGTTGTACACACTGCACCGTTACGGCGCGGCTCTATAATATAATATAATATAAACATAATTGTAACTACCCTCAAGTTTTAAATATAGAAAGTGTAGACTTCACAAACTTCCTAGGAATAAAAATTGATAAATTATGTAACTGGATAATGCATATTGAGTCTCTTTGTAATAGAATTGACAGGTTTTTTTATGTTTTAAGAAGAATTAGAAAAGTGACAGGCTTAAAAGCATCTCTATTAGCTTATCATGGATATGTTTCCTCTGTTTTGAGCGATTAAGAGCGATATTTAATGTTAATCATACACATTCGTGCAAACCACTTTTTAAGTCACTCAACATTTTACCTTTACCTTGTTTATATATTTTCGCAGTTTGTGTATTTGTTGTGTTAGGGAATTCACATTTTAGAAATATTGAAAAGTTGCATGTGCCTTGCCAAAGACTTAATATCTATAAAAATAATGTATATTGCAAGTCCATTCATGTACATAATCACATACCTGATAGTTTCAAATCATTGTCTCTAAATAGATTTCGAAAAAAGCTTTTCGACTGGCTTTTAGATAAAACGTATTATAGTGTAAATGACTTACTAGCAGAAAGGATTCATTGATAATATATATATTAACAAATATAAATATGAAATGTCTTGGTTGCCAAAGAGTTTGTTTCGCCGTTTCTTCGCCTGTCTAGCTAGGTTTGGAAACGGTGGTGGTATATGGTAGATAGGGTAAAACTCGATCGTTAAAATTTTTGTTGTAATTAATTAGTGCTAAACTAGTAGTAAATGTATTTAAACGAATTTATATGCTAAAATATATAAATAACAAAAATAAAAAATACAATATATTTAATTAAGTTAGATATTAGCACACCACAATGTGGTAGAATATGTTGGTGTGAATAAATATTCTGTAACAACTTTTAAACACGCATATTCCGCAAATAAATAAATTTCATTTCATTTCAAATTAAAATATTAAATCACCTCTGTGGTCTAACGTCCAGTGTTGGACTTGACTTCATGAGGTCTCGGGTACGATCCCGGGTCAAGCAAGAAGAAGAAAATATGTTTTTTTAATTTTTGGATATGTGCCCAACTGGGCTTGCCACCTATCATATTACAGAAAAGTGTCTTCGGCTAGTGGGTATGGTTGTACCCCTGCCTACCGTTTTGAGGATACGTGCTAGACGATACTTTTACTTACTACTTTTAACACCTAACATTATTAAAACACTTAAGGCCCCAGGAAGAAAGAGTTTTGACCTTGGCTATGACTTTACACAAAAGGTATCCTTGTCGGGAACAGAATCCAAGCCTCTGATTGCAATAACTAATTGCACTTGTGGAACAATCAAGCAAATTAAAATACTACTTAGCTCAACACTTAGCTTAATCGCCTGTGTTGTCTAGCGGTTCAGATGTTGGACTTGACTTGGTCCCGGGTCCGAATGCCAGGTCGGGCAACAAAAAGAAAATTTGGTTTTTCCAATTCTCTAATAATTAAAATTTTTGATCGGGATTGGATATGTGCCCTGTTGGCGACAGGCTTGCCACCTATCACATTGTGGGACTTAGTATCTTCGGGTAGTCGTATATGCCCTGGTTATGCCTCTGCCTTCCTCTTGGGAGACAAAGACACGAAGACATGTTTTTTTTACTCAACACCAACTTGCGATGGGATCGTCATGTCCTGACGTCCACAAAACTTGTATATTTCCCTTCCATTACTTTTATGGAGGTCTGATCATCCATCACTGAACCAATCAATATGAAGGAAAACTATAAGAAGATATAAAGTTATCAATAAAACCAGCGAAGGATGTATTGGTGGTCACGTACCTAGTTTATGTGTACTACGGCTGACTTTTTTACAACTTTTTCATATACGTAAAATATAGGCCATTTTACGTATATGAAAAAGTTGTAAAAAAGCTTTTGGGAAATACTAGTATTATTATTAATAGTACAGTTATTTAAATTAAATGAATTCAAGTCCCTGGACAAATTACACTAAGTCGCCTAGCCCCAAAGTAAGCAAATTATATGTTTGTGCTATGGGCGCTAGACAATAATACTAACAATACAATAGAAATACTTAAACAGGTATATGTATAAATTAAATACCCAATGTATAAAAATACAGACATTCATTTCATCGCACAAATGTCTGCCTCCCACGGAAATCAAACGAGCCTTTGATTTTTACTTTAACAACAAACAATTTTACCTTTATTATGTACTAGTCGACCCTGCGAACTTCGTACTACTTCACATTAACAGCTACTGACAGTTTGTAAAGAAAAAAATTAAGTATTGTTTTTCCCGTTTTCTTTCACGGTTTTCGACTTAACAAAAGAAGAATTACCGAAATGGGTCCATCCATTCTAGGGTGATGAGGATTCATTTTTGTAAATAAATATTTCAATATGTTTAAAATATGCTTATATTTAATTCATAAAATTCTCGTATCATGGTCGGTGTAGGTCTGAGAATCGGTCAACATCAATTTTATATCCCTAAGTTATAAGGGTGAATCACACCAAAAAAATAGCAGAACAACGTCTACCGGGTCAGCTAGTGTCTATGTATAAATGAATCTCCATTTCTCATATAGATGTAGATTTAAAAAGTCTTGTCTATTCTACACAGGTTACGCAGGTGACGTCATTATTTTAATATTGCTAACGGTCGACATTATACGACTTCTTTATTTTGTTTGAAATAAGGCAGTCTGTTCCCTTTTTTCTGTTCTGTTTTCTTTTTTCGTTTGTACAACAAACGATGTCCTCGTACGATTTTTAATATAAAAATGTGAGTAACACAATTTTCTACTCAGTTATATACAAAATAAGTCCACATAAAAACACGTTTAAGCAGCAAATAATCTAAAATATTTCCGGCGGCAAATAAGGATCTATTATTATTCTGTATTATCTTATTCTGTGTATTATCTATTAGTATTCTGCTCAGAAAATTATGTATCGCTTCTTCAGTATGATTAACCACCGTAGGCTTACAATATATTAATATTTTCTTCTAAAATAGTATTAACAAATTGTACAATTAATATTAAACATTACTCTTTTTTCTAATGATTCCAAAAAGAAAGAGGTTTTTAATTCTACTATAAGTAAGTGCTTTTCTGTGTGTTTGTTACGCGATTAGTCGACTAATAATGAACAGATTTTGATGATCCTTTTTCGAGAAGGTAGATCATAATTCCGAGATGGTCAAATCGGGACGGGGTAAGGAAATAAAAATCGGTTTTTTTACAGTTTTACTGCGCTTAAAATAAGTAATGTTGGAAGGCGGTAGATGAAATCCTTGTGGTAGTAACATCAGTGTTTCCCATGGTCGTGGTCCAATCTGTTTGGTACCCAAAAATCTCATGTAAGGCTACATTTAGTTCGTTTATTACTAACACAGTGACCGACTAGTAGATAGTTCCTACCATCGTAAAGTCAAGGCTTGCCACCGTCGTGTTCCGGTATAATGGGGCGGCTGACAGTAAAACTCTCTTATTTAAGAGATAAACAAATTTAATGAACAGATAATAACAAGTGGAACATTACAAATGTCTTCTTACATTAATAATTATAAATGGAGTTTCACCAAGTAAGAATTGATAGTTTTTATAGCGGAAAAATTGTTCAGTCTTATAATTGGGGCCAAACAACATATGATTATGACATTTGATCGAAAAGATATTTATGAAATAGATAATAATAAAATTTAATTTTCCTCCTTGGGTCAAAGTGAGTGAGTGAGTGAGTCTGAGTGAGTGAGTGCTGACAGTAATACACCTGCCCCTCTGCAGTAACTTGCCTGGAAAGGGTTCCACCGCCTTACCTATTCCTGCCGCTATCATGACTGTCATGTTTCGGTCAGGTAAGTTAGCCGGTAGACTTGCACCATAGGTTGTTAGGTTAGGTTAGGTTTGTTACCTTTATTGTCCAATTTGTCCTTACCATTACAAATTACACGTTGCTTTTAAAACACGAAATCCGTTAAGAAAAATTTGTAATGGTAAGGACAAATTGGACAATAAAGATAAGTCAGGTATTTATAGGCTTCAGTGTTCTGAAT